>VZTN01007943.1:41532-210960 GCA_013400515.1 Erpornis zantholeuca | reverse complement strand
GCCCCCAGAGCCGAGCCGGGGCTGCCGGGGGTGGCTGCGGTCCTGGGGGGCCCGGTACGTGTGGGCTCGACCCGGCTCTGAGGCTCTCCCAGTGTCCCTGGTGGTGCTTCAGCAGAGACACTGCTCGGGATTACGTATTCCGCTTTCCGGCAGTTAATTTCTTCTTCTTCCTCCTTCTTAATGCTTGTGTTTGTGGTTTTTAGCGCTGTGTCTAAGGATGGGCGCTGATTATCGCGCGTTCAGCTCACCGACGCGTCAGTGCTTCCATTCAGTGTGTACTTAGTGTCTTCGCGTTTTTTAAGATCCTCTCTCATGTAATCTTCTGTTTTCCCAGTCTGAAAATAGCACGTTAAGTAGCCAGCCTAAATATCCTTGCTAATTTAATCCTGGTTCTAATACGCTTTTCTCGTAAGGCTTTGATGGTGTTCCTGACACATGCGTGTGGAACTTAAAATCTGATGCTCAGGCAGCTTCAGATAAAGGAATGGATTTTTCTGAGAATGTGTTCACTCAGAGATTAAAGCTCTAAACATTAGAAATGCTTCTAGAAATCAGATATTTCAAATTTTCCTGTATTACTGTTGGGATTGGACTGATGACCTTTAAAGGTCCCTCTTAACCCAAACTATTCCATGCTGAGTCTTCAAGGTTTCATTTCAACACTGTTGTGTCTTAGCTAAAATAAGTATTAATATAGCTGGAAACCAGTGCAGTGCCTCTCCGTAGATTTAATAAAATGTTTGTTAAGTATGGGTTTGGAATAGTTTTTTAGATCAACTACTTCTTTTGGGTAGGAGAGATAAAAGCATGAGGATATTATTCCAACTTGAGGTATCTTGGTAGTTGATTCATTTACTAATTCCGTTGTGTAATCCTTATAGTTTATCTTCCATGCAAACATACATTAATTTTTCATTAGGAAAATAAAGTAATTTCTAAGTGCTGATCTGGGCAGTAGCTTTGCACAAATGACTGTTCTGGCAATTTCCTGAACATTTTGAAGGCAGCTAGGGATAAAATTGGATGGAATTTGATTAATGTGGTGAATCTTATACTTTCCATGTAACTTAAAATTTGATCGAGTGAGGATTCATGGTTCTGCTGCTGGAGTGAATTTCAGTGTCAGAGGTTGTGCCACATTCCATGTCAGTCTAAGTAAGGCTGATGTCCTGTTAAATGTTCTGTGTCCGTGGTCAAGTGTACTCACCATCTGTCCAGCCAGGTGTTAATGGGATCTTGCTGAGTACAACAGTTTGTATGTGGAATCCTAGTATGAAACAGGAAAGAACAAGCTCCTGAGTTTGAATTTTAAATTGTGTAAAATGTGATAAGAATCAATCCTGGGATTTGTTTGTCATCTGGCAGCCAACATTAGAGAGCTGTGTGCAGTCATTCATTTGTTTATCTGCCTCCAAAAGTGAGTAATTAGTGGTTTGAGCTCTGCAGTTTGACAATAAGATGCATTCTCTGGCTCAGGTGTGGGTGATGTAATCAATATATTTACTGTAGGAAGGGAGGAGTGTTCCCAGTGAGGACGTGGACTGATGTCACTTGTGGTTGTCTGGTGTCAGTCTGTGAATGAAAAGGTTCTGCCTTGTTTAGGAAGGGATGTACAGGAGGTTGACACAGCCATGGTTGAAGAAAGACTGTTTTGTGCATGGGAAGAACACATGTCAAAACTGTACACTCATTTTTTAACATTTGTATAACATGCTTGTCTTTCCAATATAGTTTTTGCAAAATTAGAAAAAGGCAAGATAAAATGCAGTGTTTTGTGTTGGAAAACTGTATGTGTGTATATATATATATTGGGGTTTTTTTTTGACAGAACTTTTGTCAAACTCATTTTGCAGGGAAAGCTGCACTTAGGCAAAATCTCAAAAACCTATTTGAAACTGGAAAGTAGTAGGTGTTTCGTGAACATTCATTTGCTAAAGGCCTTGAGAACTCTTAAGCACACTGCTGCATGTTTATGGTGACCTGATATGGTGAGGTAAGGGCCTGCTCTGCTCCAGTTATTTGGGAAAGCTGAGAGTTGACAGTGTGGTTTGCAGTGTGCATCTCTCTGTCCCACAGTGATTATGAAATGTGAAAGGAAGGTGGATTTTATTGTTGAGAAGCTGAGACCTTTTGTTTAGTATAAATGGTTACTCTGCTTGCAGCTGGGAGATAAATCCCCAAGCCTGACTTCAGAGTGGTCATTGGATCTAAGTGGTTTCAGCATTCTCCACGCAGTGGCTTACACACATAGATTTTGGCTTTGTTACTCAAAGTGGGATCAAGTGCTGCAAGTGAAAGTAAGAGGAATTGATAAATGCAGGTGATGCCTCAGATTGACACTGTCTGCAAAGACTAAATAAAAGATGGTTAAAATAGTTCTTTTTAATCTTGGCAGCTGTGTCTTTTATGATTAATTAATTAGAACAGCAGCTTCCTAGGGAGACTTCTCCATGGATTCCCCTGTACTCCCTTGATACTCCCTGTTACAGTTGTGTTGGCTGTGGATAAAGGCATTTGTTATTGGCTGCTTGTAGCTGTGGACACTCTTGGTCTCTCTCTGGCCTGGGGACTGAGCAGCAGAGATGCTCTGCCTGGGATCATTTGACTGCCAGGCAGGTGAAACACTGCTGGTTTCTGCAGATGGCACCAACTTCTTGCAAGGTGCTGTTCCCTCAGCAGGCAGGCACTGCTGCTCAGGCTATCATGGCCTTAGGTGAACTTACTGTGAGACCTATAATGACAAACCTCCTTTTTCCCACTTGTTCCTAGATCACTGCAAAGTAGAAAACTGATTGTTCAGGACCTGTTTTATTTATTTTCTCAATGTGAAAGGGCAGTCGTGGCCTTGCATCTTTTTAAATTCTCTGCTGCAGTTATGCAGAATGGGGACTGATCTTTCTGCACCAAAGATGTGGGTTTTATGCAAGTCTAGGGTAGGATTTTTAGAGAGAACAGGAGTAAGTCTTGCTCATGAAGTGACTTGAGGTCATGAGGTATGGCTACATTGCAAGTCCAATGAGAAACCTTGAGAGGGCTCTGCTGAAGGAGCAGGCAAGAATGGATGGGTTAACCTCTAGGTATGGCTTATTTAGGAATGCTTTTAAGCTCTATCCTAAAAATAAGAGCATGAAGTCCTATGCTTAGTAGCTGTTTTCATGGTGAAAGGATATGAACCAAGGCTGTTCTTGCATTTGAGGGGTAAGTGAAGTTGGGAGGGATTTTAGTGCCTGCCAAATTGCCCTGGGAAGGTCTTGACTCCAGTTATGTTTTGGTTTCTTATTTATTATTTTTAATATTTGTTGCTTTTTCTGTGTACACTGAGTGACTTTCATGGTCCATTTAAAATGTTCTTGAAGACTTGGTATCTTTTGTTTCAATTTATGATGTGCTGAATCAAGGGTGTGTAAGCTTTGTAATCCTTTTAGCTTTATGGGGCTAACAGTTTTGGCCATAGCTGGCGGTGTTACAGAACATTTTGACCCCATACAGTGGTTTGAAGCTCTCACAAGATCTCTGGTGATCCTTTTGTTATTGCAGATGATTCTGCAGATGTTGGGGAAGAGGACAGCTTCTTGGGTCAGACTTCTGCCAGCCCCAACCCGCCACAGACTTTCAGCTACTTCTCTCAAGTTCCCAGTAGCAGCGACCCCTTTGGGAGTATTGGGCAGCCACCCTTAACAACTGTTTCAACACCTGTCGGAGCACCAGCCTTCTCCAGACCTCCCACTTCGCTTCCACTCGTGTCTGGGTCACAGGATGGGCAAAATGCCTTTTCACCACATATTCCCCAATCCCAGTCTTACAGTGCACCACCCACTTCCCAGGTGGGAATGGCGCCTTATCAGCCCCCTCAGCAGAGCTGTCCCCCACCTGCCAGCACCGCCCTGCCCACAGGGACCCCCCAGCAGGGCTACAACCCCTACAGGCACACCACCCTGAGCAGCAGGGCCAACCCCTACCTCACCCCACCCCAGCTGCAGCAGAGCCACCCCCCTGCCACAGCGTCCCCTGTGCCACCCGTGCAGATGTACCAGACACCCCCGGGGCCACTGACACAGGTATGTGACTCCTTCTGGCTACCAAAGCAAAAGAGTCTCTTTCCTCTTTGAACTGTGTGTTTTATCTTTAGAAGATTTTTCTTCTCTGCAAAAACAAAAATCTGGAAGAAGTTTTGAACCGTTTATAACAGCAAAGTCTTTTCACTAGAAATAGCTTGGAACTGTTGTTTCAGGAAAACTTCCTGATCTTTGGAGTGAGCGTGCCCTGAGGCTGTAGCAGTGGGAGCCTCTGGGCATCAGAAACAAAGCCAGGTTGTGAAGTTCTGTTGCTCTTTTCTGTGGGTTTCTGAGTTTGCTGAGTTTCAGCTGTGCTGCTGCATTTTTTGTGCCTCAGCTGTAAATCAGGTCATTCAGCTATTTGCAGGATATGGGCAAAAATCTCTTTTGAAGCTGGTTTTGTTGCTGAAGCCAGAACTTTTTGAAACTAAGTCGCATAAAATTTTCAGCAAACTTTTTGAGTCACATTGTTTGAGAATTTTGTGTGATATAAAGCATTAATCTCCATTCTTTTTTACCTGCACAAAATCATTATTAAAATAATGCTAATGGGTTAGTAAGACCTGGCACGTTTGCCTTGAAAACAGTAAAAACTGTTTTTATTTTTGCCTGAGCTATTGCTACATTTGTGTTATCTTGAGTAAAGAATGTAAAGATTATATAATGACCAAACATAGCAAAGGCAGTAAAACCTAAATAGTCTGGAGTTTTAGATTATATTTGTTTGTTTGTTGAATTTGTATATTGTACAATATTTTTGTGCCTTTTTTTTTTCTTTTAAACATATCATCAACCAAGGCAGTTGCTACTGCTGACATCAGTTGGTTTTAGTTATACTGACTGGGATTTTTGTACAATTTGTATGAAACCAACTTTATGTAGGCTGTAGACCCTTTAAAACTCAGTTACTTTTCTTGTGCCACTGATGCTGCATTTGAGTTTGAAATCTGTCTGTTTTGATCACTTTGCAGAAAGAGAGCTATTACTGAAGTGGCCACTTGTTAAAGCTGGGAGTCTTTATGCAAAAGCATAATTATGTGTAATAAATAATGAGAAGAATGCATTTTTATTTTTATGTCAAATTTTGTGACTGTAAGAAACTAGCTCAGCTTGAGTTTTGAAAATTTAAGAGGATATTTGAAATCTCACTGATTTTAGGTGATTGTGATGCTAAACCATGGCAGCTTTTAACATGTTTGTGGGAATGAAATTCACATTTTTTCTCAGTTTGAAAAGCTGTAAATTTTCAAACACCTGATAAAGTTGACAATTTTTTTAGAATGGAAGGTAATGTTCTTAGGGAGGAAAAAATGTTAGAAATAAAGGTTCAGAGTGTTCCCTGTAGCAAAGTGTAGAAGAGTTCTGTGAAAACCATGTGAGACTGACATGCTGAGCCCATCTCCTTTCAGTTTCCACAGTCCCAGCTCCAGCCTGCCAGGCCTGCAGGGCCCCTGGTCCCAGCCCCTCCTGTGCTGCTGCAGAACCAGTATGAGCCAGTTCAGCCACACTGGTTCTACTGTAAGGAGGTGGAGGACAAGCAAATATGGATGCCATTCAGCATTCTGGATTCTGCAAAACTAGAGGAGGTCTATAATTCTGGTAAGTCCTGTATTATCCAGAGGTGAGCAGAAGGACTAAAAGGAAAATATTGGAGTGATGCCACTCATGTGTATGGCAGTAATAAGTAAGGTTTGGAAGATGTATTTTTTGCCATTTAATTTATTTCACTGACATCATCACTGCTTGTTGCTATCAGTGTTGAGGTGTACCATCCCAAATAGGTATCAGACTTTCAGATAGAACTCCTAGTTATTTGTGTCTTGGGTTGCCTTTTTGTTAAACTGCCAGTTCTGGAATAAGTATTCATATTTGGGAGTTTTTCAAAGGATTTTTGTTGTGTACAGAGCTTATAGAAGCGTTTTAGAAGCATCACAGTGTTACAAAACTTCTCTGCCATTGTGTCCCCATGGCCTAATACTGATCCCAGGAGTGGCTGGGGTTGAGGGGAGAGAGAAGAGATGTGTGTTAGTGTGGTAACCACGTGTGGCTGTGTGTCCCAGTCCAGCCTGACCCTGAGAGCGTGGTGCTGAGCACGGACGGGGGCCGCTACGACGTCTTCCTGTACGAGCGCGTGAGGAAAGCTGTGTACTGGGACGAGGAGCCCTCGGAAGTGAGGCGCTGCATGTGGTTCTACAAGGGAGACAAGGACAGCCGCTTCATCCCTTACACTGAGGATTTTAGTGACAAATTGGAGGTTAGTAAGTCACAAAGTGTTAGTTCACTGTATTACTCATCTTAGAAACGGTTCTTTCTGTTTCATTAAGATGATTTCCAGAATGGACTTTTCTGGAACATAAGCAAATCCTGGAAAGAGGAGTGTCTAGAAGGCCACATTGCTCCTGTATCAGTCCTGCTCTGTTGTGACATAAAGTCTACTTGTGTAGCTCTACATGTGACATTTTTACACAAAGTTATGTACATTTTAACTGTAGCATTACAGATGATGCATGAGGCCACAAAATACTGAGGAGGTTGCCATGCTTATTTTGTGTAACCTCTTTACTGTTCCAGGCAGAATATAAAAGGGCTGTAACTACAAATCAATGGCACCGGCGACTTGAATTTCCAAATGGGGAGACAATTGTTATGCATAATCCCAAGGTAATAGATTTTGGCAATTGTGTCTTGCAGGATTTATTGAGGGTGAACAAGCAAATGGATGGAAGTGTAAATTGAATGCAGTCTTAATCTTGCATGAAACAGTACTGTTGGCTGTTCTGAGTGTGTGTGCATTAAAGATGATCAGATTTACAGAACACTGAACTGCAGTGTGCTGTCATGTGGTTAAAAGACAATGCTTCCTGAAACCTAAAGAGAATAAGGGTTTGCATAGTAAATATTTTGGCTAAGCATAACTGGCAGCAAATGGTAAGCAATTTGAATTAATTTAACCTCAGTCTGTACCGAATGAAAGATAATTAAAACTCAGATCTTTCATGTGGAGAAGAGCATTAATCTAGCTATAAGGTAGATAGTTTATTTAAGCCCTGAGAAGGTTTCTGCTGTGACTATTTTTAGGCCATAAGAAAGTATAGCAAGACAAACTATAAAACTATTTATTCTAAATACTCTGTGAACAGTCTCATGTGATTAAAACATGGAGTTCAGCCTTATTGACCAATGCTGTTAACTGTTCACTTATCACAGATGCAGTAATTAATACCTAGAACTATCCAAGGGCTAGAAAGGATCATGGTTGCTCCTACTTTAAGTGTTTAATAATGCTAGTTAGGGAATTCTGTCCAGTAAAAACCTAGAGAATGAGCATTTAAACTGCTTGGGTGATAGATACGAATTCAGACTGTAAGTCCTATAAACAGCTGTACTGCTGAACTCCTCACTTTTTAGTATTTCTGGACTACTTCAAATACTGTTGTCCTTCCCTGAAAGACACTGCACTTTTTTTTTTTCCATTTTCTCCTTGTGATAGGGTTATGGTAAATAAGGTAGTATTCAATTTCCTTACATAAGCAGCAATCTGCTAAGGAAGAGTGGATACTGGAGAGTAGGAAGGAGGAGGTTGAATAATGCTTGGCTGAGGAGTTTAAACGGTTCAGAATCACTGAGCAGGCCCAACTTCACTTAGTGGTTACTTTGAGTCATCTGTTTGCTTTTCAAACTAATGAGGATTTTGTGGAAGAAAAATCATTTGAGTTTCAGATGCGAGGTAAAGCAATCAAAAAATGTGTTAAACCACGCAGTGCTATCATACTAACAACGTGAGTCATGAGGGTTTTCTGTGGTTAGAATTGGACACTGTATTTGTTGCAGGTCATAGTTCAGTTCCAGCCTTCTGCCACACCAGATGAATGGGGCACCACTCAAGATGGCCAGGCAAGGCCGAGGGTAGTGAAACGAGGAATTGATGATGACCATGACGAGATTCCTGATGGTAGGTGATGAGATTCCTGGTGTATTTGGGTCTGCACTGGCAGCAGTCATTTTGGATCTGTGCAAAAGCTGGACAGTAGTGGGTGGAGTGGCTGTGTGCTCTCTGTGCCTCGAGTCTAAAGATTAAAGTTATTCTTTCATTTAAACTGCTTGAAAGAGGTTATCTGGTTTTAATCAAAGGAGTCTTGTGGGCTCTGTTATTGTCTTGAACTGTGTTGTGTAACAGGCTTTATAAAACAAGTGTGTATTACACTTTCTTCACTCTAGACTTCACACGTGCAGTACATATTGCTACTCCTAATGTTTTCCCTTTTTTTTTTTTTACTTTTCTACAGGAGAAATGCCCCAAATTGATCATCTGGTATTTATGGTTCATGGCATAGGCCCTGTATGTGACTTGAGGTTTAGAAGCATTGTTGAATGTGGTAAGTTTGGGCTTGTATAATGAGCAGTTATATTCTTAACTGTTTAAATGTGGCTCCCTCTAGCTCATATTCACATAAGCACATCTTATAACTTTTTTTTTTTAAAAAAGAAAAGTCTCTGATATTAAGAAGTTCAATTTTCTCATGGTTATTTATAAAGGCAGAATCTGTGTTCTGTCAAACCTGAAGCTTTAGCTGTTATTATTGGTACTCAATATCAGACTTGCAGGGTGATTTGGGTTTTGGGATGTGTGGTGAGCAGTTCCTTTGGTTGATTGGTTTTTTTGCTTTTTCTTTTTGTGGTGTGAGTGGATGTATTTGCTTTGTGTGGTTTTTGTGTGTGGTGTGGTTTTTTTTTTGTTTGCTTTTTTTTAAAAAATACACTCTAGTACAACTGAGTAAATTAAGAAAGCCCTGTCTGGTTATGGAGTGAGCAGGCAGTCATTGTGAAATAAATAGAAGCTTGCTAGAAAAGCCACTCTAACAAAAATGTGTACTTTCTTATTGTTAGAATAGTAGTACTTGAAAAGATTTTTCCAGTTTTCAGTTTCCATCATTTGTATTCTGACTATGTGTGAAATTGAAAGGAAGAAGAGACTATTATGTGTGTACTTGAGTATTGTAGCCATCAGATTTTCATTATTCTTTTTCTTTACAGTTGATGATTTTAGGACTGTTTCTCTGAAGTTGTTGCAAACTCACTTTAAGAAATATTTGGAGGAATGCAAAGTGAGCAGGGTGGAATTCCTTCCAGTTCACTGGCACAGTTCTCTGCATGGAGATGCAACAGGTGTAGACAGGTGAGGGTATTGTTTAATGTTGAAAACCTTTTAAAAGCTGCTTTTTAAGGGGTTCTGGAAGTGGAGAAAAAGAGCAATTCATGTGCTCTTCAGGGTAGTTGAGTAAATGTATGACTGGGTTACAAAAGAGAACTGCTAATTTTTAAAAATTAGTATTTTGATGAGTAAAGCTGGAAAGACATAAGGAATATTTTCTCTTGTTTGTTTTCATGCACACACCTGTTCAGTACTGCATTTGCATGAGAGTGGCCAATGCATGATACCTGATGATGAGTGAGTGTGTAGAGATTGTGATGACAAGTATGAGCTGGTGAGCATGGAGATGTTTTGTACAGTACCAGGTGGACAATTTAGAGTGGAGAGTTTTCTGTGCTTTACTTTCCTGCAATCTGACTGAGACTGACCCTAGGAGTTATTTCTGAGGAAGGCACTGAGCCCTGTGTCCAGTCCTAGAGGAGTACCTGAATTATGATTAGACATTTGAGCTAAGGGGTTCTTTTTTTGAAGCAAAGTATCTATATTTGGGTAGGAGTGTTACAGCATTTAAAAATCTGTTTTAAAATCCCTTCTCTGTGCCTACCCCTTTGCTGTGTGTTCACATTTCAAGCTGTTTTCCCTTGCTCAAAGCTGGGGAAGTAGAGACTATGAGGGTGGCAACGTGTGCCACTAAAGTGACATTGATTCTCTCCAGATGGTTCTGGCTCAGTCAAATCACAGATGCTTTCCTCCAGCCTTGGTGTTTTATTTGCATTTGACCACTGCATGAGGAGGCATCCTTATTCTGTTAATCAACCAGGCAGTCTCAAGCCTATAGCAATTCCACTGCAGCTGTCTTGACTCCAGGCAGGCAGATGGTGATGCCAAGCGTTTCCTTCAAAAAGAGCATACTATGATTCTATGGTTCTAATTTTATACATGAGTTCCTTTTTCTCTTCAATCTGCTCACCAAACTTCCATGGTACTTTATGAGAGCAGTGTTGGAATAGGAAAGAGGTTATTTCAGGCATCCCTTCAGCCTGGAGAGAAAAGAAGGGAGCTGTATCTGTCTCAAATATTACAACCAGCAGGTAGCATTAATGTGTGAATATGCAACAAGGCCAGAAGGCTGTATGGTTTTTTTAAAATCTCTTTAGAGACCTTTTCTGTAGCATTTACATTGCTTTAATTTCAAAAGCTAACAAAGTCCTCACGAGTGTTTCTTTAAAGCCTTTCATGCTTCTAACGATCCTGTGTTACCAGGAACATAAAGAAAATCACTTTGCCGAGCATTGGTCGCCTGAGGCACTTCACCAACGAAACGCTGCTCGACATCCTGTTCTACAACAGCCCCACCTACTGCCAGACCATCGTGGATAAAGTGGGCATGGAAATGAACCGCCTGTTCGCGCTTTTCATGAGCCGCAACCCCGACTTCAAAGGGGGAGTCTCTGTGGCTGGGCACAGCTTAGGTGATTGTCTGAGGAATATTGCTTTTACTCCAAATCAGTTCCTTCTTAAGGGAATTGGACCATTCATTAAGCATGAGGCTCAAATTAGCTGTTAGGGCATGGCTGTCTTTCAGAAAACAGCTGGCAAACTCTTCTCAACAGCTGAGTTTATCAGGCTTTGAGAGAAAGTTGGTACTTCATTCAGAAAAACTTAGTGTCTAATTTGCATTTAAAAGTTAACAGAATATCTGGTGTCTTGTTAGGTGCGTGATTTCTGTGTCTCAGAACACCCACTTAGTAAAAGTACAGTCATTTTTTGGGAGATAGAGCAGGTGTTAGAGCAGCATATTGACATATTGGTTTGGACTGGAACTTTTCCTTCAGTTCATCAAGCAGTCTCAGTTGTTCAAGGAAATGGCAGTTCAGTCATGGCAACTACATAAAGCATGAACAGGGAAAAAAAGGGGTTGCTTTCAGTTGAGAGTGGTTATGTTCAGGTTAATATATGGGTGTTTTAATTCAGCCATCTCTTTTGATCAATCTATACTGTTGTATATAAATCTTGCTCAAGATTTAGGAACAGGAAAACCTGATATTTTTCCCAAGTCAACACCAATTCCTGTTTGCAGGTTCCTTAATTCTGTTTGACATATTGTCTAACCAGAAGGACTTGGCTTCATCAGTAAATTCTGGACCATTCCCTGGTGTTAATGGGAGTGTGAAGGATGTGGCTGTTCATGATAAACAGGTAATTTGCATGCTGGTCTTTCCACGCCGACAGATCTGGTATTTTCAGCCATTTCTTTCTTAACTTTTCAGAATTTATTAGCTGAAACAAGTTTGTGGTTTTTGATAGTACATATAAACATGTTAATGGAAAGATGCAGTTCTGTAAATATTGTCAGTTCCCAGGACAAATTAATTAAATCTCTTGTAAGTTCCAGGTAGGTTAGTAATGAGATTTGATGGTGAGCATCAGCTTTGACTCTTGTGAACATGTAACTTGGTCTAACAGTATCTAAATGGTGGGGGAGATGTAGAAGAGGGAATGACTCTATGTGTGTTTAGACTAGAAATGGTGACCAACTGTTTGATGAATAAAAGGAAGGATTTTTGAGAGCATTTTGTCCCTCATAGTAATTTTTAAATATTTATTTTGCAGGTCTGTTTTAGTGGAAAATCTGTATCCTGCTTCACTAAAAATGGATGTATGTTTACAGAGCTTGCATGATAATATTTTTAAGAGAAAGTAATCCAGCTTGGTTTTGTTTGCTGCCTATGGGTTTTTCACTGTCAGAGGATGTGATTCTGTTTCTGTGCTGTTTTGTTAAGATGACTGAAGATACCAGTTCCTTGGGCTCCTCCATTGCTACTTCTGGTGATGATCTTTGTGAGCCTGAAGCAGATGAAGATGTTCCTACTCTGCAGAAGACTCTGGAAATGCTCAGTTTGTCAGAGTACGCGAGCACCTTTGAAAAGGAGCGAATCGACATGGAGTCTCTGGTACAGAAATGTTCACTTGATTGTAGGGATTGCCCAGGGTATGGAGGTTTATTCTGGGGTTTTGTTGTTGTTTTGTTTTTCTTTTGAGTTCTGTGGCTGTGAGAGCAGTTGCAAAGATAAGATAATCAATGCATGACTTGAAGATGAAATGTTCTGTGACCCTTGTTGGTTGTTTCTTGGTGTGGTGCATCCCCCCAGTAAGTTAAGTCTCTTTCTGTCATGCCTTTTTAATTTTTTGTTTTTGCTGTAGCTTTATAAATTGATTTAACAAATTTATTAGTCGTAGCCAGTAAGAAATGATTCATTTTCCTAAAAAAGTTATAAGTACTTTTTCTACTAGAAAAATATGTTTTGATACATGCGTTTGCTGTTTGTTTCTTTAGCTCATGTGTACAGTTGATGACCTGAAGGAGATGGGGATACCTCTTGGACCAAGAAAGAAAATAGCTAATTTTGTAAAAGACAGGGCAGCCAAGCAGGTAAATATGTATTTCAGGATTGAAATAAAAAGTTAAGCAAATGTAACTTGACTTCCTTGCTGTGGAGTATCTTCTATTCTTGAACACACTTGTTAACATCCTGGATGTATTAAAGGAATTTTGACAACTGTGAAATAAACTTTTTTTTTTCTCCCTAACTTTAAATTTTTTTTCAAAAGGAACAGAAGAAACTAGTAGCAGAAAAGAAAGCTGTGCTGGCTGCCACACTCCAGGCTCAGGAAGACACCCAGAAACCAAAAGAGGCAGTTTCTTCTGTGTCCCCTTCAGAGTCTGGTCAGATGCACTCAAAGAGAAGGCTCCCAGTTGGTGCATCTGTGTCTTCTGTTAACATTGACTATGAGTATTTTGAAGTTGGAACTGGCCAGGTGAGACTACATAGATTTAAATGATTTGAACAGTTTGAAGGATTTGAACAATCCTGTTTTTTCATTACATTTTTTTTTAATGTTGATGACCTTTTGCTACTTTCCTTGAAGCTTTGGAGCTGACAGTTCTGAGAGATGATGTGTATGATTTCTGTCTGGTAGGTTTCTGTGGTTTACAGTGCACTGGACTTTGAACCAGATATTTTCTTTGCTCTTGGTTCCCCCATTGGTGTGTTCCTTACTGTGAGGGGTGTGGAGAAGATTGATGAAAACTACAGGCTCCCTACCTGCAAGGGGTTCTTCAATATCTATCACCCAGTGAGTAGCAGTGCTTTTGAGATTTGATTTTAGTTGATGTAGATGACAAAAAAGGCAGAATACTAAGTTTTGGCTTCTGGGCATTACACCTCTTGTTCCCTTATGTACATTTCCCAAAACACTTCCAGGCATGGGTTGTTTTGATAACATCTGTCTTGTTTTCAGAACTAAGGAAGTTTTTTGGTTTGATTCTTTTGGTTTTAATTTTTTTTTATTAAATTGAATCCGCTCTTGTAGATTTTTATGGAATGTTTGTATTTTTACATTCAGTGTTTGTCCTCTTCTGTCTCATTTTGTTTAACAATTCAAGAGTGATACATTGATAGAGATTGAGTGTAAGGAAGTCTTGCTGTTGTGTTTCCTCATTAGAATCTCCTTCTGTAGGAGAACAAGACCAGAGTAGTTAATGAACCTGCTTAATATTTCATTAACTGAATTTCTGTAAATTCATAGTACAGAATTCAAAAATGGTTGTCTGTAAACCATAAATAGGGATTTTTTTTCACTGAAATGTAATAATTAGAAAAATTTTAAAGGTAACTAAATGTCAATGTGTTGTCTCTTAACAGCTCGATCCAGTAGCTTACAGGTTAGAACCCATGATCATTGAAGACATGGATTTAAAACCAGTACTCATTCCACATCATAAAGGCAGAAAAAGACTTCATCTGGGTAAAAAAAAAATATTTCTTATGGATCCTATTGATTATTTACTCATTTGCTGCATTAGAACAGTGTAGGATTTTAAGAGGCTAGTGAATGTTCCTGGATATCTGACTCCTTTATTTCCTAAACATCAGAGGTGATTATTCCATCCAGCCCCATAAACTGGGCATTCACATTTTCATTCCAAAGTAATAATCATATTTCCTCCAGATTTAACCTTCTCTTTGCCAAAGTGCCATTAAAAATGGCTGTACATTGCTTGTTAATTTCTAAGATGTGAAACATAAACTAAATTGCTTAGTCTCTTTTACCTTGACCCTAATGACCACCATGATGTGTTTAAGCAGAGCCTGTTCAGTATTGGAAACCCTAAGGGAAAAGGAGGCTCTGTAGCCATTGCAGGGACTGGATTTTTTTGCTCATGGGTGCACATCAGACTGAGGTGCTCTACTTAAATTTTGCACTTCTAATAAGGAAAGTCAGTTTTGCTGTTGTGCAAGTTGACAGAGCCCTCCTGGAAGCCTCTCTTCAGGCACTTGAAGAGATTCTGCAGCATCTATGCTTTAGAATTACACGTTAGAGTGAGTCTGCTGTGCTAGGCTAGACAAGATACTTGTTTTAGGTTACAGCTCTCCAAAAGTGTGTATAATAAAGGAGAAAAATATGGTCTGCTGCTCTTTACTGTTTTTACTTTGATGTAGGTGGATTCACTGACCCATTCAGTAAGAAGTCTATTGTGTATTAATTGCATTTCACCTCTTTTAAAATGGAATAGAGAAGCAAGAAACACACATTTATGACATAGCAGGCCTGTTTGTCCTGGTAATTGGCATGTTTAGTGAACAGAGCTTCATCATTCTGGTTTTAGTTGGTAATTTTAAATCCTTCTGTATTAAATTTTTGGTTTGTTTTTTTTCTTTCTCAGAGCTGAAAGACTCTCTATCTCGTATGGGATCTGATCTGAAGCAGGGCTTTATTAGCTCTTTGAAGAGTGCATGGCAGACCCTTAATGAATTTGCACGTGCTCATACATCTTCAACCCAGCTGCAAGCAGAACTGGAAAAAGTAGCTAACCAAATTAAAGAGGAGGAAGAAAAGCAGGTGGTGGAAGGTATGTGGACATTGGTTTTTCTGTGACTTACTTCTCTCAAATAAGTTGACACTTGAGTATCCCAGTGGCTGCTATTGATTTTCCTGTCCCTGTTAAGGAGGCCTGTGCTAAATGCCAGGTTCCCACCAAAGCTGCTCTGTCATTTTCCTCCCCAGCTGGTTGGGGGAGAGAAAATACAAGGAAAGGTTTGTGGGTTGAGGTAAGCTCAGGGAGAAATCACTCAGCAGTTGCTTCTTAAGAAAACTGTTTAAACTGTTAGGAAAGAAGTAAGCCTATAGTTAGTAACCTTTCTGAACCATGCTGGGCAGTTCAGGTTGTTATTATTATCTTCTCACAAGCACTTGGAAATTACAGCAGGAAAAATGGGTAATACTTCTTAATTACAGCTAAGCAGGCTGTGCTTGAAAATAGTTTAAATCTGAAACTCTTTGATTTTAGCTGAGAAGATCACTGAAAGTCCAGACCCTCCAAAGGACGAAGATGTTTCAGTGAAGGTGGGAATGCTAAATGGAGGGCGTCGCATTGATTATGTTCTACAAGAGAAACCAATAGAAAGCTTCAATGAGTACCTGTTTGCTTTGCAGAGTCATCTGTGCTACTGGTAAGGGGAAATATCTGTGATTCTAGAAATACTGATAAAGACAGACAGTGTCCAGTAGTGTTAGGCTCTGGTTATTGTGCCTGGATGTCACTATTTGATAATCCAATTTCAAGATAAAATTCTGTGCTAGCACACAGTAAACAAATGTGTTTGCAATAATGACATTGCACTGTTCTCCTGACCTCTGACACTCCAAACACACAGCTTTAGCTTACTGTCATTTTCAAAAGAAGGAGAGCTCTGGAAGCATTTTGACAACTATACTTTTTCAAATAAAACAGTTCATGAAGGAATTTTCTTAGACTACAATAAGTGTTAAAACTTTATTGCTTCTTGTGGCAGAGCAAAGAATGTGTGAACTATATTTAACAATACACCTTTTTATGTTGTCAACCATGGGTGTCAGCTGTGAGCTGTGCAAAGTGGTGTTGAAGGAGGAGTGACCAATCTCTCAGAATATTCTGAGTTCAGCAGGTTCTCTGCCTTCTTTTTGCAGGTTTTGATTTTCAGTAGGTAATTTTAGCAGCAGGCATTTTTTCCAGAGGTTAAAATACAGCTCTGAAAGCATTACCTGAAGGGTCCAGTTACAGCTATCATCACTTCCCCTGTGAAAGCTCAGCACCTGCCAGAGGAGGGGTTAGCAGGGCGTTGTGAGCACTGAGCTCTCTCAGGGTGACCCGGTGGTGGCAGTGCTGTTCCACAGGAGGGACTGAAGGGATGGGAATCCTTTCCCACACGGTGGCAGCCGATCACTGCCTTGGTTTTGAAAACTTGGTACCCGTAGCTGTTTCTGTCATTTGAGCAAGGAAGATAAGCATGGTGATTAATGATACAAATAGGAGAGCATTTTTTCCTAAGGAATGGTGGAAAAAGCTTTAAATGAAATGCTCCGAGTGTTAAGAGAGATTGGAGCTTGTGTTGAACCCTCTGCTTGCTTGTTTGCTGCTCATTTAATGCAGAGACCATCAAGAAATGTCTGTGCTTAATTGTGGAAAATACATGTAGTCCCTTAGCCTGCATGTTTAATTCTGCACTGGTGTTCTGCAAATCATGCTCCTCACATTTGGAGGATCACAGTTCTGCCCATCTGAATCTCCTTTATTGGCTCCCTGTGTCGTTTATTTTAAAAAGCACAGGAAGCTGCCCTCATCTAACAACTCTTGCAGCTCTGGAACTTTGTTAAAATTTGCCTGTTTAACTTTGTTGTTTTTTGTGTTGGTATTGTTTGTGTGTGTTTAAATAGCATTTTATAGATGAATAAGAAAATGAAGTCTCTTAATGTTAACTTCAAGTTCAGACAGCCTGAAGCTTTGATTTTTGAAAAGAGAAGGGAAAACAGCCCCTTTGGAAACATGGCACTTGAATTATATTAGTCTTTAAATTATTTGAGAGCTATCTTAATTATTTGAGAGCTTATCTTTTAGGGGTAAGAAAGAGAGGAAGACTATGGGTATTTAACACAGTCTGTTTACAGTTAAGGGCCTGCCAGTTAGAGAAGAATGAGAATATTGCTGATACAACTGGCAAGGTTGAGTTGTGACATTGGGCTAATTAATGGAGTGGGGCAAGATGAGTAGAATGAAGTGTGGGATATATTCAGGAGCTCATTGCAGATAAAAAGTGATGCATTATTTGAGGAGATTAAGGCAAGGAAGTAACATCAAAGAAGTGGCTAGAGGAGGGGATTTAGAGTTGCAGCATAGGAAGTTAGGGATGACAGAGGAGGAGGAAGTGCACTAGAAAAAAGGTAAATGCATAGGCTAGGGCTGATAGCAGAACTAGTTCAAAACTGTTGTAGAATTGTATCTTGAAGGAAGTTGGTAGAGGTAAGGCCACGTTTATGAAAAATAAGTACTAGGCCAGGAGGCTGTGCAAACATTTTAGAGAGCTGACATAGGATGAAATGCAACTTAGGTGAGTTAGAATATGGACCATACTGAACTAACTTTTTCCTTTTTTTTTTTCTTCCTTTTTTCCTTTTGTTTTGTTTATTTCATTCTTCATAGGGGATCTGAAGACACTGCCTTGCTGTTTCTCAAAGAGATATACAGAGCTATGAATATCATTCCTGAGCAGCCACAGCACTGATATATGAACAACAATTACACAAATTTGTAAGTTTGCTCTAATGTAACTTCTGTGCTCATATCAAATTCAGCTGCAGCTTAGATGTCTTTACTTCCCCTTTTTTCCTCTGAAGTTTAAATTACAAAGCAGACAGCCATAAAATGTCATTTTGATTGCAAAAACAATTTCTAAACTTGAGTGCAGAGAAAGCCTTTGAGTTCTTCCTTTCATTCCCAAAAGATATCTGATGTTAGTGGTTTTGGTACTGGATAATAATTGTCACTACAAATACAACCAAAGCATGATCTCTTTATCATGCTTCTCCCTCAGTCCAATTGTTCAAGAATGAACCTCAGTTGAATGTTCAAGAATAGAAAAATTTGGTGAAATTGGATATGATGAAACTTTATTTACAGTGCAGTAGGTTAAAGAACCCCAACAGTGTTGCAGTGTCCATACTGGATTGGTTGACCAATGGTGCACATTTGCCAGCAAAAGGTGTTTGTCTCCTAAGAAAGTGTTAAACATTGATATTGATAAATTACTGAATGAGACTCTTACATAGGTCAGTATTTTGTTATCTTTCTATAGCCTAAGAATTTCAGTAGAATGAGTGAAATGACACAGCATGGAAGCTGGTTTGCTTTGGGAAGAAATTAAATACACAATATAATTGAGTATCTTAGATCTGAAATATTCTTGCAGGTATTTTTATTTTAAGATTTATGTTTCCAAATTGAGGATCTGTATGGTACCAGTTTGCATTACTGGATGTTATAGAAAAGAAAAGACTTGCTTTTGAGAGGCAAGGAAGAAATAATATGCACCTTGCCTTTTTGGAATCATAAAAGATAGTTTCTGGTGTATTTCTCCATTTGCAGAAGAACTGATAATGTCAAGGTACATAAATACCCATCATGAAGAAAAATGCTTGACATTTCAGAGGAATATTTTAGGTATCTTTCACTGCTCTCATACAGTTTTAGTACTCTTGTAACAGAATGCTTCTGATGGTCAGTTGATAGCAGCTTTTTTTAAAATAAAATGCCAAGGCTGATCAAATGCATTTCTTTAAAGCATGGAGGAGTAAAAGGAAAAAGGCACCCGTTGGCTGTGCAGCTCTGACAGTGGTATATCAGTCATCACAATGGCTTATGCAGGGTCTCAAGTCACAGCTGCAGAATTTTTTCTCTACTTCTATTTCTTTATGATGGCTCTGGTTGAGATTATAGGAATCTCATTGCAAAGGAAATGCCTTTAGGTGTCCTTGCAGGGGGGAGTGGGATGTGATAATTTACCAGTGCAAAGCTCAGAGGAGTTTGTTGCTCAGCTGAAGCAGACACTGAGATAATTGTGGTTTTTTCATTGAGAACTACACAGTTGGAGGACAGTTTAGCAGGATGTTACACAACAAAGCACAGTCAGGGAACTCTGTAATTCCATTAGCAATCGCTCAGAGTGTCCCTCAGCACTGGCTTGACTGAACAGCCTTTGAGACTCTGGGATTCAGATACCAGAGGCTTAAATGGGAGGGCAGGATGCACTGAAGTGGTGTCTAGGGAAGGCTGCACACCACGAGACCAGGATCTTTTTCACATGAGAAGAAAAGTCGGTACATGAGCTGTGTAAAATATTACCACATCACAAGGAATCTGGAAGTACTGAAGTGGAAAATTCTCCCCTAGTGTAAGCAGTCATGTGGGTTTTTTTCTCTTTTTTTCCTGTTCTTTTAAGACCTTCAAACGTGAAGGGTGGCAGTGTGAAGGTAAGGGATTATCCAGTAGTGCCTATGACAGCAACATCCATTTTAATTTGTATGAGTGACTTGGTTTAGCTCTTCTGGACCATCTTCAATCTGCTCTTTGTGAAACAGTAACACAGGGTTTCATGTGAACAATGGAATATGCACCAGCATATTAAAGCTTGGGTATATACTATCACCATCCTCACTAAGATAATTTATTACCAAAAGCTAAAGAATCTAATAGCTGGTTAAAATGTATAACAAATGACACCCTATTAGCAGTTGTTGTGAGCTTTTTCTGTTTGCAGTTGTAATTGCCAATTAGTGTCCACAGAAAGTCCATTTCAGAGGCTTGCTGTGTGAAAAGTTTGATTAAAAACATGTATGGATTTTCAGATATTTTTGAGTCCTCTTGAAATTGAATGGTGGCATATTTAATTTGATGACTACTACTTCAGGAATAGAAAACCTGATGTATTTCCTATTTCCAATATGTCCATGTTCTGTTTTCTCTGCACAGCCGTACCTGTTGCTCCAGCAGACCTGGTGAAAAACCCTCTGAAGAACATCTGATCTTTTCCTATTTGCACATGACAGAATAACCATCAGGGGCTTTTTTCCTGCCAGTCCAGAACTTGCTTGGATTCTACCTTCTTGTGTCACTTCAAGCAAACTTAAATTATGAGATGATCAGCACTGTCATTCAGGAGATGGATGGAATGACACAGTTTTGATCTAAAATCAGTTTAATTGTACCATTGCCAAATACAGGGTGATTGAAGAAGGTTTTTTTGGCATGCAAATCATAACTTCTCTCCTTCAGCTCTCCTGTCTCAGCTGGCTGCCAGACATGATTTGCCTACCAAGGCAGCAAAAAGGACTGTGAAAAGAACTTGTTGAGAAACAGCAATAATCTACTTTTCTTGACACATTTGTTCGTCCACCTTTCAGAAAAAAATGTGAACTGCAGTTATAACCATCTTTATTACAGATAACACAAACCAGTTCATATTTACTAAAAAACTAGCAACCAGAATAATTTTCTTACTATTGTAAGTGTGATGGAGATTATTTTATAAAGACCTTTTTAAGCCTCTGTTAAGAGTTTTATTGTGGCTTTTTTTTTTAAGTAAAAATGAACTTTTGACTTTGAAAATATTAGAAGTTTATTACAGCTACTTCAGTGTTCACTTATCCTGAAGTGAGGAATGATTTAAAATAACATTTTGATCTGGTAATTGCAGAATCACAGACTTTAAGTTAATTAAGGCAATTTTAGTTAAACTAGGCTGCAGTTGTGAGAACTAAAGCACTTACCTTGACCTTGCAGTTTAACATCTCAAAACAGTTAATGTAAATAGGAACCCAAAGCTTATGGGTGCTAGATAATAATCTAGATCCAGCCCTGCAATCCAGACTCCATTTTCATGTAATGAGGTTGAGGTGAGTTAGGTATTGTGAAATCCTTGGAATTCATGTTTCTGAATACTGACCTTCCCTAGCTTTCCTCTGGCTTCAATTTACACTCACATTGTGGCTTTCCTTAATATTAGTGGTTTAACATTATTCCTGACTATTTGCCTCTGTTATTGCAGTAAACAAATTTTGAAATGCAGTATGGGTTTTTTTTTCCTTGATATATGTAAAATACACATTATTGTGTATATAATTTGATGGCTGTAATTTTAATTACCTTCCAGTGGGTCTTTACAACAAGGTTTTGTATTTCATCACAAAAAATAGCTTGGAGAGGTTGCTTAGTCCAGTGTTGCTGCTTAGAGCCTTGTTCAAGGCTGGAGTTCAAACCTTTGTCTCTGGCTATGTTGTAATGTTTGACTACTATGATTGCACATTTTTTTCTAATATACAGTTGAAATTTTCTAGGTGGAGCTCATGTCTGTGGCCTTTTGTCCTTTCTCTGCATCTTCAAGAATAACATCTCTGTCTTCTCTTGTACTCTCACATTTCATAGTTGAGGACAACAACAAGATTTTCCTGTTTTGCTTCTCAAGACCCAACACTTTGCTTGGCATCTCCTTGCCTGCCATGGGCTGTGACTCTCTGATCAGTCTTGGGGCTTTTCAAAATCCTTCTTCTTCTGGGGAGCAAGTTCGCCAAAGAAAACTTTTTATCCAAAACAGCCAAATGTCTTTGTAGCTTTAAAATTTAACCTCTATTGTTTAAGCTTTACAATGTTCTTTGTCAGTTAGAATACAAAATTTGTTGATATATATTCAAACAACAAAAACCCCATGACCACTGGCCTCATTTTCATCTTAAATATCATAGAGTGGAAGATTATATACACTTGTGTTTATCACCTCTGTGCCACACTGAGCAATCTGATGAGTTTGCTTAAACATGATTTTTAAGAAGCTGCTGGGCTGTGACAGCTCCCCCTGGGAGGGGCAGCAGCACCAGGGGCAGTCAGATTTTATGAGAGGAGTTGTTGCAGGGGTGACCCTGGCTGGCAAGGAGCTGCCATTGCTATGGAAGGGTGCACAGGAGGATGTGCAGGAGTCAGAAACTGATTTGGGAATATGGCATAAAAATTAGTTCTAGTTATATAAATAAAAAATGGACTGTAGCTACAGTAACAAGCCATTCTCATGTCTTGAAATGGAAGTTTAGACATGAAGGAAAAATGACTGTAACCTTTGGTTATATAAAACAAAGGAAAACAAATAGAGTTTATAGAGTGATTTGAAATCTGCTACAGGTGAATACATCACTTCCTCAGCAGAAATCTTCCTTCTGTGCTGCAACATACACCATACACAGCTTCCTGTAAATGCTGCTGGTTTTATTTTTGTATGAATTATTATGCATAATTAAACAGGTAAGGCTAATTAAACTCTTAATTAGCCAATTCACATACAAAAATTTTAAGTTTTCCCTGCTATATTTTCATCTGTTCTGAAGTGATTATGAACAGTAAAAAAAGAAAAAAAAGATTGTCCAGAAAAAGATTTTTTAAAAAATCGAAATAACCATGGAACAGGACATAGTAGGACAGGAAAGGAGGTGGAAATTTTTATGAATTAATTCCAAGCAAAAAAATCAGAGCCTCCCTAAGAAATCCAGCACCTTTCCAAACAATTCTCATTTGAACAAAAGTGAATTTTTGATTGAAAATTTTTCTTTTGGAAAACTTTGTATTCACTCCTTCTCTCCCACTGTTCCAGGAATCATTGCTTCTGCCAGTAGGAATGTTCCTGTCCTTTGGGAGCACCTCCTCACACAGCTGTTCAGAAAAGTAGCATAGTCAAATAATTCCTCCTTGTGCTGGAAGATCTTTTGCATAGCAGAAAATTTCAGTAACTGTGCTGGAGTTGTCCTGGTCCTTTCCCAATGAATATTATATTAATATTTATAACTTTGTGTCTGCAATATGACAAATGTTTTACAAACTCTGTCTAAAATGCTATTTCCATAATAATATTCTCCCTGATTCCTCCCTGCATGTGATTTTTTTTTTAACATGTGATGAATAATAAAATCCAGCATTTCATTTTTCCTACAAAATGGTCAGTGCCAGGGTGCTGCTGGTGGAGTCTGGATGTTCAGATAGGAGCAGGGATTGCAGAGCAGCCCTTTGCAGAGCTGTGTTACTGAACTATTATTTTTAATCATCCCTCTGAATTAGGATGTGTTCCCCAGAGTTGAAATAAAAAATCCCATTAATTTCTGTTTAATTATGGGAAATACTATTTCACATGCCTGTTCCCTTTTCAGTTCTCTTGGCATACCTGTGCTCAACCCAAATGGTGGAATCACTGACAACTACATGGATTTAATAGGAGCAGTCTGAGGGGTTTTTTTTCCCACTGTTCTAGCAGTAACTCTTAAACTCTGAGCTTAGCTCTAGACTTGATTTTCATAACTGTAAATCAGGATTAATTTCCTGAAGGCTGATGGAACCACTTCAGTGTAAATATGATTACAAACAGCCTGCAGGGCATTTCCACAGAGCCAAGGAGAGGGTTTTTATTTGCTTCAGATGCAGTTTTACCAGTGATGTCCTCTAAGGAGTTCCCATTGTCCCATGGTGACAGGAATGGGAAGCAGAAGATGGGCTCTGGATTCCACACAGCTCCTGGATTGTCCAGCCTAGGAAGGAGACTGAGGGAAAAAATGGGCACTGCAGCAGTGAGCTGGGATCTGGAGCATCCAAATGGGATCACTGGAGCACCCTTGGGCCCTGTGTGTGGGGGTTTGACCAGAAACTTGGGAATATGGGAACCTTATGTTCTTCTGCTTTGTGATGCAAACAGGGGTTAGAGAAGCAGGAATGGAGATGTTGTCCACAATCACCAGGACCCAGGAGTGTCCCTGCAAAGCTGCTTTTCTGCTGGACAGCCCCCATTTCCTCAGCCAGCTGAGGTCCCCCTGACTGGCAGCACCACCATCACCCAGCACTTCCTTTTAGGGTGAATTCCTAACTGCAAAGCCACCTATGGACAGAAGAGCATAAACTGCTCTGCCCACTTTTGCAGAGCCCAAAGACCGAAGTATTTGTCTTTTTTCTACAGTGCTAATGTTCAGTGACCTGAGCAGAGGTGGCCATGAGTACAGGGTGTGCTCCCAGCGCTCAGCTGAGCTGTTTGGAGGGCAGAGCAGCTCACCTAATGCATCCTCCTGAAAGTAAAATGCAGTTCCCCAGTGTGCAGGAGTGGTGCTCTCAGCTCGATGGCTCTCAAAATGCAGGACTCAGGCTTCCCTTACATATGGAGGCTGTAAAGGAAACATCTTTTATATGTCAATAAACCAGCTTCAGATCCATATAAATCCAGGCAATCAAAAGTGAAGTGTGTCTATTTAAGAGATGGTTGTAGAGAACAAAGGCCTGAAAGGAGAACAAATCAAGCAGTTGACCTTGTAGCTCACATTCTGCCAAAAAAGAGTTCAAATAACTTTAATGTAATCTTGTTAAAGTGGCCTCATGAATACAACCAAAGCACTGTTTATGCTTGAGACTACTCTGAGTACGTTGAGTAGGACAGGGTTTATTCAGAAACCAGGAGTTCACTTGTGTGTAGTCAGAAGCCAAATTTCCTAAGCTGAGGTTTGTTATGGGTATTGGTTATTCATCTCTTGGTAGCTTAGGGGATTCATGGTGTTCTCTGCATTGCAGGATGTTCAGGTATGACTGTCCTGTCCCCAGTTTTCTGTCTGCACAAAGGACTAAGAAAATACAGCTCTGAATTGCTAAATAATCAGCTCTAGCTCTAGCAGCCACCAGGGAGGGTTTAAAGTGCTGTGGAAGAGAGCTGGAGAAGGGATCTGAGGGAGAATCAGATCTCAGATTTCTGCCCATATAAAGTAGCCAGGGAAAGGGGAGCTCAGCTTTGTCATGGCAAATACTTCCTCTGGTTTTTCCACTTCGCTTTTCAGGGGAAGCTCCATGAGGAAAAAATACTGACAGTGAAAAACAGGAGTTGCAGCTGGAGGGCAGAATAAATCACCTCCAAAAGTCCTTCATGATGGTGGCAGCATTTCTGCAAAATACCTTGGCTAAATGATTTGTTAAGGAAACCTTCTTCTTCAGAGCTGAGCTCTGTCAATAAACAAGATTAGTTTTGCTTTTCAGGCCATCCTTTGTACAAATATATGTGGTTTCTGCCACTGGAAGCCCCTTTGTTAATAGGGTCATGATACAAGTTTATTGATTAAGATATGACATCTCCTATTGAATGATTTGTGAAATCTTCTCAGGAGATAACACACTTAGAAAACTGCTGCCTGACAAGAGTATCAAAAGATCTATTAACAGAAACTACAAACTGAGATGGAATTAACAATCAGGTATAAATGTCTCTGTATATATTATGTGTTTATGGGATGAGGCACTGTTTGAAAAGTCCTGAGGACAGAAGAGGGATCTCTCCTGTAACATCAGTGCTTGATTTGTGTAGAGGCTGAGAACCTCTGCACTGGAAGCCCTGTGACCTCTGAGGCAGGAGCTCCCTGCAGCCTCAGTGCCTGGGCACAGAGAGTTGCGTGAGCAGGAGCTGCAATAAACTGGGTTTGGCTCCCAAGTCCCCCTGAGCTCACCCATCTGTGCAAAGCTGCTCTCTGCACCAAGGTATTTTATTAATCATTAACTGGAAGATGAAATAAAGAAGTGCCAAATACACATGCAGACAGTGGACAGCTTCTTCAGCCTTTTATCTTCCTTTTGTTAATAGATCCCAAGTCTAACCTGTCCTTCAGGAGAAATTACACCTCTTATAAACCCTCTAAGATATGTTGAACTGAAATACACTTCAGTTATTTTAGCATGTCCCCAGTATGTTTTTAATATGATCTTGACTTGTTGCCTTTCTTTTAAATGGCACTAAGTTCAAAATGCCAGCTGCAGCAGACCACTGACAGCAGATTCAAGGTAGGGGTGGAAATGCATCCGTGCTGTGTTCAAAGGGCCTGTGTCAGTCTCCTTTTACTCTAATGTGAACTTAGTAATTAATTCTGCAACTGCTCAGGTGGTGATTTAACACATTCTGAGTTGTAACATCCACCTTACAAGCCTTTCTCTATTTTGATCACTCAGCTGCCTGCTTGGATGTGTCTGTGCAGCTGTGAGGCCACTTGGTGACCTGGACTCAGGTTAAAAGTAGTTCAGAAGAAAAAAAAACCCTTTTTCCTCTGGTTCAGCTCCTGGTTCTGGTGAACCAAACTTTTCAGCCACAGCAGAGGCGACAGCTTGGGGATGTGGAACTTAGGCCAGCAGCACTGCTGGAAGAAAGTGCCTGTCAATCTGTTCCTCGGGAGGTTTATGTGGCAACAACTCTTTATTTTATTATTTGAGGTAAAAACATGTCACAGACTTATTGTCTGCAACAACAGCTCCTCAGGTATCATTTGGTATCCGTGCAGACTGGGCTGCTTAACAAATACCTTCTGCATTCTTTAATCTGACTCATTGTTATAATGTATAAAGGATTTTTGTGCACTCACATCCATGGGAGGTTTTTAGCCAGGCAGTTTCCTGTTGACTGCAAGCAAATATCCTTAGCAAAAAAATCTCAAGTACCATTAGCACAGGAGTAAAAACCCTTTGGACAGTCTGTGTGTGCTGAACTCACAGTGTGCCTAATTTGCTGATAAATGTACCTTGTTAGGTATCATTTTCTCCAGATATGCATTGACCTTTCCTTGGATTTCAGCAGGAGGTTCATAGTTAAAGTACAAGATAATTAATGGCCTAGCTAATCACATCAGATGTTGTACTGGAAGCACTGAGGGTAAAGCAATTAGGGATTAGTTCAGTAGAAGTTAAAATAATTTGTAGGCTAAAAACATGGTGGGTTTGAGCTTGGCCAAGCAGTGAAACTTTGGAAGTTTGTGAGAAGGACAAACTCTTTCAACACAGGCATAAATTCAGTGAGCTCAACCCTGGTGCTTTCTCAGCCACAGCCCTCAGGAAAGCTGGAGGCATCCTGTGCTTTCACTACCAGAGGTCAGGATTTTGAAGTTCTCCAAATTTATTTAAAATTGAAGCTGATGGTAGGACAAGGAAGGACATGAAAAGTGTGTAAAACCTTAATTGTTGGAAATTGTTAAGAAAAACAGTGTGAAGAATGGATTTGGAGGTTAAATAGAAAAACCTTTTGCAGAAAAGTTGGGCAGGCAGGCAGCTGGACCCTCCTGTGGCTGAGCAGCTCCTGGTCTTTACCTGGCACAGTACCTGGGATGCCTCTAATGGCAGCATGACTGGCCCTCTGCCAGGATTCTTACCCCCTTATCCTGCCCAAGGAAAATGCCTCATTCCAAAAACCCTTCCTTGCCTGGTGCTTATCGAGTCTAAGCTCATTTCTTCTGGTCACAGAGCCAGCTGTGAGGGCTAGGAGCCTGCAGGAGAGCTCAGCTCTGCCCACACCATGTGTCTGCAGAGAAATGAAATAATATTTTCCTTTTACTGCTCTTCATTCCAGCCTCTGTGTATGTAACTCTCCAGTGCACCCTCGCAGCTCCTTGCTAATCAAAGCAATATTCTGCAACATTGTTTTTCTTTTTTTACACTGCCCACATTTATTATAAAAGAATTTGCACTGGGACAGAGCAGCCAGTGCAGCAGAATGGTTACTGTAAATAACCCTGGATCTGGGTGAAGCAAGCAGGAGTCCAGAAGTGGACTTGGTGATGTGACAATATAGCACATTAAATGCAAATAACAGCAGTAACCTGCAAGCCACCAGTGCTAGAAGAAGAAATTCCTACCAGCAAAATATGGTGCAAAAATATCCACTGCCTGGCTTAAACTAGATTTGATCATTACAAACCTAACAATTTACAGCCCAAATTAGGCTTTTGGGCTGAAAACATTATTTCTACCTTAACTTATGGATGTGGAAGCAGAGAAAACACCAGAAGCAGGGACAGATGGCTTGTCATCTTTGCAAGCAGTTCCCTTAGGAATGTACCAACTTTCAAATACAATGAATATGTGCCACTTGCCAAGATTTGTTACAGAGCTCCACAATCCCCTGCCTCCAGAGCTGCTCAGGAAAGGTCTGTGTGAAGAGCTCAGCTCTCTGGATGAATTGTCTTTTTAGGTGCCTAAGAGAGTGATCAGAAAATCCCATTGGAATACAGAGGGAAGAGTCTGTTCTAGATGCCTGATAAAGCACAGAAGTCATGCACAGCACGTCTGAGGACAAACAGGAATAGTGCAATTCCTTTTGTGTCCCCTGCAGTTTTTTGGTGGTGTGTCTGACCATGTCTGGCTCCAAAATATGCTGCCAGTGGTTTAACAAGGGCTATGGATAAAAATGTTCCTGTCCTACCTTGCCCATTATCCAGTGGTAAACTTCGTGTGCCAGTGGCAACCTGCAATGCAAAGGTAATAAATGTCTCATTTCTTGCTCTCTTGAGGGCACTTTAAAATAACAATGAACTCCACAATCTTTACCTTTTCATGCTGAGCTTCAAGAAAGAATTCCCTCAGGAAGGAAAGGAATTTCTTAAATTCTCTTCAGTAAGGGAATTTCAGCACAGATTATTAAGGACCTTATCCTCAGCACAGTGAGTTACAGACTTGGGGCTGAGCTTTGTGCTGATATATATTGCAGAACTCCAGCTCTAACAAAGGAGCTCCAGCAATGCCTGCCAGCAAGCAAAGCAAACCTTGAGTTTATCTTGGCAAGACCCTCACTTGTATTCTATCCAAAGCTATAAAATGCTGCTATTAGCCCCGAAAACATTGCTTGTGAGCAGCGAGCTTCAGGATTCAATTAGTGTATCATTATTAATATACACTAGAGACTGACTCCAAGTGCCATTCCTAGAGATAATGACAATGCCTTTCACTCAGGCAGGGATGGTGCCCATGAGATATCCTGTGCTGCAAAGCAGAGACCTTGGTGCTGCATCTCCATGGTGTGTCCATGTCCTGCAAAAATAGCAGTTGGTTCAAACATAGCCTGGCTGTGCATTCTCAAACACAGACCAGGTTCTGCCCTGCACTGTGGCAGAGAAGCTCTGATACTTCCCTCTGCAGGGGAGTTATGGCTTTTAGGAGCTCTGTTAGTACTGGCCAATATATATATATATAGATATATATTCTGCAGAACTTGCTTTAATTTTATCTTTTTGAGGGTGCTCGAGCAGAAACTAATTAGCTGTTTTTCATGCCCAGTACTAAATGTGAGAAGTACTATATAAAATTAGGATTAATCATATCAGAAATGGAAAGTCAGTTGAAAGAGAATGGGAGTTTGCTGGTGCTTCAGTAGGATTTAAATATGGCATGTTTTTGGAGAGCAAATCCTGCTGACAACCTCCTGCCTTTCTCTCCATGGCCAGCTCAGTCCACACCTCTGCAAAGGCAGTTTACAAAAGTGTGAAGCAAAAGGTATGTCCAGAAATCCTATTTGAATGTGAAAATAACCATGATGGGCCCTTCCTTTTAAGATCCAAGATGTAAAGGGGCATTAAATAGTCAGATACAGGGGTAAAGAAGGTCAAATGAAATGTTAATACCTCTACCTTGCTCTGAGACAATAATTTGTCTTGCAGCATAAATGGATTATGCTCACAGACTTTTCCTGAGAAGGTGTATTTCAGAGGGGGATCTTCATTCATATTTATTCAGGAACAGGGAAACAGAGCCATGGAAATTAATTAAAATTTCTTCTCTGGCATGGGAAAGAAAGACCAGCAGCAAGATATTTTTCCAGAGAAAAACCAAGAGGTGTGAGAAGCTCGTGTTCGTGCCAGTCCCCCCACAGCCAGCAGCACCCTCCTGTCCAGAAAGGTTCCTTTGCAGGGAAATTTCACCTGGCCTGAGTTGCTTTTTGGGAAGTAAAACTTCCCAATGGGCCTATCCTGCTTTTCCTGCTCTGGCAGCAGATAGTTTTTACCCAAGTAGCAGAAAAATAAGAGAAGCAAAGGAAGGAACCATGTCGAAATGCAATCCATTCATCCTTCTTGTCATCCCTGTGCAATCAAGCTCTCTCATATTTCTTGAGGAGACACAAGGGCCATTTAATCTCTTGGAAGGAAGAGTTGATGAGCCAGAAAACGAATGAATGATCAGCAAGTGCAGACAATCCATGGGAGAACAATACATGCAATGCTGACCTTGTGTAAGAGAATTTGTGTGCAAGATGTGAAACCAAAAGCTGATAATTTTATTCCTTCCTTTCGTTTTAACTCTAAGCAGCAAAGAAAGAATTGCAGGTTGAAACTCTACCAGCCTGGATGGCCTGTGTAATTATTCTGTCATGTTGGTCTTGAAAATCAAATTTCAGAAGTTTTCTCTCTCAGGTACTTCAGTTGTATCTATTAATGTCAGATGAGTTATGTTTTGTGAGAAGGCAAAATTCTTTTTGTAGGATCAAATATTGATTAAATTATATTCTTGTATTTTCATTTTGTTGAAATGAAAGGAATGGTTTAGCCAGACACCTCTCTGAGCTCTTCACAGGTTACAAAACCCTGTCAAAATATGACATTCCAGAAAGCAAAGTAATGACAGATGTTTTTATTGCCCAAGACATTTAATGTGTGAGTGGTAAATTACTGAAGAGAAAATCAGATTTTAAAAAGTTCTTTCAAATTTAATAACACAGAATACTATCAGCAGCACAGGTAGGGTTTTGTTTTAATAAGATTTTTCAGCTGTCAATTTAAAAAATCCCCCAAATCAATACTTTATAGGCAGGACAGCTGCCACAAAATATGATGCCAAAGAAAAACAAAGCCCTCTTTAACATGAGAATGGTTTTCCATTTCCTTCATTTCTGTGCTTAGCAGCATTTAATTCCTGGAACTATTCTGGTCCTGATTACAATTTACAACTAATCACAAAATCACTCCCTTTGGAAATGCTGTCTTTTGGCATGTTGTGTAACTAACATTATTTGTGGGGATCCTAGCTCAGTTCTATGCCCATTGATCACAGCTTCTTTTGGATTTTTTTTTTTAAATGTTTTTTGCCTTCTTTCTTCTCGTGGTTTATTGGTTTCTTGTCAGAAATGGAATATTGCATGACAGCTCCAATTATATCTGATACAGAACATGAAATGATGACATTTCTACTGTGTCATAAGAAGTAATGGTTGCAATGTGTTCTTGCAGAAAGTATTAAACTACATCCAAAACATTTATATTAAATAGATAGAAGTGATCTAATTAACACAGCAAACCAAACACACAATTAAAATTGAACTTTGTTCCAAATGCCTCATTAAAACATAACAAAATAATTAGAATAAAATCCTTAGGCTCTTAAGAAAAAAAATTGTTCCCCAAATACACTTACACTGGTGAGACAAGTACAGTTCTCCTATTACCTGTCAGCACAGGATGATGTTTTCTCTCCAGTTTAGCTGAATCATAAAACTATAAACTCATCTGTACATGTACCAGCACTGATAATCTAAGCTGTTAAATGCAATCTTTGTATGTAAGAAAGAATAAGGTTGTTTTACACCACCTTCAGGATCCTCTATAGATGAAGCTCTGAAAAGAAGTTCAGCCAAAATTATTTGTGAGTTTGGCTGGTTCCACAGGAGCAACCACTCTGCCTTTAAAAGCCACGTGGCACTTGCAGCCAAGGGCAGGATGTCACATTTGCTGATCTGATCTGCTGAGGGAGTTTTCTGTAAAAGTACCTGTGTCTGTGCAAAGCAGGATGGATTTGTGCCAGCCACCACCATCCTCTTCCTCGACACTACTCTGCTAAATTTGAGCTATTCTAGTGTAGAATAAGATCAGTTTTCCTGTAAGCTCAGCAGCCAAACAAGACACCAAATAAAGTTGCTGTAGGGGGTCTTTCCAAAATCATTAACTATGGATTTAGTACCAGCAGACATTGGTTTTTTTTAGTTTTCTTTGCTATTAACACCGTGAAGAGGCAACAGGCAGGAACTGATGCCCAGGAAGTTTCACCTGAACATGAGGAAGGATTTCTTCCCTGTGCAGACTGTGCAGAGTGCATCTGGAGTCTCCCTCACTGGAGGTATTCCAGAACCCTCTGGACACAATCCTGTGCCCTGTTCTCTGGGATGGCCCTGCTTGAGCAGGAGCAGATGAGCCACTGTGCTCCCTAAAATCCCGTGATTCTGTGAAAATCATGCAGCACTGTACCCTATTTCATCATGCTGTGACATTTTTAGCCCTAAAAAACTTTTTTTGTTAACCAATTTCAAGAGCTAAGAAAGGGATTTCCATTTTCCTTTTCCTGGCACTGTTTTAGCAGCCTTTTCCCATATCATAAACCATTAGCAGAGCTACCATGGGGCTTCAGGGGGAATTGCATCTTATATGGGACCTTTATAAGCTGCAGCTGTGACGCACTGGCACAAAAAGTACAACCCAGATCAGCTCCACTTCTCTCTTTTGATTGCTCTTGCTCTTTCTGTAACTCATGAGTTCATCCCTGACTCCCACCAGTGCTCTCTGCCACCTGCAGACACTTTGCTGAGACGTGTGGAGCCTGTCTCAGCCCCTTCTCCCTTCCCTCTGCCTTCCACCTCCTGCGAAGAACAGATCCAGGTGAAGGAGGGTAATTAAAAGTACTGAAGCCTGCATCTCTCCTAAACAATTCTGGAGCTGGTTTGCACCACCCAAGGGCCTGGCACAGTCGTGTCACCACCCTGAGGGCACTAAAAACCTTAGTGACAACAACCAGCCCCACCTGGGACCCCTACCCCCAGCCCTGGGCTCAGGGATTCTAATTAAGCTCAGCCTAGGTGTAAAGAATGAGGTTACTGCGAATGAAACGTGAGAATTCCTCATTCAGGAACACTTTGTGGCAGCTCTCTTACCCCACTGAGCTGCTACGACTTCCAGTCAATTTTTAAGTACTTCAGAAAGCATCCTATTGCCCCAAACCATCAGAAAATGGGACCCTGCCCCAAAGCCCAGACAACATGATAGAAAGTATTGAAATGAAGCAGTGGCAGAAAGAATCCAAGATAATTATGCTGATGTACTCCTGTGTCATTAAAGCTTGGGGGGAGATATTTAGGGAACTGGTGGATTGCTGTAATGAATGTTTGTGACACTCAGAGCGATGCACACGCCACTTGTGATAGCTCATTTTAGTTCACTCCCTGAAATCCTCTCTAAACTCATCAACCACTGCATGTTCTGCTGCTGACATTCCAAGCAGAGCAGCATACCAATGAATCCAGGAGTGGGGAGAAGTCTGCAGCCCTGGCTTTGCAGAGGGGGTGCATTTAGGGAGAGGAAGGACATGCAATGAATGGCCTGCTGCTTTTCCAGCCAGCACTCACAGGTGACTTTGGCACTTTGCAGAGTGGCAGAGAGGGCTTGGGGTTCAGCTGGAGAATTATGGAGTGATGGCTCCTTCCCCAAACCATTTTGTGTTGCTTTTTTCTGCTGCCTGCTCTGCTGGAATTGCAGGTGTTATTGTAGGAACAGCACTTGATTAAAGCAGGCAGGGCCAGTGTCTCACCAGGAATCTGCCTTCAGCTTGTCCTGCTGAAGTCAGGACAGCAATGTAACCACACACCAGCTTCTCTTTCTTAAAAGAAGAAAAATGAACTCAAAAATCTGTCTAATTATTCTTAGCATGATTCACATAAGAATATGTTCTAGAAGCCTGGTTAAATGTGCTTTTTTTGATCTAGGGCTCAACCTGTTATGTAATATTTCCCAGGGTTCAGTGTCTGTTTTTAACATCAGTAGATCTCCTACCAGGTGGATTTGATCACCACTGTGCTAAATACTGATGTGTTTGTTGTGTGCCTTTGGTCTCAGTCTGGTGTAACTCAGTGGGAATGATTGCCTTCCCCTTGATGTACTTTGGATTGAAGGAAAGGGTTCACTCTCCCCTTTTTTGTTCTAAATAGATACCATATCAATATAATTTTTGCAAATTCTATCTCCTCTGAGTGTACACAGAGAAAAACTTCCTCCAGGAAAAGATCTTGATGAATAGTTCCTGTGAGGCTTTGTTGGAATTAAAAATCATGCCAAATATAGGGATTAGAGCCCCATAACACACTTTATTTTTTAAAAAAATGTTTTGTTTGACCACTGTTGTCCTTGTACCAGCTAATGATAATAAAAGGGCTGCCAGTAGCAATCCCACCACCTGTTGAGTTTTATTTCTCAAGCCCTCCCACTCACTGCACCAACAGATCGACAGAGCTACAGCAGGAGAAAGGAAAAAAGGGAAGCAAGGCTGCCTGTGTCCAGCCCTGCTGTGACTGAAACCAGAACAGAGGAGTGCAGGAGCACCAGGGAGCCCTGCTCCTCACCCACCCGTGGAGCCAGCCTCCTCAGTGACCTTGGAATGCCACCTGAGCATTTTCAAGCAGAGGAGCAGGTGTACGGGACAACATTCTGCTCCTTGATGGCAGCTTTTCATTCCAAACATCAGCACTTCCCTACGAGCCTTCGGAAAAGCAGAGAATCCACTTCAAATCAAAGCACCAGCGTTCACCAGGCTGCTGGAGCTGGGCTTTGCATGCTGCCAGTGATAATGGTCTCTGTTCTCAGAATGGAAAATGCTATTCTGGTGTATTTAGCTGTAAAAAGGAGTAGTTGGTATTACCTGGAGCCAGCTGCTATAATTTGGTTTGTTTATAAATGGAAGGTACATTCTGTTCACAGGAATTCACAGGAATTCCTGATCACTGCTTTTCTAGGACAGATGATCCTATAAAAAATATAAATATGTATAAAACACTTCCCTGTATTGATATATAAAAAGTCCAGTCTCTAAGACTGGGTCTACATAGCTAACAGAAAAAAAGACAAAAAGTATTACGTGGAACAAACTGAAGTATTGATATATATCTCTGTGGCATCACTATAGCAATAAGGGTTAGATGTTCAAGTCCTAAATACTGCCTTTAATGAGTTCACCTTGAAAAATACAGTATTTCCTTTTCTGTTTCCCTCTAAAGGATAAAAATCCTGTTTTGTACAGTTCCATAAAAGCACAGTTCCAAAGCTGTGTACTGTTATATTTCCAAGCAATCAAGATTTCTTTCAGGGAAATCAGTCAAAAGTCCAATTTCTCTCCTTATTTTCAAATTGCACATGAAGAACTGCCTGTAGCAGCTTTGTTATTGCTGCCTGTCACTGCTATGATATGAGAGTGTTTTGAGGCCAGAATGTGAACATATTGGAGTTTGGGAGTTACTGTGGGTGCTGGGAGGCTCCGTGCTGTGGTGAGTGTCTGGATCTGATCACAGTGCAGTCATTTGGTTTTGTAAGTCAAAGCCTTCATCCAAAACCTGCTCCCCTTTCCCTGCCAAGGCAATACATGAAAATGAACAAATAATCTGCTTTTAGAGTAGGTTTAGATTGGATATTGGGAAGGAATTGTTCCCTGGGATGGAGGGCAGGCCCTGGCACAGGGTGCCCAGAGCAGCTGTGGCTGCCCCTGGATCCCTGGCAGTGTCCAAGGCCAGGCTGGATGGGGCTGGGAGCAGCCTGGGATGGTGGAAGGTGTCCCTGCCCATGGCAGGGGGTTGGAACCAGATGATCAAAACCTTAGGGTCCCTTCTTTCTGGTTCTTTGACTTGAACCTTTTCAGTCTCTGGCAACATCCAGTTCTCATCAGTGCTGGGAAAAGTTGTTTGGTATTGAGAACTTCATTAAGGTCTACAGGATTCTGAAGGGAAGAGCGAGGTTGTTATCATGTAGCACTTAATTCAGAGCCCAAGAAAGAATTCAGGAGTGAAAACAATCACTGGAGGGAACACAGACAGTGATTAAACTTAAGCAGAACTTTCCTGCTAAGTCAATAGATAATACAGGGATTAAACCCAGAGGATCATTACTATAGCTCAGCAATGTAGAATCTACTTATTAAAGAAAAGCAGAATCAAACTGAAACTCCTTTTTTGAACATGATTGTTCCTTCTGGGATTTCTTCCATCACATGGATGAGATTCAGGGCCCAATAAAAGATCCTGGAATTAAGGATTTGTACTTCAGGCAGAGTTTGCTTCAAAGTCCTACATCTGACACCATCTTTCAAAACAAGAGTGAATTCTGTCCTGATGGGTACTGGCCTCTCTAAATGTCTGACCGCTGGCAGGGGAGGACATGTATGGCCTCTGTATGGAAAAAGGTGAAAATTCCAATTTGGAATTGAAACTTTGGGCCTTCTCTTGATATTTCTCTTTCCCCAGATGCCATTTCTACAGATTAGAGACCATACAGATGTGTCCATTTGGGAAAGATGGTCTGCTCTTAAACTCTGTCCTCTCGAGGTCCCTGGGAAGACCTGGTTAGAATTGGGTGACTGGTACTGAATGGTTCCAAGCTGTCTGTTAGCTGTGAAAACCATCTGTTCTTTGACATACTTTAAACAGAGACCTAATTAAAATTCTGAAAGAGAGGGGTGCTCACAGAAGCTTTGTTTCCTTTAAAAAAGCCCTTTAATAGCCTGGGCTTTTGTAACTCCTGTCTCTTGATCCCTTCCTGTTTGCTTACATCCTTTAAGACACTGATTCAAGTGGCCTGGAAGTTATTCTGAAAACTGTAAGATAATATTTCATACTTATGAGTGATGGAATCACTTAACATTGATAAATGAGAGAGAGAAAAAAGAATTAAGTTCCTTCCAATCTACACATTGACTCTTTTGTGCTGTACCTTTTTGTATTGGCAGCTTGCAATACAAGTGCCTTTTAGTGCACTGGCTGGACAAAAGTCAGAACTAATTTATACCAAATATAGCACTAATCACAGGAACAGGGCAGCCCTGAATAAATGACAAAGAGTAAAATTCCACCAAATTTGTTCTGGAATGGAAACCACTCTTTTTTATTCCATGTAACTGGTTTTTATTGTGTTCTACTGTCAGGGGTACATGACTACCTTCTAACTTCTGCCCAGCTACTGGACTAAGAGGAACAAGAAAGGAAAAACTCACAGACTGGCAAAAGAAAAATAATTGTGAGAAACCCTGAAGGCAGAGGAAGCATCAGCTCGCTGTGGCAGAGCCCAGGAATGGTCAGCTGGAGCAAGACCATGAGAGAGGAAAAATCCCTGCTCATTCCAGGCTTCTGCAGTCATTGGCCTTTCATGGCTGAGAATGATGCAGAATTAGGGGCAGCCTGGGTAAAAGTGGTTTGTCTCCTCAGCTTTTCCCATTGCCATGGTAATATTTCACTTTTTTCCCCCCTTACTGGGAGGCTGTGAATATCACTTTAGGATTTTATGGAGTGATGCTCCCTTTACAGCAACAGCAGCACTGAGCTACCTGCCTGGGTAAGAGAGAGAAATGGGATCATCAATTTTCAGTTTTCTGTGACAGCCATTTCTTTGAAGTCAAACATTTTCTAAAAGCTGATGTTATCTTTTTGAGTGTCCTTAGAGCTTTAGAGGCCACTACTATGATCAAAAACATTTTCTTCAACTCGTTTTATCTTCTGCTGAGCTAGTGTTGGCCTCCTCTTCTGGGTTAGAAATTCCAGAGTGGAAATTGCTTGGTATTTGCAGCAGGGATGAGCTTAAATTATTAAAGCTTATTCCACTATCTAACTTTGAAAAAACACTTCCATATTCTTGTGTCACTTTTCTTTCAAAATAATCAGAAATGAGCATTTCAAGCTCCACAGAAATCACTTGGCACACCCTGTCAAACTCTACTAACTCTGTGTCAGATTCTTAGAAGCCATCCAGTGCTATCAAACCAGCTTAAAATTCACTTTAGTGACCTTCTGCACATGAAAGAAAGTCAGAATTTTCTTTCAGCTACTCAAGACTTCAAGGTTTTAATTGCTTCTGCTGTACCTGTCACTAAACTCAGCGAGCAGTGGCCCCACTAAGATTGTTCTCAAACCTTTTGGGTCTGCAGAAACACAGAAGTAAGAAATCTTCTTGCTACTAAGGGAATTAAAAATCACTCTTAAAATTTTTAAAACACAGGCCTTTCAAGGGATCATTTTTAGGCCATTAAATTAATGGAAATCCGCCTGGAGGGTCTGATGAACATCAGGACAGGCTGTTGTCTCCTAGGCACCTTCTGACACAGTAAACAAAAACTAATGAGCTGTAATTAAAATCACATTGTCTACTATGTGTTACTTGGCAGAGGTAATTTTTGCTTTCAGGTTAAATCATGGTTCTGTTCTGGAAAGAAAGTGACACTGGGAAATGGCACATTTATTTGTCACTTTACTCTTCCCAGGTGAGTTTGCTCAGTTCATAAGCAAAAAAAAAAAAAAAAAAGGCATTTCTTTTGCCTTATTGTTTGCCCTGTAAATGGCATTTTGTTAGGGAATTTTAGCCATGTCCTTCACTGCTTATGATTCATTATCACTGAGCATGATAAAGCCCAGAGAGAGCAGAGCTGAGATACAGAATGCAAACAAAAGGTACCTGTTGTAGCCCTGAATTAAGGGTACAACAGTGATTTGGAACACAGATTTCTACACTGACTTTTCCATCTGGTGTTTGGAGGTTAATTCTGAAAGTGTTTATACATCTACTTAATCCTCACACTGAAAAAAACCTCTGTCAGCAAGTGGAAACCCCATCTAGTCTGATCATGCCAACTTTTGCATTTTCCACTGACTTTGTAAACTTTAGCTGATGTGGGGAGGAAAATAAGAAAGAAAAAACAAAAGAAAAAAACCCATTACTTTTTATTCTGATATTTTCTGGGTCTCAGGCCCAGGTCCTGAAGCTGCTGTGTACACAAGCGCCCTCACAGACTGTCTGAGCTCCAGCCTCAGAGATTCTGCTAAAATCTGACAAAAAGGTCACAAAGCATAACCAGGAGCAAGGACTTGTCACGTTTGCATTGTGTCCTGCAGGTCTTTAATAAACAGAAATGAAAACAAAGCCACCAGGGCCTGGGCCTGGGCCAGGGGCTGTGCAGGGTTAGGGATTCAAACAGAAGCTCTGCTGTTGTTCTGTGTCTGGCACACAGTGATGGAACTAGAAATTAATAATGGAAAATTTGAACCAGAGTGGGCACCAGAATCCAGGGAGTTTGTGAGTGTTCAGTGTGGGCTGAATGCCTGGGCTGTGTCAGGCAGCACTGCTGCTCTCCCTGGCTCCTCCATCACCCTGCTTTTCCTGTAAGGTGCAGACACAGACCGAGAGGGGGAAGGCAGTGAAGAGTGAAAAACGGATTAATTACTGTGAAATAAGGTGTGCTTTAATGCACTGTTGCATTCCTGTGGATCAAAGACAGTTCTTTAGAGCATAAATCTAAGGTTTAGGCCAAATTGAAGGTTGTTAATCCTTCATTTATATCTCTATGGCAGGAAAAGGGTTCACTGTAGAGTGAGACATAACAAATAGTAAAAATATTTTAATTATCCATCACACATCTCAGGACTCTAGAGCACAGTCTTTTGCTGAGAGCTGCCACTGCCATTTGCCCAAGTAAAACTGTCCCCATGTCCCCACAACAGTGTTCAGGATCACTGCAGGGCTGCTGGAATTACAACAGGCAAAGAAAATGTTGTGTCACCCATCACAGTGACACAACACCTTGGAGTTTAAAACTGGCTCTCTGGATGAGAAAAGGTAAATACAAGGAGGAGAAAGAAGCTGAGGGCAGTTTGGCAGCTGTTGCCTGCTAATAAATACTAAATTACTGAGTGGTGGTGCTGGAGCAAGGCAGCAAACTGAGGGCACAGGGATTATCACCCCTATTGATCCAACTCCACTGTGCTCCCCTAGGAGGAGTTTTAGATTTCATACTGTAATAGATAATTCTGATTGATATCTTTTGTCTAATTATTTCTCATCATAATTAACTCATTTTATATAAACATATCTGATTTGCCAACTTTAAATCCCATGGACAAAGTTACTTAAAGTCTAGCAGACTTTGTCTGAAGCTGCCCCTCTGCCTGCGACAGGTTTGTGCATCCTCAGAACAGGAGCAATGGTTGTTTGCCCACTGTGGGTGCTAAAACTCCCTTTTCCACTCACATCCACAACATTCCTTCAGTTTGTCTTTCCCAACTCCCCCAGATGGTTCCTTGCTGCTCAGCTGATGTTTGCTGGGACAAGGCAGTGTTTGTGCTTTCTGGGGGGCAAGGCTTGAGCTGGACTGAGGATTCCTAAGGGCTGGATGATGCTCTGTGCCAATACCTGTGCACACAAAGACAAGAAGCCAGGTGAAGCCAGTCCCTAAACAGACAAGTTAGAAGGTGGCAGCGTCTGCAGCACCTGCCTGGCAAAGCAGACCTGCTTGGAAATGGATCTCTGTAATTTCTGAGGATGGACAAACAGCATCCTCACCCCAGTCAGCTGCTGTTCGCCCTCAGGCAGCACCACACACTCCAATTAACACTGATTAACTGTGGCCAGAGCCCTCAGAGCTGCGTGTGGAGCAGTTTGCTGCTCAGATGGGGAGAGGAAATCGTGAGCCAAGAGAGCTGCTCTGCTGAGGTTGGAGAGGTTGGTCTCATCCATCCCTCCCAGCCTCAGGGCTTTGCTCCCCGTGCTGGAAGTGCTGCTGTGCCTCAGTGTCCTGCAAGGCAAAGGGGGAGAAGGCAGGAGCTGGACATGAGGAAGAAAACAGCTGGTTTGTGAGAAATTCCTGGTTACAACCATCCACTTGTCTATTTTGTGATGATTACTGTGCAGCATAAGTTTTCCAGTTGGATGTGGACATGTTATGCTGATGGCTCTGGGGCAAGCACCTATTTTTGGACATAAATCTGATTTTTCTTCAAGTTGTGTCCCAACCAGATTTTATTGGTGCAATGAAATGCTGCATTCCCTTTTGCAGGGAGCAGGTGCACCTCTTTAAAACTTCCATTTTCCTTCTCTGAGATAGGAAAGCAAAGCAACCCCCTGGAATGGCAGCAGAGTGCTTGGGGAAGAGCTGGAGGTATCTGCAAGGCATCATCTGTTCCCTGGCAAGGGAAATAGGAAAAAATGCAAGAGGAAAAGCAACTCTTCAGTCATATTTCCTAATCTGGAGGGACAAGTGGATGTGGGAAGTAATGACAGCCTGTAATAGCCTTGGCTGGCCATCTGGTAAGGGCTTTATTTGCTCTGTAAAATAGAGTGAATTTAATACTCAGTTTAGAAAAAAAATTGTGCTGTCTGAAAATTCAGTCAGCAAAACAGACTTCCAGGAGGAGAGAGAATTTCTTTCAGCCCCAAAACATTTGTAGGCATGGAACTTCTGTATATATATATATATATATAAATTTTTTTAACATGCACATACACATATATATATGTAAATTCTTTAGAAAATTATCAAAGATCTCCAGAGTGTGCTTGCTAAGTTGTTGGGATCTAGTGGGTTAAAGAACCAGTCACAGAAAGATAGGAAAAGTTTGAATTTTACGCACTGAATAAATTGAAAGACACTGGCAGGAGCTTAAAGACAATCTTCAGTCAACAGCTTTAAAATTACACTTGAAGAGCTGTGAAATCAAACATTCAAAGTTTCAGAGATGGTGATGTAGCCAAGTTGGCATTTCTAATGCAGTCAAGTTGGTTCATCTGCGACTTTGAATGTGTTTTCTTGAAGGCTGAGCTGCAGGAGGTTCATTCTTCCAGCAACACTTATTTGTTGAGGTTCCCACTAACCTGCAGCTGTGTCATTTCAGCTCAGAGCTGCACATAACTTCTTTAGGGAATCTCCATGGAGCTTCTTTCACTGGGAAGTGAAATATCCAGCATGTTATGATCCCGTGGCTTGTTGTGCAAAGCAACAACCCAAGGCTTGCCAGCTCTCTCATCGTATTTCATGATGCAATCTTTGAGCCAGGACAGATTCTGGTGTGTCAGAGTGAGGATAGATCAGTGAGACACTTAATTCGTAATTACAGAATGGTTTGGGTTGGAAAGGACCTGGAAGATCATCTCATTCCAAGCCCCTGCTGTGGATACTTCCCATTGGACACAGGTCAGTGTTATCCTGGAGCAAACCTTCCCTGGTAGCAGTCACATCTACAAAGGTGAAGCATTCCAAAAACCCATCCCAAAGATTAGGCAGTGCTCAGGCTTCACAGCAATTCAGTACTTGCTGCACTGTGAATAAAGACTGAGAAGCTAACCCTTGACCGTAGGGAATTTATTTGTGAGAAAGAATTCTCATGTGAAGAGCAAACATAGCACAATTTCCACATGCACTGCAAATCATCTTGGCATGATGGCTGAACCAAAATATTAGCTTGGGCTCAAGGAGAATGCTGGATATTGACAGTAGCTCGAGGTACTGAGAGCCTCCAGAAATACAAAATACTCAAGGATACAGAGACATTTAGCCTGCAGGAAGCACCCACATTCCTTAATTCAGGGTCCTCATATCTTCAGTGTAAATATTTTGCCAAAATATTTTCTCATTGTATTTGGGGTTTTAAACCCATTTTTGTCAGTAATTGCTAGAAACTCAAGCAACTCTTTATTTGCAATTGTACTGCCTAGTTTTCTTTATCCACATGTAAGAGGACCAGCAAAAAAAAAAAATTGTTTGATCTCCTTTTGATAAAAGCCAGCAGCTGACCACTCCAAATGCAGAAAACTGACTTACAGATTTGATATTTACATCAAAGCAGTTCCCAATGTGTTCAGACCACAAGGAGCATCCAAGCTGCTCAAAAGGAGATACAATTTTCAAGATATTTTTTAATCATTTCAAACATCAGTGCTAATGTTGGTCCTTATTTTTTGTTCTGGTAACATGGGTATTTTACTAGAATCCATCTTTTTGCTCATTAACACTCCAAGAGATTAAATAAAAGCATGCATCAAGCAACAAATGTGTTTTCTAAGTTTTGATGTTTATGGCACAGAACCTCATAAACTCAGCCTTAAAGTGTTTTGTCAGTGTTAGACACTATAAAGATCTGGCTTTTATACTTTCATTTCACAGCCTATCATTTGCCCATTACAGGCTTGTTTTTACTGAATTCCCACTGCATTTCATTTCTTTTTAAAAACATTTCCTTATATACTCATCTGAAATGTCTTTATGCTGGGAAACTCAGTGTCTCAGCTCTCTTTGATGATGTTCTCTCTGTTTAATTCGGGTGCTTTTCATATTTGGTGCACTAATTGGCTTTTCACAGTCTGGCTTTCCAGCTCTGTATGATAGATCTCAGTGCATTAAACCCATTTTTACCTTTGTTTCTTCTCCCATTCTCCAGCTTAGGTCTTTTCCTTGTTATTAGTTCTGTGCCATCATTTTTCCTGCCAGCAATGTGTAATCACATAGATCAAAATTGCTTCAAATTAACTTCTTGCCCAACTCTTTCCTTACTGCCTGAGAGCTTATTTAAGGTAGACTGACTGAAGCTGTGGGTTAAAATCTAGAGCCTGGGCAGGAGGTGTGGAGCCAACCCATAAACATATATATTTTAAAAACAATTTGTGCCAAATAAAAACAGCCTTCCTGCATGACATTTACCTTCAAAGGTTATTTGGATGGAGAATTCCCTTGCATCTGTTTTGCTCTTCACATCAAATGCCTTATTTGAAATAAAAGCTTTAAAAAAACCCCAAAACGTTTAAAACACACCCTAAAATATTGAGTCCCTCACCCAAAACAGGGATAAATTACCAGAACTAGACCACATTTACATTAAACTTTTATCAACACTGAGGTTGATATCTGCTGAGGAAAAATGCCATATGTAAGTTCAGGGAAGCCAAATGACATGGCAGAAAACTGAAATAAATTGTTTCACCCATTCCCAAAGGAGAGTCAGTGGAGTGTCACCCATTCCCTAAGGGGTGTTAAAACCAAAACACTTTCATATTTTCCCTCACTTTTAAAAATTGTTCCAAGTTATGATGATGGCTGGCAGCAAAGCAGGGACTCATTAGAGATTGTGGATGGGACAGGAAAGAGGGAAAGGAAATCCCCTTGTACAAAAGTCACTGCTCCTTGCTTGGGAATTTAGAGAAGACACATTTGAGGCAATGCAGCAATGAAATCAGTTCAGTCCCACACCTATATGATCATAAAATTACCTATATGCTCACAGAATGAGACACTGGTGAAAATGAAATGTTCAGATCCTGTGGCTGAGGCTGGAATATATTTAATCTCTCAATATGAATGTTTATTTCTGTCCAATGCCTTACTCTATTTTTTTCAGCATGCTAAAATTATTTCCAATACAAGCAGCAGAGCCTGGATTTTACAGGGGAAGAAGACTTGGCAGCCTCTATCTGTTTCCTTATAAAACACTTCGTGAAGAGCACAAAGTGAATTAATTGAAAGAATAGAATAGAGAAATACAAAGCTTTGCTCTTTATTAGGTTTATTAGAGAGACTAATTAATGTTACTGGATACCATATCAGGTTTGGAGACTAAATGGCCAATTCCAGCTGGTTGGGGAAAAAAAGTGAAGCAACTGAAGCCTAAATCACCCTGATGGGATGAGGAATCACCCTGCTGCACTGAAATGGAGGAACTGGAGAGTGCTGGCCCATGGCATTTAATTTCTGAATATCCATACCACAGCTCTGGGAAGGCTCCTCATCCACCAGGCAGAGAAAGAGGCAGGTGCTGGCTCTGGACAGGGCACCAGCCCTTCCTCCATGCTCCTGCTTCTTTTTCAGCACCAGCCTGGGAGTGTTGGATTCATTTGTAGCTGAGAAGATAAAAATAGGCAACAGAAAGGAAAATTATTTGCAAAGAGGAGAGGATTGGTTTTATACCCCATTTGAAAATCTCGGAAGGCTGTGGAGGAAGAACAAAAAGAACAATTGCTGGTCTGTGAAACATCTTGAAAAATGATGCAAAGGGGCCACAGAGATGCTCAGGGGGCTGAGGCACCTCTCCTGTGAGCAGAGGCTGGGAGAGCTGGGGGTATCCAGCCAGGAGAAGAGAAAGCTCCAGGCAAACCTTAAAGAACCTCCCAGTGCTTGAAGGGGCTCCAGGAGATCTGGAGAGGGACCTGGGACAAGGGCACGGAGTGATGGGACAAAGGAGGAATGGCTAAAAACTGACAGAGGTCATATTTAGATGGGATATTGGGAAGGAATTGTTCCCTGGGAGGGTGGGCAGACCCTGGCACAGGGTGCCCAGAGAAGCTGTGGCTGCCCCTGGATCCCTGGCAGTGCCCAAGGCCAGGCTGGATGGAGTTTGGAGCAGCCTGGGATGGGGGAAGGTGTCCCTGCCCACGGCAGGGGGGGGAAGGAGATGGTCCTGAGGTCCCTTCCAACCCATTCTGTGCTTCTGTGATCTTGCTCAGGTACCCTTACAGCTTTTCCAAGCCAGGCACTGCCCTCAGCACCCTGCATGGACCTTCCTCCCCTGAGCCTGCCCCATGGTCCCAATTCCTTCCTGACCCCTCCCCAGGGCACTGCTCAGGGCACTCCTGTTGTACTGGTGACCAGCACATCCTGAGAAAGGATTTCTATTTTAGCTGCTGAGAACAGAGTTTGCAGATGAGGGAGAGGCCCTGGGAACCTCTGGTGCTTTAATTAAAACCCAGCATCTCTCAGGCTGAGTGCCAGCCCAACTGAGCATCACCAGTGGAGCTGCTCACTTAGCTCTCGGTGCAGACTCCAGGCTGCTCTTTCAGCAGGGCTAATGGGATTAAAGACAACTTTCCCCACTGCAGTGAGCAGGAGTGACAGGCTGAGTAGCTTATGGAGCTTTTAAGGTTACATGGATGGTTCAGCAGACAGAAATTTTGCCTTGTTTGTCTCAAGTCAGAATATTTTCCCCTTAAATTAAAATAACTGCTGATTTATTCCATCAAGGCGAAAGTTGGAGTAAGTTCTATGGTCTTTTAAGGTAATCACTTAAAAATATCTAATGTAAATGGAACTGCTTGCTTAAAATAGACAAAATATAATCTGTTCAGAAAAAACATCCTTCAGATATAACCATCAGTATTTGAGTGCAAAGCAAGCTGTGCTTTCCATCATCCATTTGTTCAAATGCATATGAGATGCGAAACACTTTTAGAAATGTTTTTTTCCACAATGTTTATTTGGTTTTCTTTTATGTATTTATGGCAGCACGGCATACAATGGTTGTAGGTTATTGGAAACCTTTTCACCTTGCATTCTTTAATATTTTATACAATACTGGGAGCAAAGTGCTCTGAATGACAAATACAAGCATTTAAAATGAGTTGGGAAACTTGTCTTTAATACTTGGATTTTGCCAGGCACTGTGCCCAGCCAACAAAACACTCGACATGTCCCTGTCTGAAAGTGTCATAATTTTACACAGGGAAATGTCTGTGTGCCAAATACATCACCAAATGTTGGAAACCAAAACTGCACAAAAAAATTTTTTTTTTATTTTTTTTTTCCCAATAATGACAAGAAGTTAAGTAATTGTTAAATATGAATTATAGAAAAAGCCCTCAGGTGCTTTACTCAAATTTTATGAATAGGTCACACTGTTGCAGGGTTGCAGTGATGATCTTGTAAGCATGGATTTCGAACTCAAATATGTAAAAAAAATTCATACAAACTTTCTTGAAGGCAAGGCTGATTGTTCTGTGGTTTTTCTTTTTTTTTTTTTAATGTGCTATTCTAACGAATGTTATACAGAAAATTTATTTTCACAGGGTATTTCACATATATTAATTTTAATTTTTTTCTTCTGCTGTTGAACAAAACAGTTATTTCTAAACAATGTGAAGAATATAAAGCTGTTTGGTGCCAAAAAGTTCAGCTCAGAAAGTAATTTTCTGTTCCAAGAAGTAGAAAATGAGATCCACTTTGATTCACTGAATATAAAGGCAGAGCCTACTGGAAGATTTCAGCTTTTTTTTAGTGGTTTTCTTTTTTTTCCATTACTGTAGAAGTGCTTCAGAAACCATAATGAATCTTGTAACTCTGAATAATTTCACCCAAATTTTGTTTGCTTTGGGACAGACTCTGCCCTTGCTTGCACCTTGGCTCTGGAGTGAAATTGTTTCCAGTGATTCCAATTCCCAGTGACTGACTCTTGGAAAGGCTCACAGCTGACAGCGTGGCAGAAGAAATTGCAGCCTAAATACCACCTTTGTTACAAGTTTTGATTCAAGGGAGCACCATCCATTTTATGCCTGCTTCATTTTTTAACAGACTCGTTTGTGTGGCTGTCAAAACCAAATTAAAGGCGCAGTGTGTCTGCCATGCCAAGTACAGCAATTCTTTGGAAACTTGCTTTTCAAGCCAGGATGCTCTTCTCTTTTTTAAGGGAATGGCTGTTTTAGAAGGCAATGATGTGTGTTAGCAACAGCTTTGTGAATACTTATTATTTTAAGCAATAGTTGTCCTATTTATTCATCAAAATAGAGAAAAATGTTAGAATTTCATGAAGTGAAGAAGTGCTGCTACCTCAGTGCTGTGCAGTCACCCTTCAGCTTGTGGCATCAGAGTTCAGGAGTTTCTTTCCCCCTGTAAAGGCCAGTATTTCTGAGAGGAGATGGCAGAGTAAACTTAATAAAATTGATTCAAACATACAGAACCTGTAATTATAAGGGTTGAGGTTATCTGACTGCTCTGCTAGATCTGATGGCTTTGTAGAAGCTTGTAGTCACCTCTCAGCCCTGGTTTTATTGCCCTTTGCTGTGTTCATTCACACCGTGCTGCCCTGCAGGGGCAGGGGCTCCCAGAGAGGTTTGTGCAGGGGGCACAGGCTCCTGCCCCTGCTGGGCTCCTGCCATGGAACCCTGATGGGTTCCAGCTGCTCCAGTGTCTGTGCCCAGTACAGATGATGCCTTAGCTTTCAACTTTTATATTTTTCAAATCCTGTACTGCTAGTGTGACTTTGAACTTTTCTGTAGCTGGTTAAGTGCTGTTCCCTTATGCTAAGATAGACATAACAAAACCTCTGACTTGCTCTCCAAGGACACTCAGAACAGGAACTGTAAACCTTCATCTTGGGGAGAGGGAGGGCAAGCTTGAAGAAAATCACATCATTGGCTAAGCTCTGGTTAGTGAATTTATGCTGATATAAAAGTGTGAAGCACTCATGAGCTGTCATCCATTTTAGGATCCACTGAGGCAGGACCCTCTGGAGTCCAAAGTGTGCACCTGAAGGCCTTTCAAATAAATCCCACCTTAATTCCTTTATTCCTGTCTACTCTCTATGTAGCCATTTAAGGCATCACAGACATCTCCCAGCTTGCAGCTGCTGTGCCCTTGCAGCTGGGTTACACCCTGGCAGTTAAATATTGGATGTTTGGCAAGTTGCACAGCCTATGAGAAATATTACCTGCTTCCCCAGGGCTGACAGGGCTTGAAAGGAAACATTTATCAGAGCCATTCCTTGTTTTCTCTACTTTCCTTGGTCTTCCTTATGCATTGCATTAAGATGAAAAGGTGGCATGAGAGGGAGGGTGATGAATTTCTTTAATTGTGGGGCTCTCTAACAGCTTCCCCAAGGGCCTGTCACGCAGACCAGGGCTGCTTCTGAGCAGAACTCCTCCAGGATTCTTAATGCCTTAAATGGCTCCCTAGAAACAGAGAGCAGACAGGAATAAAGGAATCAAGGAGGGATTGATTGGAAAGGCCTTCAGAGGTACACTCTGGGCTCCAGAGGCTCCTGCCTCAGTGCATCCCAACATGGACAAGGACAGCTCCCGAGTTCTTCCCACTTGGATCTCAGCATCAATTCCCCAAGCAGAAGCCAGGCAAGGATGGAATTTGCCCAAGCTTGCCCCCCTGTCCCCAAGATTGTGGTTTGCAGTTGTTGGGCCTAGGAGGGTCTGGGTGTCCTTGGAGAGCTGGAGAGGCTTTGTTGTGTGTGTGTGAGCATGAGAGAACAGCACTGAACGAGCTCCAGGGAACTGCAGAGTGACACTGGGCAGGGCAGGATTGGAAACATAGAAAAGTTAAATCCTAAGGCATCATTCTGATCACCACCACTTTTCCTGACAATGAAACCTCTCATCTGAAGCTCTGCTGGTGCTTTGCAAACACCCTTTACGTGTCTCAACGCTTCAGAGAACCTAATGATTGTGTCTTGTTTGGTTATAACTTGTGCAAATGAAAACCAGGCACAGGTGTGTAAGGGCAAGGTGATGCTGTCACATGTGTGGGTGGTGCTGGGGCTGTGCAGCCACTGCTGCTGTCATGAAACCAGATTAGAAACCATCTCTTCCCTCACATCTCTGCCCTTCCTACCCCATTACAGAATCACAACCCCTTGTGTTGGAAGGGGCCTTAAAAATCACATAATTCCAGCTCTATGCCATGTGGTTGAAAAGAAAAATATCATCCTAGGCCTTTTCTTTTTTGAGTGTAGCAAAGACTGGTCTTTTAATGAGCTGTTGATCCTTAGACTGCACTTTTTTACTTGGTGTGCTTATGGCTTGAAGCATATTGCTCAGCCCAGTGCAGCTTTGCATTGTACTCAGCACCAGCAGCAAACAGAAAATTCAGAGGTTAATTGTATACTGTGCATAGAAATAAGATAATCTTATAACATGTCATGGTAGTGGGAGAAGAGAGGAACCTACTACACCTGGTTTGCCCTTTGGTTTGAGCTTTTGGGTAGCTGTTGGCTGTGTTTTCAGTGTGGCACAGTGAGATGTGGCTGCTGCACCATGCAGAGGGGCTGCTCCCGATGCTCACCTTCCAGGAGCAGTGGGATCAATATCAACCTCTGCACCCTCTGAGCTTACAAAGGATCACCAGTGCAGGTTCTTCAGCCCTGGCTGTGCTCCCAGCAGTGAGCTGGGTGCTGTTGTAACTCCTGGGATGCTGCAGTGGGGATGTAGAGGTGGCCTAGGCAAGCTCGGGAAGAAGGAAATGAGTGAATGAGCTCCGACATTTGTCACAATGAGTAAATGTGATTAAGGATAAAAAAAAAAGATTGAAGAGGAAAAGGATCTCTAATGCTGATGAAATCAGTCTAATATAATGCAAAGAATATTACTGGGGTGTGCATTGGCTGTTGGGCAATGTCATATTCCGTGTTTGTGGTGGAAATGGGGTGGGTTCGAGGGAATTGGGAAGGATTCTGTGCTCTGCAGTGGCAGCTTAGCACAAACTGGCAGCTCACCTGCACCATGGAGCACTGCAAGACAAACCTGCCTGCTCTGGTACAACTGCAGTAACACTTGGGGCATTTTTGAACTCATTTCTTTTTTTTTGTTACGCCGTTTCTTCTGAAGAATCACTTCTGTCTCTGCTTACCTTTCTTTAGTTTTGCCTAAAAAATACCCCAACAAAAATACCCCAACCTCCCCCACAACCAAAGCAAAAACAAAATTACAGCTGTGATTTCTGGAACCTAAAGTACTCATAAATTGATGGTGAAGAGTGATTGCTTTGTAATTGCTGTGTTTAAGTGTCTGTGACTGTAATGTTGTGTGATTATATCTGTGGGAAGTAAAGGTCTAAAGGAACTTATCAGAATTTTCACAGGTTTAATCCTCTTCTTCCGGAATTCTTGGAAATATTGTCTGTGATTCAGCCTTCTACAAGGTTGTGGCTTTCTTTGGGGTGTTCTTTAGGTTGTTCTGGTTTTGTACAAAAGCCTGAATAGTGAGCCATATATTTTTTCTTTTCCTGCCACCTGTGTGTATTTAGGTATATTTCATAGTGTTAAGTTGAAATAAAGCTAGCCTTGGTAGCCTGGGTAGCTTTAAATACTTAGATCTCAGTGTATTTCCTCAAAAAGCCCCATAAAAACCCATGAATAAGCCAAATGGTGTGTGTAAGTCCAAACTATAAACTAGATTTGAGGGCAGAAATATGTTAGATTAGAGGGTTTGTTTATTTTAGGCAGCCCCATGGAGGGTTGGGAGAGTTTTCTTCATTGAATTCAATCTGGAAAAGGCCTCAATAGTCTGCAAGCATCCTTTTTCCTGCCCAAATGGCTCTTCTGCCTTGGCAAGGTAATGTGCTTATGGTTTTTGGGAGAATTAAGTCTGGAATTCTTCTAGGACTGTATTTGAACACCTCACTGTGGTCTCTTATACTGAACATCAAATCAAATGATTTTTACTTACAGATGTTCTTCCTCCCTAAGGCAAGCACTGCAAGATAAATTGTAGAATTAGTAGATTGTTTTAATTCTCACACCTATACACTATTAAATGCCTTTTTAGAAAATGCCTTTGAAATCAATTTAATCTCAATTCTTGTGGCTCACCAATAAAGAAGATAAGGCAGTTCACAATAAAACTATTTTTCTCCAGGTGTATCACTATGAAAAGAACTTAATAAGGGACTTGTCTTGGGATGTTTGCTGTAATCATCAAGTTTAGTTTCATTAAGAGGAAATTAAAATTTAATGGCAGAATACATGACCTATATTCTTTAGAAAGAGTGTAGTGATATACTTCTGTGCAGGCAACTCGACTGGATCTAGTCCAGGGAGCCCCAGGTTTTATGGCAAATCATTGATAATTAATTGTCCTCAATGAATTGTACTTTAGGATTAGACAGTTCTTGGTAAACACCTTTCTGGAGGTTTGAAACAAAACTCTTCAGAGGAATAACATCCACCATGAGAGTGAGAGTTGTCCAAATAAGAAACAAACCCATTTGGACACTGCTTCAGGCAGAGTTTAGAAGTAGAAGCTGGGGTGCAGTCTGAAATCATCAAATATTCGCAGACAGATTCATCAATTCCTCTGCAGAGCCTAATGGATTTGCTGAACTTGATTTAGTCCCTGGAAAACAGTGATGTGAGGAGCTGCTTATGTAAGTAAGATTAGCATCTGTGCTTACATTAGCTAGGAAAAATTAGGAAGGTTATTAATGCTTCAAATCACTGACTGAAATTAAAAGGAAAAAAAAAAAATAGCCCATGATGGCACATTCATGCTGTGGTGTAATTATGTGCATCACCCTTTCTCTGATTAAATGCAATTCAAGCTTCTATTAAAAAGAAATTAAAAAAAAACCCCATACAACAATTAAAAATCTCCCTAAAACCCTTACACCTGTTTCTGGTTTATCAACTGCCCCAATCCCAACCCTACAGAGCTTTGGGGCAAGCAGCAGCTCTGTGCAATGTCTCCATGCTTTATTTGGGGTGCTGGGAATTGCAGAATTAAACCCACAGGTATTAGATGTGTTCCAAGGCCTGTGCAGCTCAGTGATCTCGTTGTGCTTCTGGAAATGGGAAGAGATGGTTCAGGCCTTGTTAGTAACCCTGAAAAGGTTTCTTTAGGTGTTTTTATGCCTCACTGGTTCTTACAACACTGAATCCATTGCAGTTGTTCTCAGGTTGAGAAAAATGTAAAGATTGAAGATTATTTTGGATGTTATCTCCTTGGCCAACGAGAAAATTTCTATTTTGGGATGTGTTTTCATAGTTTGTGTTGTACACACACTGAGACTGTCTGTTCACAGAGCAGGCTGAAAGGATTTCTCTGCCTCTTTCTCTTTCCTTTTTTATTAATATCTAATCTAAATATCAATTCTATAAATAAAGCCTTCTGATTTCTGATCATCAATCAATGAACTCTGATTGTTTTGTGGAGGGCCCTAGAAATAGGGCTTCCCCTCTCAACATTGCCTCCCTCTGGGTTCTGCATCCTCTGTATCCTCAGACCATGTGTGATAAGGGATGATGGGGTGGCAGTTTTGCTCTTCTCTGGAACTTTGTGCTCAGCTCTGCGTTAGAACTCCTTCCAAGTGTGGACAGAACTATCATCTCCTTTTTCTACAGCAAGCACAGCTTGATCTTTCTTAAATAAAAGAAATTTATTTAAGCTCTTTCTGTGGGGTGGGTGGTGTGTGTTTGGTGTTTAGGTTAATAGCCTTGCATTTTTATATCAATATACTCTATATGATTATTAATTTGTCTGTAATCCTTCAAGTTGTCACAAAATTGAAAAACGACAGTTTTCTGAACAAGGGACAAATCTACTTCATCTCTTCAATTAATTTACAGGAGACTGCATAAACATGAGAAATAATTTGATAAAGAAGGGACTCCAGATGGCTGAAGGTAGAGTCAGGCATTCAGAGCTCTCCCCATCCTAATTGCCATACCCTGCACAGACACACGTCCTGATGCTTTGGGGAATTTACAGATGAGCTGCACTCCAATCTGCTGGGAGGCAGGACAGTCACAGGGCTTTATTGTCACACAAAAAGCATAATGTCTATTGAAGAAAGCTAATTGCTGACAGGTTTTGAGCTGGCTGCAGTGCACGATACATTTGTTCTGGCCTGTAGATTCTTGTTTCAAAAAATAAAGTGCACGCATGCAAATAGAAACGTATTGCTCCAATCTCCATGGCACTGATGTACACTTTCCCTCCAATGACTCCAAGCTCCCTTTGTCTGTACAGGTGCTCATTTGGCAGTGGGATTTTTCCAAAGGTTCCCTTTCAATGCAGCTCTGGCGAGAGATTGCACAGCCCAGGTCCTGAATAACAAACTAATGTGAAAGGCTTTAAATTAAGTGCTTCAACACACCCTTCTCTCCTTTCAGGAGGCAGCAAGAGAACACAGTGGTCCAGTTTCTCCTTGGGGGTGCTCTGGGATGCTGCTCTCATCTGAGAGCAAAGAAAGAGCTGTAATTCAGGACTCTGACCCAGAAACACCTGCAAAAGAGAGGGGAATCCCCCACACATCTGTGTTTCTGATCTCCAGTGGCCACTGTAGCATGGTTTTGGTTTGCAGTGTTTTCCTCTTTCTTTTGTCCTCCTCTTGCTGAGGAAAAATCCAGCAGGCAGTGTCAATGTGACCTTCAAGGCTTCAAACTCCTTACTGACTTAAAACCAAATTGCAGCCTGGCTGCAAAGGGCTCATCTGCAGATTTAAAGTGAGGGGGGCTTATGCCATAGACTAGTTTCCAGAGTTAATTAAGGCACCCCCATACAGAGATATGCAGAGTAATATGCTGATAACTCAATATTAGCAATGTATTCTTGGTGAGGCACTTCTGTTGAAAAGTTTATATTGCAGTTCAGTGGCTTCACCAGGGAGCAAGGGGATCTGTGGGTTGTGTGAGGTGCTTTTGGGAGTGTGCTTTAATTTTTTCCCCTGTGAACTCTCATTACTCATTCCCTGCCCAGTGAAAAACCATTTATCAGGCTTTAAATGCCAGTCTTGGAGTGGTGGAGGGCTCCTGCTGAAGGAAGGACACCTCATGTGTCACAAGAACTGGAAGGTCATCAGTCTTGGAAAGCTTGTGCTTGGGCACTGAGGTTGTAGGAGAGAATTCAGCAGCCAGACAAAGAGAAAATGTGTTTGTGGTGATTAATTAGCTCTGCCTGCTGTTGGGTTTTGCTGATGAAATGTTCTCCTCTGATTTGATTGCCTCAGCTTGGGCACTCAAGGAAGCCATGGCTGACACTGGGATATCTTTTCCCAGTGTGGAAAAAGACTGAATACACAATTTAAATCTGAGGCAGGAGCAGTTGTGTGTGGGTTGATTGAAATGGAACCCAGGCAGTGCCTCTTGGGGTCTGCAGTCAGGCCTGGGCTCAGAGGAGAATCAATTTTAGCCCAGCTAGGTTGGGAAGGGATGAGAGCATTCAAAGCTTGGAGACAACACGTGTGAGATGACCAGAGGGGTCAGGAATGTCTCCAGCTCAGAGAATTAGAAGCATAGAATAGTTTGGGTTAAAGGGACCTTTAAAGGATACCTTTCCCAACCCCTCTGCAATGAGCAGGGGCATCTTCAACCAGACCAGGTTCCTCAGAGTCCTGCCTGACCTGACCTCAGACACTTCCAGGGATGGGGCACCCACCACCTCTCTGGGCACCTGTGCCAGAGGTTCATGCAGTAATCCTGACAGAGTAAGAGTTTACAGCTTCTCCTCTAAGTAATATAAATCAAAAATTGCAATAACAAGAGGTTGAGACTGTGGAGAAATGATTTCCTTGCAATATTAATGCAGAGGCTGGATAATGTACCAGGGGAGCGCTGCCAACACAAATTTGACAAAAGAATGAGTGTGGGTTATAGGAATAAAACGATTCAACCTCCTCTTGGCACCCACTATAATCCATCAGACCTCTGGGAAATTCGAATGTATAAGCAACTCCGAGAACAAAACAATCACTGCTGCTTTCCTCTTTTAAAATTTCATGTGCCTAGTCATGAGGGGAAAAACAAAAGATCTGAAAACGTTTACAGATTTATCCACCGCCTTGTTTAGGCAGCTCACGTCTGCGATGGGAGCATTTTAGTGCTGAAAATTGATTTCTGGACAAAACAGGGATCAAAGAGGTAAAAATTGGAACTCAAACCATGTTTTCATCAGCAGCCAGACTTCAGACAGCTGCATGGTGGGAAGGCTTAGCAGCAGGCTGAGCTGTGGCTTGATGATGTGATAAACCTGGCTTCTCAATCAGTGATGGAGGATCAGAAATGCTGCTCCTGCCCGACACAGAGCTCTGATCAGAGAGAACTCGCTTGGAAGGCTGAAGTTTTGTTTAGAGGAATGTTTGTGGATCAGCTTTGGAACTTTGGGAAGGTTCTGTGCCGTGCCTGGGGCTTTGTCTGTGGGCATAAATTCAGCAGAAAGGAGCATGAAATCCAGGCTGTGCTCTCTGACTAACCAGAAGTGCAGTTCTGGGCCACTGTTTATGCAGTTGGTGATTCATTTGTGCTTCTATTATTATTATTTTTTTAAAATAGAGATATGTTCTACTTTTTCAAAGGGGGATTCTTAGTTTTAGGGGATGATTTTTCAAAGACTTATGTGGAAGCTGGAGATGGCTGGGGAAGGGTCTAGAAAACACATCTTATGAGGAGCATCTGAGGGTGTTTATCCTCTATTAAATGACCCATAGGATTTCCAGAGAGGTTACACAGAGACTGTGTGAAAATGTTTTGAAGTATTGCAATAGAATCTGTTATGACACATATGATTTTCAAAAAAGTTAATTTTATAACAGAAATAACTCTGTATATATAAATGCACATTGTGACTGTGCTCCTGCATCTACAAGTTTTCAAGATTTAAGGACATGGTCCAGTCATAGCTTGGAACACTCTTTTGCAGTGATAATATTAATCAAAGTTTCCTTCCCAAAGCAACAAGCTTGAAGGAGGAGCTGCCTACTTTTGCTGTAGAAAATCATACTAGTTAAAGAAGAAAACAAAATGCTGATGGACTGAAGATTCCTGACCTCAGTTATTCAATAAATACCTTATTCAGCTGATCAAAATATTTCTTGTAAAAATAGTGAGATGTATCTAGTTTTTGGCCTTCTGATTATTCATCTTGAGTTATAGTATGGGTGATAAATCAGGATTATAAAAACACTTTTTAATTCCAGGGTATGTAATTATTTTTTCAATAGGTGAATGAAATCAGTGGGTGGTGAAAAACAATCCCACAGAGAAGGACTAGCAGGTGCAATGTGTCTTGTTTCCCTCTGTCCCCTGTAAATCAAGAAGTCTATATCAAATAAATCAGATTCTGGTAAAAACACTTCCAAAATGCCAGAACCTTTCTTCCAGCTGAGGAGATGCTCTCATCCTCTCAGTGAAAAAAGCCCTCACTTATAGTTAACAGCATAAATTCCTTTTCTTGCTTTCATTTTGTCTGTGTCCAGTTCCTGTTTTCTCAAATGACTCTATTAAAACAAAATATTGATTGGAGAGAGGCTGACCTCTGACAAGTTGCATGCCTTTAATTTCCTCTACCCTGTTTATGAGCTCTTCCTTACAAAATGTCTGGAAAAGTAAAAAAATCTGGAGCCTGGGCAAATGCAAATGCTCCAGAGATGAAAGGATGCCTTCTCAGGGGCAGTGCTGTTCTCCAGACCCCCTGGGTTATCAAAAGCTCTGCTCTGACTGTGATTGCACAGCTCGAGAAGCTGCTCCTCTGAGAAGTCAGAGTGAGGAAGCATTTAGAGCTTAGCTCAATGCCAACGGCAGTTCCTGGGAATTTCCCACAGCCTGGAGTGTCTGAGGATCTGCCTCTTAAGCCAAGCTCTTAAAATCACTGTCAAATAAGCACAGCAAAGCATCAGACTGGAGCTGCCTGTTCTGAGACCTTGGGTGTATCAAAAAACCAGCAGTGCCACCTCAAACTCATCCTGGTGTCAGCAGAGTTTCCTGGATTTCCTCTTACCCCTTCTGCTTTTATCCCCCTCAGCTTCTACTTCTGCCCCTGCACACACTGGTGATGGCTTGTGAGAGGAGAGTGACACCTCCTGAGAGCTGAACGAGCAAGAACTGGGCTGGGGCAAAGTTTAATGCTGTGGAGATGGAACACCTGAGGCCACAAAGGGACCTATTGCTTGGTGTGGTGTCGGACTCCAGGGAAGCCTGAAAGCTTCTCCTGCTCCTCTCGTGGTTTCTTTATATCCCCAGAGCTCCTCAAAAGTGGCCTAGCCAGCGACCTAGGCTTTTGGAGAAGCTCCCTCCACTTTTGGGAGAACCTGAATGCACCAGAGAGGTGAAGAGATTTTTGTTTAGTGAACCACAGAGAGTTTGGTTGTAGTTTTAGGATCTTGCTCTATGTATTACATAGGGAGAAGATGGAGATTTTTAGGTGTGGTTTTTCCTTCTTTCTTTCTTTCTTTTTCTCCTCTCTCCTCATTCTCTTCCTCTCTCCTCTGACACCAGTTCCTGTGGTGTTTTGGTTGGTGGAAAAAAGTTAGCATTGAAAAGACATAGCAATAAGATGAGGGTTTACTGGTTTGGAAAAGAAAATAGGATATGTATTGTTTCTTGAATGGTTGTTAGTAAGATATAAAAGTAGCTGCTGATCTGCAGCCATTGCCCTTTCTGCCCTGGTGTTCTTGGGGGATGCTGTCTCTCCCTCCAAGGTTTTGATAAGACAAATAAACAACACTGAAACAGCAGAAGATCTCTTGCTGCATTTTTTCCAACATGACGAACCAAAGGAAGAAAAGCCCCAGGGCAGAGGACAGGGGGCCCAGACCTTTGACAGTGTGGTTGCCATCAATTTTAACAAACTTTAAATAATATGAACTTTGGAAAGGAGTGTGGAGGGGGATGATGTGCTTCTCAGGGTTGCTCAATGAAGAAAGAACAAGCACAATACCAGCAGTCACTATTGCAGCTCTGCCTGGAGGCTTCCTGAGCCCTTTTGCTTTTTGGAGAATCTTGTCATTTATTCCTGCTATGCCCCTGAAAGTATTTTAGTGTAATGTGTGTGTGTGAAGTTCATCTGTTGGTGCTTTGCCTTGTTCAAAACACACAGGATTGTTGTGTGAAGCACCAGCTGTTGTTTGTTGAGTGAAGTTGACAGGTTATAGTGCATCTGGGTGTAGCTTAAAAACAGGAGTGTGTTGTCAGAAACTGAAGATAAATTCCATCAGGTTAAGAGAGAGAAAGATACTTCTGCCTTTCTGGAGAGGTTAAGTTCCCTGCTAACTCCTTGATTAAATTAGAGTTGGCAAGGATGTGAAGAGGCTCTTGGGGGAGAAAGACATTTCCTGTAAGAAATAGTGTCCATTCCTTTAAAGAGAAGCTATTCAAAGGATTTTGATCTGAAAAGTAATCTAACTGTGGTGAAAGTGGTACAAACTGAAGACTCAGCTGTCTGCTTGCTGAAACAACACACACCATAATTTGTTTCTCAGATTTTGCTGTGTACAAATAGATGTAAATCACCAAATAGCTGGGTGGGAAGGATAATTGCCACACTTTGGAACACGGTGCTGAGTTATCAGGGAGACATTTCAGCTCTCACTGCTGCTGCTGGGGGGCCTGGGGAGCCTAATGAGATGAGCAGCCTGAGTTAGTGACATGTTTTCTTGGGGAATTTCCAGCAAAACTGTTGGTTCCTCTGTCCCTGACTAGTTTATCGATGTCTTTTTACAGCCAGATTGTTCCCAGACTCAGCACTTGTCCTTTCTCCTGTGCTACACCCAGCAGCTTATGGAGAAAGGGTGGAAACAGTTTCCTTAGCTGGAGAATCCTTATATTTAAAGCAAACAAAGGAAACAATTTATGCCTTCAAACATTCTGCTGTGTTCAACCACCACTTGTGCCTTGTTTTTCGTAAATGTGATCAACTTATTTGCTGTCCTAGCTCCATATTGGAATGGCACTGCCCTTTAGATCCACTGTGGAAAACCTTCCTGACCTGGTGGCCATATCCAACAAGTTGCAGAGAGGACTGTGATTTAAATCACATGAATTTTAACAGCACCACTGTAGGCCAAGGAGTCATGAGTGAGGTTTTTTTAAAATAAAATAAATTGTTTATTGAGAAACACTACTTGCAATGCTATTTTTTTCTCTCCTCAGCATAGTCTTATTGTTGTTCATGGACTTACAGCAATGGCAATTTTGGCCTATATTTGATTTGCAAGGGTGAGCAGAAATATTGTTCCTTGTTATTACAATGTTCATAGCAGAGAAACCACAGGTAACTCACCTGATTTCACCTAAAGATATCTCCAAGCACTTAAGGGAAAATGATGCATTTCTGTTAAGCCATTAAGAGGATACTTTGTTAAAAAGTCACCCTTTCCTAAGTCTTGATTTTATGGAGTAATTATATTTAGTTAGGACTGCTCCAAGTGTCAGCCAGGAGTCAGGGTGCTGCAGGGAAATAAGTCTGACAGGTTTATTTCATCTCAGTTTGGAGTGATGGCCTGCCTCAGCACCCTGCAGCATGCCAAACACTTTCTGATGGGATGAAAACTCAAATTTTATTACTCCTGAAGGTCACAGCGTATTAAATGTATCACAAATATACATAAACAGCTGTAAAATGCAAATTCGCTTCCTCCATCAAGCAAGATTTCCTGCAATATATTTTCAGTTGGTTTCTTTTACTTGGCTTCTGCTGAAATCGAGACTGTAAGATTTATGGAGTGGCTGAGTTGGTGTCCATGATAGAGATATAATCTCAATTAATTGTTTNGGACTGTGATTTAAATCACATGAAGTTTAACAGCTGTAACCACTGTAGGCCAAGGAGTCACGAGTGAGGTTTNTTTTTTTTTTTTAAATTAAAGAGCTCGGTTTATACCACTGAACTTCCCAGTCTCATTTTTATTTATATCAGATAAAACACAGTGATTTTTTTTTCCCCTGTAGTGAGGAATAATAGCATCTTTTAAATGCAGCCTTTGTTTTTGTAAATTAAAATCTGCTTTTTCATGAGAGGGTGTCTAAATATTAAATTGTTGCAGCAGCATAACCTGAGGTGTTATTTCATCCCCAGATGAGAGGTTCAGATCTGCCTGTGGCAAAGAAAAAAGATGATCCAAGGTATTGGGGCTGCACCTATTAGCAAGCACTGCCCGATAGTCCCTAATGGACTAGAAGAACCCAGCCCAGGATATCTTTATTTCCACGAGAGTATTTTGTCTTTCACATTTGCTGATTTAAAGCTCCAGGAGTGCTCTCTTAAGAGGTTACCTATAACCTCAGTGGTGTTTTTTACTGACAATAAAAGCTACTTTTCTCTTCCAAAAAACCTAGTGCTTTCCAATGTATTTTTTCTCTCTTTCACTGAAAGAAACAAGTCTGAAAATAAGAGCTGCAGAGATCCTTGGAGAGAAAAATATGCGTAATCATAACTTTTTTTGTCTGAAGATGTGTGAAATGTTTTATGAGCATTTTATCTTTCAATAAAATGATTTTCAGCTGCCTGAATTCACATGAAATGGCAGCAAAATATTTTTTTGGTTTGATACTTAGGTTTTTGAACAGTTCTGGTTGACAGGATTATTCATGAAGGAAGCTTTTCTGAGGCTCTCTTTTGGTAGGCTTTGCATTCAGAATTATTCACTAGGTTAAATAAGAATTAAAAACATTTGTTGGGGTTTGCCTTCAAACAATTCATTTTTAATTTTATTGTTTTTTATGCTATGGTTTGCTTTGGCTTGTTATAAAAATACCAATTAGTCTTTATCCTTTGTTTTTGAAAGAGGTCCCACAACCTGCAAACAGAACTGGAAGCTCCAGGAATGTTTTTATCTGTTTAACCATGATCTATGACTGTTTCTTTTTTTTTTATAAGTCCAGAACTTGGGGCTTAAATCAATAACCTCTTTTCATTCTCCTCCATGTAAGAAAGCAAGCTGTCAAGCTTTCATGTAGGTTTTGTGTTTGAAGACAACTAGAGGAATTTGGGCATTTAAAGCAATTTGCTGTATTGCATCTCTCCCAGTCCCTTCAAAAAGTGTGTAGGCAATCCTATGCAGGAAGATTTTATATAAATTCACCTTTTATAACTGTAAATTTATAAAAAGCCAGGATTTCTGTTCTGACCCAAGATTTCTGCTAGAGAAAGAGTTATTTTAGATGCTCCACATGGGGCAGGGGAGAGGAGGGCACCTCAATTTTCTTGCTTGATGGAAGATGTAACTTGTGAGGAGGGAAATGGTTGTGTTTATTTAAGTGCTACATTGTGAATTCCAGACAAGTATTTTATCCATTTAAGACTTTGAGTTTCCTGTTTCAGACAGGAAGCCTCTCTGTCTGAAACACCAATTTTCTGGTCAGGCTTAAAGCATCTCTACAGCCAGTGGAGAAAAACAGACCCTTGAACACTCAGTCCATCAGAAATAACGTGGGATGAGGTTTCATCTGGTTGTGCCTTTCCCCCTTGATTATTTTTGGGGGGTATGGAAGGAAGGAGGTGACAGAAAAGCACTGGTTAGTGTCTGCAAACAGTGAAACTAAGAACAAGAACTCTTCAGCCTTAAAGTCAGCAGTTGTTGCTTGATGACTTCAGTAGAATTTCTGCTGTGCCCATCCCTCACCAGCCTGGTGTGCAGGTCAGATATGATGCTAAATATGTAGTGACTGGCATCATAATGTTTCTTCCCGGTTTTCTACTGCAGCTGTTATCAAATTACTGAATTTTCTACCTCTGTGTCTGACTGCTGTCAAGGGGAACAGTCTGCCTGCCATGATTGATGGCAGCTTTTCCCATCACTGCTGCCTTCTGATTTCATTTTCCAGGCATGTCTACATTAAATTTTATTATGAAAGATCCTTGCTTTGTAATTTCATTACCCAGAGAGAAGGAAGAATTAAAAGCGTAAACACTTTTGTAATAAAGCAATATGTAGATTTCCAGATTCGTGTTCTGAAATGCTCACTGACTTAAAGAAAATTGTGATGCTTGGGGCAGAAAAAGACAGCCCTGGAATTATGAGTTCAGGCTCTGGAGGATCCAGCTGAGGCCTCTGCCAGTACAAACTGGCAATCAGAAACATATCTGCCCCAAAGGGCTTCAGATTTAGAGACAACACAGGCAAACTGAGGACTTTGGGAATTCATCCCCTGAGTCTGCCCGAGCACGGAGGGAGTGGTGATGAACTGCATCCTGTGGTGCTGTTATCAGACATCAGCACATGTTTGGGTCTCCAAATGGCATCCCTTGGCAGGTTGGTAGGAGGTAGGAGCCCTCCAGACCCTGCCCAGCACCTGGGGCTCACCAGCTTGGCTCACTTGCCCTCCAGAGCTTTTCATTAGCCTCCTGCAGCTGGGTCAGGAATTCCAGGAAAGGATGGACTCGAGCAACAGAAAACAGAGCAGAGCTGTGGAAACAAAATCGAATAACTCACAGCCTGGGATTTCTAAGGAGATTTGAAGTATAAGCTTGGCCAGCGTTCTGTGAAATGTGAGATTTAGAGCTTCACCTTCTTTAAGCTTTTTTTTTTTTTTTTTTTTTGAAGTTGTAAGTTAAGAGAAAAGAACAAAAAAAATTTAGAAACCAAGTGGTAGGAGTTGTGTGGCCCAATGCAGAGAGTGAAAATCTGACCCTCTTGGGGATCTCTGGCCTCTTCTGGGGGTTGTGGGAGGGCTGGGGCTCAGTCAAGCTCATATTTACACTGGGCTGTGTTTAACAGCGAAGCCAAGGCAGAGCCAGGAGTGCTGTCAATGCCATGCTCTGCCCAACACCCTGGGTTCTGAGTTCTGTCATGTACCCAGCTCAGAACTGAGAGTTATAAGAGTCCAATAATTAATTTTGGTTTGTTTTTTTTTTCCTTCTTCCTACACCATAGGAAGCAGTATTGATGACTTGGTTACATGCACTTCAAACATGTTAGTCCCAGCTCATTTGCTGTCAGTAAATTGCCTCCTCGTTAAAGAAGAATGATGATGACTCAAATTATAGTTGATGTTGCATTGCAAATAACAAATAAATATCATGGAGGAGCTTTGGTTATGGTGCTGAATGTTCTTCTTCTGAAGTTTTAAGTTTAACCACTTAATGATGGTGATATGTGAGTAAGTCAAGGGGAAATTGTGTAATGGTACAAAGAAATAAGCTACAAGCACTGATCACCTATAATACAGCAGGAATGAGTTCTCTTACCTCTGAAATTGCCTCAGACTTCCCAAGTACCCTAGATTTGCCTTTTGCACAGTGTGATAAAGAGTTTGCTAAACTGAGCCAAACCACTTATTTATGCAGTTCAATACACATTTCTTGTGTGTGTTTGTTACTCTTTTTTGGTATTTTCCATTGTGTTAAAATTTTTTTTCCTGCCTCTCCAGGAACTTCTTCTACTGCTTTCCTTCTACTTGGATTTCTCTTTGTATTTTCTTGAGCATAATGACTTGATTTTACCCAGTTTTTTGTGCTGGTTGACCATTAGGAGCAGTTAGGGATGGGATCACTGCACATACATGGTAAGAAGCATCTTGTACAAAACTTGTACAAAACAGTCTCTTTCCAATAGACTAAAAAACCCCAACTTTAAAACAAAATAAGTGTGTATTAAGACTGTTAATGCCTCTGAGCACTGAGAGATCACAGTAGGGTGAGTAAAGTGTTAATCTGTGATCCTGGAAGATGATTTAATCTTGTAAAGGAGCACAACCTCTCAAACAAGCTGCTCTTGAGAATCCCAAGACTGAAATTTTTCATTCCTTAAACAAAATGAAGATTCTTACAGAGCAATCTGGTTTGAGCAACTGAGGGTTTTAAGAAATAAATTTGTTCCTTAGCCTTGTGATGCAGCTATCATGACATTTAGAAATGGGCCTTTAATGACACATTGTCTCAACACTCCTAAATACTGAGTGAGAAGAGCATCAATCCACTGATCTGTCAGACACCTCTGACTAAATGCATCCTCAAATTAGGTGACCTCATGCATTAGCAAGGTTTATTTCTGCAGCTGAAATCACAGCTCATTTGTTTACCACTCAAAGAAAAGAGAAAAAAGATAAAATCTAGCTTTTCTTTTTTTCTTTTAAAGGAATGCTGGCTTGTTGATCAAGTTGTGTGTGTATTTCTTCCCAAATAACAGTATTTAGTCACTGGGGTGGGACTGACAGAATAATAACATTCATCTGAATAAACCACTTGAATTTATTCTATTTTATGGTGATAAAATACCCATGCTCATTTACTTGTTTTCATTTTGTATGAGTTAATGTCTCTCTTCCAATGCCCATCAGCAAAGCATGCAAATAATGATATCAGTGCATGGAATTAGCCCTGACCAAGAGGAACACTGTGTAGTCTGTTGTACAAAAAGTCAGACTGATCCCTTCCTTCCTATTTTTTTTTGTCCAGCTCCCTTTAAGATGAAATTCTGTGAAGTATTAAGCACACAGGGCTTATTCACTTGTTTGTGTGGGGTGAGTGAATTCGGTGCTTGTGGGAGATGCCAGATGGGCTCTGGGAGGCACAGAAGGTCTCTGTGTCTCCACCAAGCAGCAGCAGTGTGTGTTTCCCAAATTGTGCTGCCAAGTGCCTCAAACCTGACCCACAGGTAAGAGGCTAATTCTGGTATCCCCCTCAAGCCACAGCATCTTTGACACTGAGAAATATTTAATGTCCTGAATACTCCATGTCTTCCAGGAGTGCTGCTGCTCAGCATGGAGGCTTAGGTGCTGCTCAGCTTCAAGCATCCTTTGAGACAAACATACCCTGCTCTCCAGAAAAGATACAGGAATGATTGCACTGCTTGGGCTGCTAAAAAAAATCCCCAAACAAAAACAAAACCAGAAGGAAAAAAACCCCATAACTCATTTCCTTTCCAATCCTGAGTGGTTGAAAACAACATACATAAAGCTTAGAGCTCCTGATAGCTTTTCCTGTTTCTCATTGCTGTTGTTGGTAAGTAAAGAGATAAATTTAATGAATGTATTCTATTGTAGCCTGGTGCAGTGGGAAAACAAAAGTCCATATTAATTTAAGACTGAAACTTCAGCTTAATAAAAACTTTCCAAACCTGAATATTCTTAACTATAGAGTTCTTAGTGGACTACACAGGGTCAGTGTCAGTGGCTGACTTCAGTTTAAGCCATATTTTAGTTAAATTTGTTCTCCAGTTGTCACCAGTTAAAAGAGCTTAATGAATGTGGGTGAAATTGAGAGCTACACTGCATTTTCCTGAAAAACACATAAATATTTGCAGGGATTCTGGTTTGTTGCTGCATACTTCGTGCAGGCCATTTCACAAAGCTTAGCAGAGTGGATTTAGGTTTCACATTGTGACTTGCTAAATTTATCTTGAGAATGAAAAGCCAGCGGGAAAATTTCTCAGGTTCTGCTTTGTGGTGATTTTCATAATGTTTTTTAAGTTTGAAGGAAGATGATTAGTTTGAGTATTTGGGCAGAAAACAAAAGCTGCAAGGGAAATAAATTGGATTACATCAGGGGGACTGGAGGGGGGGCTTTATTTCAGACAGAACAAAAATTGTAATTATGTGTTGTTTTATCTATTTTATGGCATGGAACTTCCTGAATAATCACAATAGGACATCAATCATGGCAGGTATTGGAATCCAAACCAGACTTAGCAGTTTTCTTTCTGGATACACCTTTTGAGTCAGATAAATCCTTATAAAAACCAACTATAGGATTCCTACTAGAAATCCAAAAGGATTGGAGGGTGTGTGAGCTTAGGAAGTTAGCTGAGTTTGCAGCAAATTCTTTAATGAATACATAGATTTTTTTACTGTAATTAGTCAGAAAATGTCAGTGTTGTTCATGGGAACACCTGAGATAAATCAGAGAGTCAGAGAATGGTTTGGGTTTGAAGGAGCCTTAAAGATCATCAAGTTCTACCCCTCCTGCCCTGAGTTTGGAAGGGGTTAATCCTTTGCAGCCCACTGTGAGTATTTTAGGCTTAAATTTTTTTTTGTCTTCAGTGCACAAGCTCATATGAAATGATAGAAGCAAAGCAATATATTGACTTCCCTGTGAGTACAGAGCTTTGAAATAAGCTTTTACACCCAGGTGGCTCAGCCAGCAGAATTCAAACAATAGAGACATCTTACTGGGGCTGCTAGATCAATGTCTCATGCTAATGAAGTTTCTGTTTGAAATACTAGGAGGGTGAATCCTAAAAATCAATCTGTTTGTCTTTAGGCTAGAAAAAGGGAGTGCTAAACATTCATGCTCACTACCTCTTAGTTTGGTGTTTAGTTCTTTCTGTTAATTATAGTTTCAGTCTTGTTAATTATTATTTCAGGATTACAAGGTCCCAAAGCTGCTGTTGGTTTGGCTGCACAGTGTAACATAAGAGAGGGAAAGAATCAGCCCTGAGATGCTCTTTTATTGCTGTTCCCAGAGCAGAAAAAATTGAAAAGTTAAAGGGTGTGGAGGAATGAAAGTGAATAGGGAGGAAAGGAGAAGTGAGGAAGCACTGTCTGTGTCCTGAGGGGACCTGCTCAGAATTCCTGTGACAAAGTCAAGTTTCAGCCCCAAATGCCTGTTTGAATTTGCAATGTTTTTTGTTTTGTGGCACTGTGATCTCAAATAAAGCTTTAAATGTGGGGAAGAGCTCTGCTTACCAAAGCTCCTGACAAACCTTGTGGGGAGAGCCTCGGTGTGTGTCTCGTTATCCTCATCCCGAGGATCTGGATGGGGTTTTGGCTAAGGAGAAGCACTGGGCCTGGCTGAGAGGGAGCCAGTGTTCCCCACTGTGTGCTGTGCTCTGCCCTGGCAGTTCTGGAAGGGTGCTGATAACACTGGACACTGATAACACTGAGGAAACCCTCCAGCCTTTGGGAGCACAGTGTCAAGGCTCTCTCTCCACTTCTCACCTGGGGTGGACAGAGCCTTGGGAGGGCACACAGGCAGGACAGCTGACCCAAACTGACCAAAGGGATCTGCATTTTCATGGGATATCTGCTCAACAATGGAAGCTGGGAGAAGGGGAGTGTGTGTGTGTGTTCATTATTACAACATTTGTCTTCTGCACTGTGGCAGTGCAGCCCTCCTTCCCAGGAACAGGCTGGGCATTGCCTGCTGCTGGGGAGCACAGGATAAATCTTTTGTTTTCTTTTGCTCCCCTGCACTGATTTTGCTTTATGAAACTGCCTTTGTCTTGACTCATGAGGTTTTTCTTCTTCCAACTTATTTTCTCTGTCTTGCTGAGGAGGGGAGTGATAGAGCAGCTTGGTGGGCAACCAAGGTCAACCCACCACACAGAAAAGCTGAAAGAAAGGGGAAAAGAACCATTTTAACTTGTGTTATAGTGAGACTTTAAACCCCTTGAAACTTCAAATTAGAGGCAAGGCTGCTCCTCCTGCCTGACCTTGCCACTTTAGAGCCTACATCATTAGTGCTGCATTCTCTCCAGGTACAGCTATGACACCCTGGAAAGGAAGGTTTGGGGGATGTGCTTCTGACAAAGGTGGTGTGAGATGTTGTGCTTGCAGGGCTGTGTGTGCCTCTTACCTGACCTGTTCCCATCAGCTGCAGTGAGCAGGTGAAGCTGAGCTGCCCCAGGTACCAGGGCACAGACCTGGACACTCAGTTTTGGAGCCACACATTTCCCTGAGGAACTTCCCAAACCTTTGTTACACAGCTTGCCCAAGGACACACACAAATGACCCTGGAAGAGATAAGGGTAGGAATCAAGGACTTATTGCTTTAAAAGGACAAGAGGCAAGACCCTACAGCCTGCCATGGGCATGGAACTGTGGGGGTTGATGTGGTATGAACCCTGATCCCAAACTAGGCACTGTATTTCTGCTGGCACTGACTATGGCTGAACAGAAAGCCATAAGAAAACCCCAGACCCACCTTATTACATTTTTCCAGGCAGCCCATGTGCACACAGACTGCAGGCAATCCACCTGCAGGTCAGTTCCCATGGATTCTGAAGGTTCTGGTAGGAATCTGCAGCCCAGCAGCTCCTCAGGGCAGGCTCTGTGTGTCTGTGGCTCACAGCTCTGCTTGGCACAGCCGGGTCAGAGACAAATGTTCAATCCCCTGCCTTGCTGCCAGTCTGAGCCAAGAGCAATGACCATAAAACACTGGCTCAGGGGCTCTCTCAGAGGTGGAGATGTAACTCTTCCCTTGTCTGGCTCACACAGCATCGTTATTCCTGTTGGTGCAGATTTATGGGAGGTGTGAGGCAGTTTTCCCTGGCAAGAGTACATAAGAACCTGCAGAATGATCACCTGGGGAGGGAGCCTTTCCCCTGGTGTGTGGTGTGGTGTTTTTTTAGTGGATTTTAGAGAGATTTCAAAAAAAAAAGTTCAAGAAGAATAAGTTTTTTTTTAACTTGTTTTGAATCGTAAATATTTAATTTTATTTTTAAAGGGAATTTCTGTAAGTTTCTAAGAAAGATTTTTGACAAAGAATGTAAATTTAAAGAAGATTTAGCAATGTGTTCTCCTTGAGCAATGAAAGAACCTTGTTTTGTTTTCATATTTTGACTAACTGTGCTAGAGAGACACAGACACAGTCAAACACAGACGACCTCTCCAGCTCGCATGGCTGGAGAGAGAAAAGCTTGATCTCTTCTTAATAATATCTTAATCATAATAAAACCTTCTAATTCAAATCACGAAGTCAAATCACTGACCAAGCCCTAAACATAAGGCAACATCATATCAACAGGGGCTGTGCCATGCAGTGTGACACCAGGGGGGTTGTGACTGAGGGATGGCATCCTTGCATGACCCTTCTGTGTGTGATTTTCATAATGTTCTTTAAGTTTGAAGGAAGATGATTAGTTTGAGTATTTGGGCAGAAAACAAAAGCTGCAAGGGAAATAAATTGGATTACATCAGGGGGACTGGAGGGGGGGCTTTATTTCAGACAGAACAAAAATTGTAATTATGTGTTGTGTTATCTATTTCATGGCATGGGGCTGTAAATGGAGCCAGCATTGAGTCAGCCACGAGGTGAGCCTGTGTTAAAAAAAACCTTCATTACCTTGGGGTGGAGTGGATGACCACAAGGAAGTTTGCTCACAGGAGCACTGCAAGTGTTGGCTGATTTAATGTGCACAAAAGGGCTTTGGAGATGGAAATGTCTGCGTGAATCCTGGGGCTGCTGGTGGTGACAAAGCTGGTTTAGAACCTGAGTGGAATTAGAGAATTTTTTCTTAGGATAATGGACTCATTTTGCTTTGTTCCTCTGTCAGGCTTTACCCTTCAGCACTGCTATGCTGCATCTTGTAACTAGAAGTACCAACAACATCCACAGCAGTAGCTATTATTTCCTCAGTTCCCACTGGATAAAGTCTGTGTAATGGCCTCTGAGGATAATGCTTCTCCCAAAACCTGGATGGTACCAGTGTACACAAAATTGGGTCTAAACACTGTGGAGTTTTCAGATTATTGAAGCACAAATCCTTTTGAATGCAATGAGATGGAAATTTAATGGCAGAAAACTTCAACATTTCAGCTTCTTATACAGTATTAATTGTCTTATCTGGGGCAATGACAAATATATATATATATGTGTATGTATGTATTTAAAATAAGCTGTTATCTTTTCATTGCTTTTGCCAGACCTTAAACACATCCTGGTTTGAAATTCTGACACCTCTCCAAAATCTGTAAATCAGGTTTAGGGAAGATAAAGAGGGATGCCAAAAATCACTGCAAAAATGAATTCAAAGGAAAGGAGCAGGGTGAGAAGAAAATATTAACTGTTGTTTATTAGAGATGACAGGGCAAGACCATGAGCTGTGTGTTTGTGGGAGCTGAGTGTTGGTGTCCCTGGGTGCTTTGAAGTGCTGCTGGCAGGAGAGCAGAGCTTGAGGGCACCTGGAGCAAACAAATACATGAGCAAGTTGTGCCTCTCTCACTGTCTTCCTAGGGGAAAAAAGGATGGCATTATCACAAAAGGTGTTTTGCTTCATTTTAGAGTTTGCTTCACTTGAAAGGCAGCACTGAGGTTTGAACTGCTCTTTTGAATAAGCATTTAATCCCCCCAGGGGCCTTTATGGCTTCCACAAAAGCTGTGGGCAGCATGAAACCTGTTGGTGTTTGGGGTTTTTTTTGGCCACGTTGGTGTTTCTCATTTGTTTGTGTTTGTTAAACATCCCTGTGACTTCTGGCAATGTACTTCAACTATCTGCATCTCCTCCCCTCTTTGATCTGCTTTATCAGGACACAGAAACTTTAGTGAGTACTTGATGCTGTGCTAATGAAATCATAACCATATTTCCTCATGTCAATTTAACTGGACTTTTTTTTTTTCCTCCAAAAGTTGATGCAGAAACAATTAAAGCATGCTACTGCTATTTCATAGTCCCACTAAATACCCCATCATTGTGTAAAGTAGATACAAAAATTCCTTTCTACTTCACAAAAATTCCTCTTGTTTTAATTTCCTGGAACATTGCAACAAATATAGTTCTTAGATTCTGAGGAATCAGATAAATACTCAGACCTCGTCATGTCAACACACATCACTCAATTCAACTTACAGTGGCAGCTGTGCATTCTGTATTGGGAAATATATGTTCAGCATTGGGGAATAGCTTACAGAGTTTTTTAAAGCCATGCCACGTTATATATATTTTTTAATTTAAGGTCTCAACAAAATTCCAGGTTTTCTAGTAGTGCATGTTGGTTTGACAGTGACTAACAGTGCACCTAAGTTTATTTCTCTCTCTGTTTTCCCACAGAAATAAAGTATTTGCCAGGGCAATCTGTCACCTGCCTTACTTTTCTGTTCCCAGGATTCAGTCTTGCCTTCTCTTTTCCCTCTCTTGGGTCTCTGATGTCTCTGCAGATCACAGAGGGTTTGTGCCTGGGTCTGAGCACTCTCCAGGCTTATGGAGATGTGAACTTTGAATTTGGTGTTTCACAGACCCTGGTGAAAACCAAACTCTCTCAAGGATTGAACATCTGATAGAAGCTCAGCAATAAGGTTAATTCTGTAGCCATGGCCAGGAGCTGCTTTGCTCTGCTTTGCTCTGCTTTGCTCTGCTTTGCTCTGGTGTGCTCTGCTTGCTCTCCTTTTGACTTTGATATGCTCAGAGCATCCCTGACCCACTGCTATCAACAGATTCCCCTCAATTTGTGCCTCCTCTGGGCTCTTCACTTGACATTCTCTAACCATGCAACAGAGAAGAAGGTGAGAGAGTAGCAGCACTCAGGATACTTGTTCCAGGCAATTGCTATGCAGCAGTGTTTATGGAGCTTGAATGTCAAGCATTTTAATAATCTCAGCTTGGCTGAACAAGATTTAATTATTAAGAGGAACAATGTTCCACAACTGTAAGCTCGCCATGTGCATGAAAAAATATTGCTGCTTTTATTCATTATAAGCTCTGCTTAGCATTCCAGTGTTTTAAAGGCCAGTGAAGAGTCTGCTCCCATTAAATCTATAATAAAATTTAAAGAAAATAAATATTCCTTGTCATGTAGTCTAAGGGAAGGTGCCTTGTGCCATGTTCTCAGTTGTTGTTGCACATAACCAAAATATTTATGTCTGTGCTGTTGCAATGCCAAACCTGAATTTGTTAATAAATCTCTTATGTCTGGTTTATGAACAGATTAATTTGGTTGGACAAGGGTGTTCTACAGCTCTGGGGTTGTTTGCATAAGCCAACAGAGCACCCAGATGAGGGCACCTCTAACCAGGACATTCAGAGATGGTGATCAGGATCCACGATCCAGCCTAAATCCATTTATTTATGGCTTCTCTTGTAACTGTGGCAGGGACCATGCTAGAACAGCATAATTCAGCAATGCCAGGACATCCTCAAAGGGAAGCTTTGCCAAGATCAGTGGCAGGAAAAGTATTCCATGGATTAAAAGTCATTAAAAAAAATGATTCCTTGGATCAAGCAGCAACGATTGCCACGAGAGTTGCTATAGGTTATGCAGAAGTTTCTCAGTCATTCCCAGCACCTCCTCCATGGGAATAGTTTTCCACACCAGACCAGGCTAGTGCAGCTCCTAAGAAGAAACCTCTTCCAACTTCTTTTGGCACCTATCAAATGTGAGAATACAGGAACGAGGTGGCTGATGCAGGAAGGACAGAGTGTGCCACAATATTATATAGAGCCATTTCTGCAGAGGGCTCCATCGTGACACATCCATTAGTGCTGTGTTCCAGAGGCTGGCAATAGTTAAAATCATATATCTTGGGGACAAAGCTTTGCACATTGCCAACAACACATGGCTCATCGTGGAAACAAACAGCAGCTGCGTGGAGAAAGTCATGTTTTCCTGCAGCCACTGACGTCTCAAACCATGGCAGCAAAACATATTTTCAGTAGTTACTCTCTGCAGTTCATAATTATCCAGCATATGCAGAGTGGTGGGAGCTTCTTTGCACAGCTCTGGAGAGTTTCCAGCAGAAGCAGCTCTCAGTTGTTAAGCACCAACAGGAGAGATGAAAACCAGACATGACCCCTTTGTTATGGTATGGGCCTGCTCTGTGCTGGACTCTCTCTTGAACCCAACATTTTGGGACTCCAGGAGTTATATATTCCCAGAGACTTCATAACACATCTAAGGGAAGATAAGTTTTTAAATTATTATCACTCCCTGCCCCCCACTGGAACAGAGAATTCCATTTTCAAATTGTTTTTTATTATAAAGAGAGTCAGGGTGCCTGTTCAAGAGCCATTGATCATCTCAGTCGCTCATCTCCTGCTACCCTTGTGCTTAAAGGAGGCAGATTTTTTTCCCTCAGGTTCATGAAACACAGATTTTTACTGAATCTCTTGTGGCTGATGCTCAAATCAAAAGAAAACCCAATATTTGAGTAGAGGGAGGAGTGGAAGAGGAATGACACTGCTCGAAACTACCTCAACTATACCTTTGCCATTGCTGTGCTCTTTGGCCACCTTGAGATATTTACATCTGCTGCTTCACCTGTATCTTACTTCGGTATCTACTTTGGTATCTAAATATTTTGCATAACCAAAAAAAAAAGAAGTACAAGACTTTTTGTGTTGAATCAAAAGCAGATTGTTGCCCCCAGGGGGATTCTCAGCACAGGTGCAGTGGTGGTAGCAGAGCCTCTTGCTCTGCCTGAGGGCATTTCCCCTTCTCTGCTCCCCCTCCACGTGAGGAGGTGGCTCCTGTTTGCTCTCTTGTCTCCTCCTGGAAAGCAGAACAGTCTTGCCTTGGCTCTTTCATGGGATCAGGGAATCATTTAGTTTGGAAAGTGCTCTAGGTTGTGTCTTTCCCCCTGTTGCTAATATTGTTTTTACCACTGGGACAATGCTGAGGTGGGAAGTCTCCCACCTTAGGGGCAGCTCAAAAACCAGGTGGTGGGGTTTTGTGCTGTGATATTGAACTGTGTTTTGAAGTCCCTGCATAAAATCCAGGTAATCCCTGAAGAAATAGGTGACAACAAAATATATTTTCATATGCACCCATGGTGGTAATAAACAGGATGTGAATTCCATTATGGAAAGAAGAGCAGGAGATATAACAAAATCTCTTTTTTTTTTCAGTTAAAGTGGTTAAAGACAGCCACTGGCTTGCTTCATGCAATACTGGCTAAAACCTTTTTAAACTCTTTCCTTCAATATCACATTAGATTCTCTGTCCAGGCTGTAGTTTCAGCCTCAATCATCTGCATTTTACAAGCTCAGACAAATATCTTTAAACATTTTTCCCAAGGTTTCATCATTTTTCAGTGACCTTGTAAAGTCTTCACTTACTTTATTGTGCTTTTTAAAACATCTCTCTAAATATCTTTTTTGTTATATTGTCTCATATTTTTTTAAACTCTCATGGAATTTAGCTTTGAGGCTGATAGGCAGTGAAATAGAAATGGGACCAAATTACAGAGCTGTTGACTGCTTTCCTAGGACTTGCCCTAGTTTTACTTGTTAAAATGCTAAAGTTTCTCTCCCAGTGACAACTTTTATTAGAAAAGTGACTGGATTCAGAATGTATCTGTTAAAAACATAATAATGTTTTTAACACAAATTACTAACACAATTGATTTGGATTTTTTTTTTCACATACCTTTAGATTTTTTTTATTTTTTTTTGATTCTCAAATAGATCTCCAGGTTAACTATTTTATTTTCATCTAAGTAATCTAAAGGTTGATGATTCTTAGTGGAGCTACTTTTTTTGGTCAGTCAGGTCTTCAAATACAAACCAGGGTTGATGTGACAGTGGAGAGCTTAAATGTGAGATGTCATCCACTTTCCCTTTAAAAATAGAAGTTAAACAACAAATATAAGTCAGAATTATTCCTGTTGGAGTTTGCTACTTGTTTTTATGTTTACATAAAGAACTTTTCGATACAGTCACTAATTTTAACATTGTGGAACAAGGTGTACAGCAAATCCTGTGCAGAGGGTGGGGATCAATGAATAAACAAAAGAACAAAATCACCTGGGAGAAAGCTGTAAAGACTTCCAAATATTTTTTTTCTATTCTGTTATTTTTTATTCAGTATTTTGTTAGCTGTAAAAGAAGTTCAGGCCTGACTATACCAAATTACCTTTTCAGTCAATCCCCCTAACATTCTGTGGTATCATAGTATAGATATTAGTATCAAATATTTTAATCTCAATGTAGTTAATTAGCACTAAGCTAATTTTTAGGGATCTCTAAGAGAGGAATATTGTCTGTCCAGAGTGGGGAAAGAGCTGCTGATCCCAGAGCTCCCTTGCTCCTGCAGCAGGGAAGGTGGTGACAGCTTGGGTAGGTGGTTGTGTATTATTTTGTTGCTTTAAGCTTGGGGTTATTTTTATTTTTTGCTGGAGAGCTGTGGCTCTTTGTATCACTTTTCATGGCTGTGTAGATCTAGTCTGCCTTAGGGCAGCAATTTTCTGGGCTTCAGAGAACTCTTGTGCAAGTGGAAAGAGAGGATAAATAAACACATTGGTTAGCCAGGATAAAGTGTAGGTCTGCTCATGCATGGCATCTATCTCTCTGTATTTATAAAAATGAAGCAGAACCATTTCAAGTTGCTTTAGGTTCCCCAGAGGAAGAAGAGGAATTTCTCTGTGGGGGAGAGGTAAATGCTTCAAGAGAAAAATATCCTTTTCTTACCATCACCTAGATCATGGTTTCCAGTGGGAACTCTAAGTAAAAAATTGCAAGTGTTTAAAGAGTTCTGTACATCAAAATACTTTGATAAAGACATGACAGCACTCATTAGGATTGTTGTCTTGTCAGAATTGGGGATGAAGTTTTCAAAAGTAGTCAGCCTCCTCTTTCTGCTCTATTTCAGTGCAAAGAGAATTAGGATAAAATTTGGATATCCAGACATAGCTGAATGCTTAAAAAGCCTGACTGCCCAGCAGCAGGGCAGTAGGCTGGGCATGCAGAGAGGTTAATCATCTCTGCAGGCTCCAGCTCAGAAAATAAAAGTATCCACTTGGGGCTGTGAGTGTGAGTGTGCTCCTTGGAGGACAGGCTGCCTCCCACCCCTCCAAGTGGCTTCAGGCTCTGAGGCAGCCCCCAGCTCCCCCCCAGGAAATATTTCTCTGTGTGCTTGGCAATCCTCAGCCTGTCATGTCCATTTTTTCCTTGATGTGCAATTTTTAATGTGAATAATGGGTTTAACAACGAACTGCTTCTCTTTATTTGTTGTGAGCCTTAATTTGATATCCCCAGTTCTTGGACTGAAGGGTCTGTGCACTAACAGCTCCAATTCTCTTTGGAATTCCAGATTTTGCCTCCTTTTTTTGCAGCGTTTCATTATCTCCCCTGAGCATCTCTGCCCCAGGCTGATAATTCCAAGCCTGCTTAGCTTGGCTGCTTCCAAGCCTTTCCAGACCTCATCCCATCTTTTTGTTCTCTCCTTCTTTCTGGCCTTTTACATTTCTCCTATTAATAGGGGGGGTGCAGAAAGATGCAGATATTTCTCTGAGATTGACAAATAAGGCAACTTCTTCTGGAGAATCTTCCTCCTTTTACCCATTCTTAGAGGCTCCTGCTACATTTGATGCTGTCAGATATTTGTCAGCCTTATGTTTGCACCTCCCTGCTAATTACCAAACATTAATTTATCTTCATATTCACTCTCATGGTCTTCTTGTCTGATTTCAATGGCTTTATAACCACTTCTCAGCAATCTGTTTTTTTGGCTCCTCATTAGGATCTGGATAGAGACATCACTGTAGGGCACTTTGTAGTTCTGTATTCCCAAAAATAAAGCTGAACCATTTCAAACAGTGTTGGGACTCGGGGGTGTGTGTGAAAAGCTTTGGAAAAGCAGAAAACCAAAAATGCAAAGTATCTTTAGTACATTAGCAAAGTATTTATCACATTTCAGGTGTGGGTAGGAGGTTCATGTAGTCTTCTCAGCTCCTGAAAACTACTGGTTACAGGTCAATGTAAAGTTTTAAATTGTGTTTTCATTAACAATAGTGAAAAAATCCAAGTATTTTTCATGGAATTCATGAAAGAGCTGTTTACTTTTAAGTTTTTGGAACAGGTATCTGATTTTGCTTTTAGTCTATTTTTTTAATCATGTTCTTCCTTTTCAGTTTTGCTACTGGGAAAAAAAAGTTCCCTGGAAAGAGAAAGGGTCAGGGGAAATGTGACATCACAATATTTTTTGCCTCTTTTTTTTATGAAGAATTTTTTGTGATTTTTTAAAAGCAGCCTGCTTTTGAGCAAGATGTTATTTTGTTTATCTTTGATAGAGAACTTTGAAATAATGGCAATTAACTTCAGGCCCCATGGTTCTGGGAAGCTCAGAGGGGGCTGAAGAACATGCCTGAGAGGGGAACACTCGAGCTGTGTCTAATTCCAACCCTCCTGGATGGCTCTCCAAGGAGATGAAATATATTTTCTGGCACTTTTTTCATGTGGTTCTCAGCAATAGTTCCTGCCATTCTTCCTGATGATGCTCATGGGGAGCCTAAGAAATGATTGAGTGTCGGGGCCCTGGTGGCTCTGTTGCCTTCTGGCCTGGCTATCTTTTTTATTTCAGTGTCCCCTATCAAAGAGATGAGAGACTTCTTTCTGCTGCTTCAAGAGTTGTTTAATATTTCTTATCTAAATTTCAAAAGCACAACTTCTGCTGCTGCCTCCAGAAGTGCAGTGGCTGCTGCTCCTCAGAGCAGGCAGTTTTTATACCTTTATCATCCAATAATCAACGTCTATGTATTCTATTTTGTCTTTAATACCAATAGTTATCAATTTTATTAACATGTCTCTTCTGCCCTGAGTTCCTTCCACCAATCCATAGATCACAGGAAATGAAGATGAAGAAGAAGAAGAAGAAGAAGAAGAAGAAGAAGAAGAAGAAGAAGAAGAAGCCAGAGCTAACGTGGCTCTCCATGTGGGTTCTCCACAATATATAGAGAAAAATCTAAAACTACAAATGCTCACTCTGTGGTACACTAAACAACAATATTTTTCATTTCTTTGGTGCTTTCAGCCCTTCCAGAAGTGAAGGGATCTTTTCCCATGTNACTAAACAACAATATTTTTCATTTCTTTGGTGCTTTCAGTTCTTCCAGAAGTGAAGGGAGCTTTTCCCATGGGCTTAGGTCAGTGGCTAAGCTTTTTTGTGGAGCTCTGAGAACTTCTCCTGCTCCTCTGGGGATAAAGATCCCCAGAGGAGCAGGAGAAGTTCTCAGGCTTTCCTGGACTCCAACAACTGAGCAGTCCTGGGGACCTGCTGTGGGGCAGGGACTGGATTTTAGCCACTGCCTCTGCCAGCAACCACTGCCTTTCACTGTGCCTTGCTCTGAAGGGTCAGGCAGGGCACTGGAGGTTGAATTGTACAATTTGTCCTTCTAAAATGAGATTGCCTTTTCCTCCTTTGCACTTTTATGCCCCTTAGGACTTGCTTTTAAACCAGTGGTCAGGTTTAGGGCAAGATTCTGGCATTGAAACCACTTCTTTTGGGGTGTTCTGTTCAAAATTAACTAATTAGGACTGTGATTCTTCACAGTGAAAACTTTTTACAGAAATGTGTTACTTTTGGCTAAACTTTGGATAAAGGTATCCTTGGTCTAGAATAATCAGATTTTGGGTTTGCCCACAGCAATAAATGTGTTTTCATTTACCAGAAAAGTAAAGGGAAGATCTCCTTAGTTTCTTGTATCTTCTACTGAACTGAAATATGTTTATTTTGAAGGGAATTTGAGCTATGAGAAGCAGAAATTTGATAATATCATAGGATCATGGAATGGTTTGGGTTGAGAGGATGATTTTAAAGGATGATCTCCAAGGATGATCTCCTTCCAACCCCCTGCCCTGGGCAGGGACACCTTCCACTATCCCAGGTTCCTCCAGGGCCCATCCAACCTGGCCTTGGACACTTCCAGGGATGGGACAGAACAGATTTAAACATATTTTCAACATATATTCATAAAATATTTCATCAGAAATTAGAGGCAGAAGCAGAATTCCATGGAGCAGGCTTGCTGCCAGGCGGTTTCTAGCTCAGGGTATGTTTAACCCTTTATTTGGTGAACAGTTTGGTGGATTGTGCAGGGAGCAGGCTGGTGCTGGGTTTCTGAAGCACATCTCTTACACAACACTCTTCTTTTTCTGTTGTGATCTGGGAAACAGCCCAGTCCCCACACTTATTAAATGAGTGACATTTACTGGGCACAAGAGAAAGGCAGATCTCCCTTTCTTGGGACACACTGCTGGATGCTGTGTGGGTTGTCTGCTGCTCACACTCCCTGTCCTGGGAGATATAAACTCTGTTTGCAAGACTGCAAGCCCCAGAGGTAAGCAAACATGAGGGATGCAGTGAGAGAGCTGAAATCACCTTGAGTAATGGTGCTTCATTGCAATCACAGCTGGCTGTGCTCTTATGGTAATAGAGCTGCTTGCAGGGGTTGGGTTATAATGAAGTTTTGTGCTGTAGACCAGGGAATCTGATGTAATCAGATTGATGGAGCAAAATCAGATATTCAAGGGAGAGGCAAATAATCCTTCATTTAAAGACACTCAGATCAGCAAGACTCCTCCTGTTAAGGACATAAATAAGTCTTTAATGTGGACTTCATGATAGGTAACTCCTGCAGAGGCATCTATCAACTGTGTATAATGGTAATTTGCAACTCCCTGAGGAGTTTGAGACAACAGCTGACAATTCCTCAAGTTTCTTTTGCTGCCAGCATTCTCAGCAGGGTCAGCCTCTTGCTTAAGAAGAGGGCCTGGCCCTTTAGAAGATTGGAATCACTCTGATTATCTTCTGTTCTGAAGAAGATAAAAAGTTGGCTTGGAGAAAGTAAAAGGCTGGCTCTGAGGAAGGATACACTGGAAAACTCCAAGCTTATGAAAAATTCTACATCAAGCTTGTGGTTCAACTGTGCAAATGAAAAAAGGGCTGGCCTGATATTGGGGTTGCTTAAATAGAGAGCTACTCATTAGGACCCCATTCAGAATACTCTGTAGGCTTTGAGGACAGATCTTAAAAAGAATGATTGCTTGAAAAACATTGTCTCTGGTAATGTGCTCACCCTATTGAATGAGGTGTGAAGAGTTTTATTCTTTTGTGGAAGTCCTCTGCTTTTTTTTTCTTGGTTTTACTGAGGTTGGAATCTGTCATGTCCTTACCAATTTTTAACAGATCATTTTAAAGTCTTTTTAGGTAAACTGCGAAAATAAATTCTTTGAAATGAATTTATGAAATGACCCACCAGTTGGGTCAGCCTGTTGGCTGGTGGGTGCTGAGACCCTCTTGGTGCCTCCAAGGCTCTCTGTGTCCAGGGAAAATTGAGTTTGGCACAGGCCACCCAATCATGCAATTCTCATTGTCTCTCAGGCAGCCTGTGAGAATTAAACAATACTTAATTTACTTTTTCTTAAGATTTCTTCATTTTCTTCCTTGCCCTTTTGGTGCCAGCACTGTGGATTGGTTAGTTTTTAGTCAGGAGGTAGTAGATTCCCTTATAAGCAGCCTCATTAGTAAAGTATAGAAAGAAAAAAGGCAAAAGAGCATTTTAATTGAATTGCTGCAAGTGTGTAGGATCAGGATTACTGAAGAATCCGTGCCAGGAATTTCCAAGGAGCTCTGGAGGAGTTGGGAGCACACTGTTGCCCTTAGAGGTGAGGAAGTGAGCTGGAGCTCTTCCCCACAGCATCCACACACAGGAGGAGCCTCATGCAGTGGTTTTATAAATTATAAAGAGTCACTGAAGCAGCTCCATCACCAGGGCTGTCACTGAATGCAGGAGATGGATCTACTCTCCTAGAAGTGAATGAATAAAGCCCCTGAATATAAATGCTCACCCCAACCCTTTCTTCATATAAATTAAAAATAGAAGCGAGGTCAGAAGAGGAACTCTGCCTGCAGTGTGTTACTAAATCAAGCCTTTGTGACAAGTTAAATTAAACATTTAACATAACTGCTTTATTTATCATTACACAGACCATCATATCTGATTATGGTGTTAAGTTTTATACCTGTGCAATCTCTCCCTGACTTTGTTATCCAATCAGATCAAAGTCAGGCATCTAACTTCCTTACAAAAATCAGTTAATGTATGCTACAGAAATATGAAACTTTTTCTGAGTTGGAGTGAAAATCTTACTGTAGAACAGTATTTTTCTCTCTTTTCAGTTTTCCTATACAGTGAGACCTCCTGTTTTTATTGGTAGCTCTCCATATTCATGAAAGATAGAGACAATCAATGCTTCGAAGAAAGGTATTTACCTTTTTGATGGACCAAGAGTGTTCTGTGCCAATGTTAGTCCTTTAAAAAAGAAACAGAAAAAAGTCTTCTGTGTTTTCAACAGAAATGCTCATTCCTTCTGAATATGGGGAGTAAATTGCCCTGGTTTTGTTTAAAGTGTGATTTAACACCCTCAAGAACTTTATGATGTCTCTCAGCCTTTTCATCTCCAGATTAAGCAGCCCCAGTCCCTGAATAATATGCTTTCACTGCAAAAGGATATGCAATAAGTTGTATAATGATCACAGAAGGGTAACCTAAAAATATATCCTTATAGGTACTTGAGAGACTACCAACTATGACAGAGCATAAGAATAAGAAAGTAAACATTAAATGGAACAGGAGAGAAACCAACAATTATACAGCAGGGTGTGAAATAATATATCAGTGTAATCTCAACACTGATTGGAAAACCAAAAAAGGGAGAGTGGGACTGGGGAACTGAATCTCAGCTATAAATGAAGGGGTTTGTGATGTTCAGGAAGGTCCAGATAATTCCACACACACTGCAATTGCCAAAGGATGACCCACAGACTTATAGGATGTATTTCAGAGAGACACTTTGCCTGGAATGCAAAGACATAATTCAGTGTTGAAGGAACAGAGCAAATAAGCATTAAATTAATAGAATTGGGGAAAATCCTGACTCCTTGGAGAGCAGAGATTGATTAACAGCAACTCTGCCAAAAAAGGTTAAACAGGGAGTATCAGTGATCTGATGGCAGGAGCTGACATGGAATTTGGAAAAGTCCCCAGACTCTAGGAGGAAAAATCCTGGAGGAAGAAAGATGGATCAGAGTTCCTCCCTGGAAGGACACCTGTGGTTTGTCCTTAATGAACATTTTCAGGTTAAGAAGCATTGGGTGCTCTGCTCTGATTTACCTCCCGTGGCAGTTTTTGGGCTCCTGCAGATGTGTGGAGAGGAAGGTGTTCATTCCCTATGGGTGGAGAGGTGTGAGGCTGCTCTGGCAGCTAATTAAGAACAGGATGTGATGATGGTTCTGTAGCTCTCTTAACCTAACAAAAAATGAAAATGGGCTGAGGTGAATGTGGGGCCAATAGGAACCCAACAAATGAAGTGATAATTAAAGTTATAGCCAGTGTAGTCCCCTAAAAAAAGAATAAATGAGTTTTACACTAATTTTGATAAATCCTATAAACCCCAGTTCTTTTTTAACAAATTAAAAAAATTAAAAGCTGATTGTAAGTAAGCAAGAATTCCAATTGCTTCTGCCTGTTATTAAGAAAAGATTTCAATTTCCTAGGGAACAGACAAACCAAGCATCAAAGTAGAGCAGAATGACATTTCTTTTTATTTTTAATTTTTCATGTGACATTTTCATTGGACACATCAGAGAAAGCAGCAGGCAGGCTGTTTTGACTTTAAAGTCTGAGAAATAGAAATAGAAGAAATAGATAACTCAGATTCAAACAGATGTAAGATCAGGATAAAAGATGCTGTTTTGGGGAAGCCAGTGACATTAGCTGATCAAAAACCCCCACATTTATGTTTAACTGCTTTTCTTTGCTAGATCTCTTGAGGCTGCCAGCAGAAATAATTTTATTAACCAGAAAACAAAATGGTAATTGAAAATTCACTTAAAAATGAAACTTTCTGAATAAATCCATGTCCAGAACAAGAAGCTATGCAAACCTAATGGATTATGTGAAAAAGAAAGAGCTAGTGGGTGAGATTAATCACAGTGAAAAATGCTGAAGGACTTTCACTGAGTGATTGAGGAATGAAGAATGTAAATTATTAGCAAAAAAATCCTACAAACCCAAAGCAAAATAAACCTAAAACTGGGGAAGAACCCTAAAAGCTTTAAAATGGAAAGGAACAGAGACAAAGTCCTGTGCTGGGACTGATGCTGAGAGCCATAAATCTGGAATTGCTCATGTGTGATGCTGGGAGGGAGGCAAAAGAGGAAAAGAAGGAAACCCAAACCCACACCAGCCCCCCACACCTGTTTCTACTGCATTTCTGCCCTTCAGAAGCCAGTGTAAATGATTAAATATACAGATATTTAACCCAAACCAAAATCAAAGTGTGAACTCCCAGCAGCCCGTGACAGCAGCACCATCAGAAGTGTTTCCATCAATGTTTCCTTCTCTTGGAGTTGTCTTTTGAAGCTGAATCTTCTCATGTGAGGTCTTAAAGTCTTGTTTTCCCTCACGTTTTAGCCTTTGGAAAAGGGAGGTCCCATGTGATCCGTGGAGATGCCAGGCTTTGCATCTTCCCTCGGGCAGCTGAGCGAGGCAGTGTGCAGGGCACAGAGAGGAGAGGGAGCTGTGCTGCCCCTGCTGATGCCCTCGTGTGTGCTGTGAGCACAGACAGCCAGGCTCAGCTTCTGAAAGGAAAACTGCATTTCCAGTTTTCTAAGGAGGGAGGAGAAGCTTGCAAAGACAATCAAGCACTGAGACAGATATGGTGACTTTGTACTCTCATAACACAGGTTAGTGTTTCAGATTGGTATGGAGGTGAGAAGATTCTCCTAATCCTTACTGAATCTAATTCTTTATTTTTAAGAGTTAATTCTGAGTTTAGATTCCTAATTTAATTTTCTAGGACATACACAAGACTTCTGATATTTGTTGTGTTAAAGAAGATGAAAACCTCTTGCTTTCCACGCTGCATTAGAGCAGGGTTGTGTGGATGTGGTCCTCAAGATTTAATCCTGTGGTGGAATTTATCTCCATTTTCCACCCGGAATTTTAATGTGATGTTCTAAATTGATTCTCCTTATTCTCTGGGCTCATATATGTGTTGGCTTGAGGGGCAAGGGTTTGAAAGGTCAATATTGCAGGGCTGGAACACTTGATTCCACAGTTCACTTGCACAACAGGATCATTTTATTTTCCTTCCTTCAGATTTGTTGTTTGATCCAGACATGTTCTGCCACAAAGACCCTCTGGTCCCTGAGAACCTCTCCTAACAGGTTCATATTCCAATATCTGAAAGGATAACCCATCCATTTACCTCTGATGTTGGCAGAGTCCCCAGGTAGTAAATTCCCTTGACACTCTCTCAAAGTCTGAATGCTGAGTAACTCATCCAATTTTCAGAGTAGATTTTAATTCTGTTCATTAATTTGTAAAGCAATTACATACTCATATAAAGTCAGCATGCTTCAAAGGAACAACTGAAAAACCAAAGGGATTGAAAAGTAGCTACAAGGCATGAGTATGTTAAATTTCCAGTTTTTAAAACTAACCTAACGAGCACATAAACATTCTGTTAAACCACAAAAATCATAAAACAAAATACATGTTAAACGGATCATCCTTGTTTCTTTGCAGAGTTTACATAAAGTAAATTAAATGACTGTTTCTACAAACCAAAAGTGGCTTTTTTATATAGATTAGTGGACTCAATTCTTTGCTCACGCCACATTTGCTGTTATAAATCTGTCAGTGGCAGCCTTATTACCCCTGATTTATCCATGACATTGTGCTCTGCTGTGTAGAGCTGTGTTTGGAATGGGTCAATAGCCAATCAATCCTGATTAACTCCAAACATTTCTCTCATGGATCTGCTACTACTCGAGGTGTACTTCTCGCTGTGCAGCAGAGCAGGGTGGTGTCACTGGCAGACAATCAGCCTCTTCGCTTTCCTCTCTTATTCCTGCATGGCATCAGAATTTATGGGAACATTTTCAGCACAAAGCTGAGGAATTTAATTCCTTTAAGAGTTAACTGCATGTGCTGCTTGTAAATCGTGATATCATTTAATTGTAATGTGTATATCTTTATATGTTATCAGTGAGTAAAAAATCACAGAATCACAGATTCATTCGGGTTGGAAAAGACCTCCAGGAGCAGAATCCAACCTCTAACTGATCACCACCTTTTCAACTCAGATTAAGATTTGATCTCTGCTCTGTTCACAGGAGCTGTTTCATGGCCTTTGATAGAATTATCCATATGAATAAAGAAACAGAAAATAATGCTTGTGGAATTGAGGTCTGCCCTGCACATTCTCAAAGGGAATGCTTATTTGTTTAAATTCTGGCTTCACTGGAATTGAAAATGGAAAAAGTAAGTTCCACACACCTTATGAAGCCAATTCTTCCACCTTACCAGTATAAAAGCTTATTTCTGAAATGGTATCATCTACTTTAGGCATAATTAGAACAAAGCACTGCTGTTTCCTAGATGTGTCAGGCTCGGCCTTTGCAAGCTGGTGTGCAGAAGGCGTTTCGTGCTTCGAAAATTTAAATCCATTTTTCTATTTAGGAAAATTACCGGATAATGATGTTTAGTGCATTGCAGATGTATAAAATCAACTTGTGGCAGGGGCAGCCAGGCTGTGTTGCAGGCAGCTCTGGCTCTTTGAGCTGTGCAATTTGCAGTTATCACTGCACTGGGGCGTGAGGGAGCAGCTCTGATCGGTGCTGTTAAATTCGGTGTACATGTGCTGTATGGGTAGGATGTGAATATGGTTGGGTACACAACTTCCTGCACTGGTTTTTGCCATGCCCCCAGCTTTGAAAAACCATTTGGCTCAGAGCTGGAAGCCATATGGCACTAAACATGCACTTATTTACAGATGTCCATACAGACTTAACCTCAGTTTGCCCCTGCCCCTCTCCCACCAGTGTCAGATTTCCTGCAGGTGAATCGTTGGCATCTTCTGAATATTCATCTCCTTTGGGAATTTGCTTGTTGGGGATGTGGAGATTCAACTTGCAACTCAATTTCTAGGCACTGGAGACTTGAGAAGTCTTTGGCTGGGCCCCTGAGCCAAGCTGCTCTCCCCCCCTGGGAAGGTCAATATTTAATGCTCGAACGAGTGACATTTTCTGTCTTTTTCTACAAACCTTGTGGCAGATGTTAAAGGCAGAGTTCTAGGAGGTGGATACCCCTAGGAATTCAAGCTGAAGCTTTTCTCCTGACTCTTCCTGAAGGCTCAGAGAAATACTTGCCTCACTTCTTCACCAATAATCCTAGTTCTGGCAACGTGCTTCAAAGGCAACATAGAAGATGTAGCAGCTTTGTCTGTTACCTGAAGAGAAATAGAAATATGTAAAAAAACCCCCATATTTGTAGGTGAAAGTGAATGATTTGTTAATTGGATAATTTCTAGCCGATTCAGAGCCATTTGCATATTTACTTTCTAACCAAGTAGGAGATGCAGGTGGAGTGGGAGCGAGCAGGGCTCAGCTCAAGCTCTCCCAGGACTCACATCATGGATTTCCTCAGTTTCCCATCCCAGCTCACTTTCATGTACAAACAGCTATTTTGACCCAGGATAGCTGTTCTTTGGCATATTATTTATCTTAGTCGTTTCTATCACTGAAAGACTTGAGGGAAATATGTAGAGAAACAATGTATTCATTGTTTTCCATTTCCCCCTCTTTTTTACTATAATGGCCATCGTTAACAAGAGGATGAAGTGAATATTTCAAAAGTTTGACATTGGGGATTACTGTTGCTATTAAGGACTGGTTCAAAGTAGAAACTGAAGCCTTGATCCTCAGAGATGACAAAGAAAGAGAGCTCCATGAAAAGCTGCACTCCTGATGCATGGATATGGAGATTGGTACAAAGGTTTGAAAGGTTTGGAATTTTAATTATTTACAGAAAATTACTTAATGTGCCATTGAATCAAATTCTTTTGCTGGTTACAGCACTGACATGGTATTTTAAATTTTATAGCACTCAAAGCAATTATTTTTGTGTTGGATATTTCTTGAAAGGTAATTTACATGCAATTTGCTTTTTATAGGAAAAGGTTACCTTAAAATATAACCATTGACAAATGGGTCTGACAACACAACAGACTGCCCAATTTTTTTCTCCTGGAATTCCATTTTCCATGGATTTAGGACCTAATGTGTTCTCAAGATACATCTTTGATTAAATAAAATTAATTACTTGACTTCTTAAAGGTCAGGAGGTTTTACATTTGTAAAAATATTCAGAATGCTAAAGAGTTGGACTAAAACACTTTCACCTTATTGATACAAAAAGTGCAGTTGTGGGGACTGAATCTATAAATGAGAAAAATACTCACATGAATCAAGTTGAGAATGCGAACTTGAATTAATTTGTATCTGTTTCATGCAGCACCATTAGAATTCTTTCCACAAATAAAAGTGAATGGGGTTTGGATCCACTTTGTTATGTATTGTGTTAGATATAAGTAAATAGTTTAAATTTGAGGATCTCTCATATTCAAAAGTGTTACATTTGGTGTATAAGGCTGTACCTAGAAGGATGTAGGGTTATTATAATCTGTGAGAAAAAGTGCTTAATGAATTATAATTCGATTTTCAAGGAGGCAATCTGCTGAAATGTGAGATGTTCCATGCTTTCAGTTAATTTGTGTTTCTCTCTGTTAAAAAAGAACAAGGAGGAAGAGTGCCCAAGTTGCCCTCAATTTGTTCTCTAATTTAGGCTGCAACCTTTCTTTGCAGATATATCTGGAGCATGATGAAATATTGTTCCAGTGTGTTTGTCTGCAACAATACTCTCTATAAAAGTTGTACATACAGAATATAGAATTAAACTATTACTTGTCAAGAGGAACATCAGGTACCTCTGCCACAGCTGAAGCAGGTGAAATCTTACATTTCACCTGTAAATTAATTGAGTACACACAGAGCAGTTGAATCTGAAACACAAAGTGTGGGATGTGTAACTCTGATGTCAGTGCAGGCAACTCCAGGCTGATTGCTGACAATGAATTTCGTCATCAGTGCTGGCATTTTTGCATAGGAAGGCTTGCATCCTTGCTTGGTGCTTGTTGTTATTCCATGTTTTTCTGTGACTGGTTGGCATTATCTGAAATGGTGTCCAGTTCATTCAGATTTTAGTCTTTGGTGTATAAATTTCGTCATCAGATTGCTTTCCTGGAGGACTTTGTGCCTAAGATTCACAGAACTAATAGATTCATTCATTCATTGATGCCAGATTTGGGATGGGCTCTTTCTCCTGGTCCTCACATCCTGTGATGTGCAGTGCTGCTGTTCTTTGTCTTTTGCCAAATCTTATCTGCTGGTGTGCAGCTGTGTTGACTTCTAACAAAACTGCCCCAGCCCTTGAGAGAGATTTCTGTCACCTGAAACCCTCAGGATCCTCAAAGCCCTGGCACTGATGCCAGAATCATTTTTTGCCTTTTCTTTTATACCCCTCTTACACACTCTTTTATAGTTTGATGTATTCTCAGTGCTTTTAGCCCCACACTTGTCACTCCCCAAGGCTGAGAACTCAGCTCAGCCCCACGGCACCGTTAAACCAGGAGAGCAAACATCCTGGGAGCCCCAGACACCAAGGGCCTCTCCAGAACACATTTGGGAACCTCAGCCAGGCCCAGCCAGGGGGAAGGTTCCTCACAACGAGGGCTTCACTCCAGCCTCTCCCTGGGGAATCTCTGATAAATATGTTAATTTTGCAAGGCCTATAATTGTGTGTATTTCAGTGTGAGGTGTGCATGCATTTTTGGGGCATTCCACCTGGACCAAGTGCTGCACCAAGGATCCTGACATAAATCTCGAGGTAAAAATCCCTTTTCCCCATAAAACATGTTCTAGTTTTCATTTTAAGACCAAAGAAATGCAACAGCACAAACCATGACATTCCAAAGGTGGAACTCAAGGCTTTGCCCTTCTGAGTGCACTTGCCTGGGCAGGCTGGGTGTGGAGTGAGTAAAGATTTGTCTGTGTCCTTCAAAACTGTGGGAAAAGTCAAGAGATTTCAATTTTCCTGTTTCCAAAAGTAAAAGGTTTAGACCCCAATGCAATATTGCACATGAATGATTTTATGTTCAGCATTATGGTGATTCAAGCCCCAGCAATGTGGTATACTGCAATAGGCAGATGTAGATGATTATTTAAAATGTTTTTGTAATTAAGTTGCCTGATTCCATTAGCTTATAAGTGTTTACTACTCAGCATAACTAATAGGAATTTTATGGGGAATCAATTAGGGCGGGAAAGCAGATTCTTTGGCTCTTATCATCTGGAAAGATAAGAATTCAGGAACAGAAATAAAGTTTCTCGTTTCTCTCAGAATTCAAACAAATTATACATCTGGCTCAGGGAGCAGTTACAAATTGTGGGTTTTATAGAAGAGCTGTTTGGAGAAAAACCTCACACTAAACCCAAAAACTTAAATCAATGAAAGTACCTATTAAATAGCATGGAACAGCTCAGGTAACACAACCAAAAGAAATGAAATTCATAATTAGAATATTGGCAGGCTTGTGGCAATGGCTGGGAACAAACAAATTGTTCATGGAAAGCATCTTAGAGCTGGGATTAGAGTAATGGATGCCTTGAGTTGGACTGATCTGGTGCTTAGGGCAGAAATGCAAGGTCCTGAATACACTTTAGAAGAATAGGGTGGAGTTATGTGGAATTACATAATTGCACTTTCATTGCTAAGATGTTTTTTTGAAGTGTAGGAGAGAAATGTGAGAGGATTTATAACTGAAGTAGGAACTGGGATCCTGTCACAGCCAAGGCTTTGTGTGTAGGTCTGTGGTGGTATCAGGGAACAGCTGGGCATGTAAAGCCCACACTGCAGCAGGAAAACCATTTAGGATGATTTGGGTTATCTCCCTTTGTCAGTCCAAGTGAATTCTGTGGAAAGCTACCGAGGTATAAAACTCAAGCACAGAGTGTCAGATGAGTGATTTCTGAGGATCTGAGCAGCCTGGTTGGGCTCAGACTCTAGACCAGACAGATTATTATGAATTTCCTTAATTTTACTTCCACTGGGGCTGGCTTTTCTCAGCACCAGGGAATATTGTACAGACAAGATCTTCATATCACAAATTTTCTTGTTTTATTTGTCCTGTTGGTTATTTCCTTTGATCTAAGATGGGCTGCTGAAAGAGGTTTTCTTTCTTCAGTTTTGCACTCTAGATGCCCATAGTGTTGATTTGCCAAGTTCTGCCTCGCTGCCATGGTGCAGGATGAACAAAAAATAGAGATTTTTCATTGAAATAATTAATCTCCTGGTGCCACAAGTTGAACTTTAAATCATCTGACATTGAATATGGCTGGTGGTATTCCCTGATGGGTTAGTATTGCTAAATGTTACTTCTACTGTGAATAGCCATGTGAAAAAGTTGTGCTTTATTGTAACTATGTCTGAGTTTTGTAATAACTCAGTAATAACAACAACACTAATAATAGCAATAAAAAAAACCCTCAATATTTCTTTTTTTTGGTGAATGTCTTATTTTTGTTGTCTGGAATAACTTTGGTTTCCTCACAGTCCAGAAACTTTTGCTGGCTTCCTTTTTTACTTCCTTACATTTATTGTCTGATAAATGCTGAAATGTAAAGTGAAAATAGAGTAAAAATAACCATTAAATGCCTTATAATTGAGTAACTGGAAATAAATTAACAATTTATTATCTGTTCTCAATATACAACACATATGCAGTGCTGAAGGCAAAAACCATTATTGCTGCTGATAAAGCCAACAAAATATCATAAAATTTTTCTAAAGATTCTTCAGAATGCCACTAGCAACAACCCAGGGAAGAGGATGTGGAGCTGAAGTTTGTGTTTGTTTTTAGTCTCTTGGGGACTTTAAGAGAAAGGATCACTCTTCCCTGTACTAAAAATAAAATTAAATGGGTGAGTGAAGAGATTTAGAACAAAGCTCTTCTCTCTGAGGTTCGTGTTATGGGTAGAAATAAAATCCTTTTCATTTATTTCAGTATAAAACCCCCTAGGTACAGCTCATTTTATCCACCTTTGGGTCAGATTCCTGTTCACAGGGTGGTTCCAAAGGTGACTTTTACACACCTCCACAGATGCTCTGGCCTGGAAAGCAGCCAGAGCAGTCCCAAGGTGTCTCTAATTTCACCTGACCCTGGTGGATCTCTGGGTCCTGTCAAACCTCAAAGCATTGTCAATGCCCTCCTTCTGCAGTGCTGCCTACTCTGAATTCACTTGGGGAGGGACGACCTTGTGAGATTTTCTGGAATCCAGAGAACAAATTTAATTCTCATAGACATAACAAATTCGCCAGGAGAGACTTTTAGCTCTGCTCTTCATTTTAGAGAACAACCCCAAGCAGAGGTTTAGGTCCCATGGCCACTGAGATTCCTATATTGAAAATGAGATTATTAGTGTCCTTCTGCCCTAAGGATGGCTTTGTCCCATGAAGGGGACATGTTACAGTGCTGGAGCAGAATCAAACCTTGTGAATCTGCTTTGTTTTTGTATTTCTAATTCATCCTATAAAAGGAGAATAGTCAATGGGGTCAGGTCTGCTGAGCTAATTCCCTGGGAAGAATTCCTGAAGTTTGGGGAATTAAAGTCTCTGGTCATTTAATATCGATGTTTATCAGTCAATCTAGGTATGCAGAGCATTAAAATCTTGACAAATATTAAAATCTTGACATTAATATATCTGTAAGCTGCTATGCTACAGTTTATGATGTTCATTATCACTTTGCCATTCTTTTAAATCCCTTGAGACTTGAGATGTTTTCTTCTAGAGTTTTTAGGCCTTTCTTAGATATGATTAAGGAATTATCAAGAAGTTTATCTTACAGGGCTTTGTTTGATCAGCTGTAATTTGATGCAGATATTAATAAGGAATGAGGGTGCTCATTGATAGGGACAGACATCCAAGTTTAATATGCAAGGTGTGTGTTGCAGTTGAGTGTGGTGATGTCAAAAATAGTATTATAAACTTCAGATGAAAAAAGCTATTTCTTAAAATCTTTCTCTTTATATATTTAGGGTCACTAGAGCAGGATACAATTATTGGTTCTTTACTTGAATGCTTCTTTGTTATCATTGGTTAGTTACAAAATAACAAGTTGGAATAACAAGATGTAAAAAATATTGCTTGCGAAATATAGTTTACAAAAACACTTAAGGTGGTTTATATAAACTTTTCGTGGTTCTCAGCTCTGTTTGTGAGAAAGCAACTTCTTCTCACAAACAGGGCTGGGAGCTGGAAAATTTCTCTCTGATCAAACTTGTCAGCGTCCACAGGTGTGCACAGGATCATTCCTCTGGCAGAGTTGTTCACTCTTTATTCCTTATAAAGCAAAAGAAATCCTTCAATTTAATTTTCTAGGCTTTGATTCAGGCTCCATGATCATCAGGTGTCAAGTGAATGACTTTTGTTACTGTTTGTTATGGATTTGCTCAACAGCTTTTCTAACGGGTGGCTCCACCTGTTCTAGAATCTCTTGCTTGATAAATAAACTAAAACAATAGCAATCATGGATTAGCAATCCCCACTTGCCTTTTCCCAGCACTTCACATGCAGGGCTGCCCAGGCTGTTCCCTGCAGAGCTCCTTCCCTGCTGGACTGTGCCAGTCTGGGCTGTGCTTCCTCCCCAGCTGCCCTGGGGACAGAGCACAACAACAACACATGAATGCAGACCCATTGTGAAATACATTTCATCCATAAAAGCTCCATTTCAGGTACTCTGTTCAATTCCATAGCAATGCTGGGCCCAAACATGTCTGATTTTTCACATATACCCCAGCAAGGACCATTTTTTGTGCTTTTCTTTCCCATCTGTTTTCCATTCCACACAGCAGGACCTGGTGCTGTCTGCTTCCCAGACCCCCAGTATGAAATGGGATTGTTTGTTGCATTCTGGCAACAAAACTATCAAAAAATATTATTGCTTTTTTTCCCCCCTTTATTCTTCTGCCTTTTAAAGTTTCCAGGTTGCTACCAATTTCTGTGTTCCCTGTTCCATGTTTCCCTACAATAAATTTAGTGTTTGTGCTAGGGAGAACCCCATATTCTTTTATCCCAAACACCCTCTTTTGAACCCCCATATTCTTTTATCCCAAACACCCCCTTTTCCAAAAGTATAAGTTCCCCTTGCCTGAGTTATTTTGTGATGCTGCACACAAGAATTTTGTCCTGGAGTTGGGAGGGAAGCTGAGATGTTTCAATGCAGCATGGAAAAGCCAAGCTTTGGAAAGGGATTTTGAGAAAGCAGAGAGAGTACTGACAAAGAGGTTGATAGACTGAATAGTCCATTAAATTCACATTGGATTCCTGCACTTAGCATCAGACATAAAAAATCCTGAGCTGTCCAGTGGCAGATCTTCAGAGCTTTCTCCTTCCAAGCCTTGGACAGGAGCAGCTGTTCCTTAAAGGCTGCAGGACTGAGTGTGCAGCAAGCCAGCTGCTCTGGGGCAGAATCACTTCCCCAGGCTCTGCATCTTTTGACCTCCCTTAAGCAGAGAAATGCAAGTCAGCAGCTTGAGGCAAAAAAATTTAATTAATTACTGCAAGGTAATTAATAAGCAAAAATTGGTACCTGTGCCATATGTCTGGTTTGCAAGTGTGGGCAGGAGGAGGGAGGCAGCTCCTGGGGCAGGTCAGAGGCTGAAGTCAGCAGGATGTTTTCAGCGCAGTTATTTGGTTTTGTTTAAGGATTAATGCTTTTGCTTTCATATTTTTTATTCTTATTTCATTTTCTTTGGTTGGGTGGGTACTTGCTTGTGACTTTGTTTGATTTTTGGTCTTTCTTACTTTGGAATAAAGAGATCAAAGGGTTTTCCAAAACACATGAAACCTTTATTGGGAACTCATGAGCTAATATTTTTCTATTCCCATTTTCTTGGGAGCAGTATAGGGGACAGTACAGCAGACTTTGCTGTGAAGGGAAAATCCTAAAAATTCGGGAAATAACCTACCTTTCGAGATTCCTGGAAGTGTCCAAGGCCAGGTTGGACCGGGCTAGCATCAATATGGTCTGGTTGGAGATGTCCCTGCCCACGTTAGGGGGTTGGACTAGAAGACCTTTACAGCTGTCTTCAAACCCAAACTATTCTCTGGTTCTATGTATAGCTAATCAGTCACCTGCTTAAGTGTTGTTAAACTGGGGGAAAAAAACCTTCACCTTTTGAAAAATGTAAAGCAAATCCATTTACCTTGAATACTTAATGTGAGAATGAAGAGACACAGAGCCTGGCAAGAGGAGGAGTGAGTTGTTGGAGGAGGAGGTCTAGGGTGGGCTGAGGATTTACAGGAATCCTGTGCTGTGCAGGACAGGCTGGGATAATCACTGTTGCTTGTTTAGCTCAACGCCCTGTACCTGTGTCTGGTGCATGTTTACAAGGGTCTGTGGGGGTGAAAGCTGTTATGGAGGTGATGAGTCTCCTGATTAATTGCCATGATTAATTGCAGAGCTCAGTGGTGTTCCTGGTGCACATCCTTTTAGGAGCACCGACTGGGGGCTGGCAGCGATGGCTGCTGCTGTAACAGTGAGGGTGATGAACCATGTCAGAGCCAATTACTGCGTGTGAAGTGCTGGGAAAAGGCAAGCGGGAACTGCTAATCCATCACATGATTGCTATTGTTCTAGTTTGTTTATCAAGCAAGAGATTCTAGGATTTATGCAGCAGATCATTCGCTCTTCTAACAGGCTTAATTAGCACGGTTTCGCTTGTGTTACACTGAGTTACACCAACCGAACTCAACATGTTGTTATCATTTGCAGAAAATTGCTGCCTGTCCCTCCATTTGGCCTTTATGAAGCTCTAATACTGGTTTACAGAAAAAAAAAAAACCCCAAACATTTTTATTTTCCTCACCTCACTAATCCATTTCATTGGAGGAAATATTCAATATCAAAGTCTGTAGGGTTGATTTGGCAAGAGCCTAAGAGCAGTTGCAGTGGAGAGGTTAATGCACAGTATTTGGTGCTCAGTTTTGTGTTTCCAAACACGTGCCCAGCACACACAGATGAACCAACTCCTGTAAAGCGAAGCTCTATAAGAGCAGATTCGGAAACTACTTCATGCAATTAATGGTGAGATGAATTAATGAAAGGCACGACGTTTGAGTGATGTTTGAGCTGCAGGGTGCTCATTAACATAACGGCACGCTAAGTTAATTAGAGGTCACTTTAAATGTTAAAGCTGCGTTTTCCTTTTTCTCTTGAGCTATAAAACGTGCCACGGTTCAGTAGGTGAGGAAATTTGACCCTCAGCTGGGTGTGTAGAAAGGACAAGTCAGAATATGCCATGAAAGACCCTGGTCCTACCTTGTTTTTAATTAGGTTGGCACAGAAGCAGCGTGTACTTACCTGAGAGAGAAGGTCTGCACCATTGCTCCCTGTTTTCCCTGCAAAATCAGCATTCGGTTCATCACAGCCAGATAAAAAGGGAAAAGACACCACTTTGCAACTTAAAGGCTTTTAAAACCATTTAAGAGCTGACTTTCACTGTTAAGCACATTCTTTAAAAAACGTGATTAGGTTGAATGGAAGTTCTCCATCTTGAATGTGGGAGAAGATGAGGTGATAGACTTAAGATTCAACTTCCTGATTATTTAATATTTTATAAGCTGAGTACATCCAGAAAGAAAATCACAAATACAAGGATGTGGTACTGAACTTCACTCCTCAAGTGAATTTCACAGTGCAACTTCAAATACATCACAAAAATTTCATTCAATAAAGCCTCCATATAAGCATGTCAAAAAATAATATTTAGAAGAGTTTTGCTGAAGTTTTGCCCATTCCTGAATTGGGGCCCTTGTCAATGAAATGTTGTTGAAATTTATAGAGGATATTAATAAGTTACTGGCATATATTAATCATTTCTTTGAAAATTAATGAATGTTGCTCCCACAGATACCATGGTTTGTTTGGGTTTTTGTAATTATCATCTCCTCCTGCAATTTATTCAACTGAGCAATAGCTGGGAGTGACACTAACATATTGTACTGTAGGAAAAAAGTGGAAATATTTAAATTTCCTTTTTTTTACTCTCAGTGTTTCTTTTGGTTTTGACATTTATTTTGTTTGAGATGTTGAGTGAGGTCAGTGTGAAGCCAGAGCAGAGACTGAGGGAGGTGGGACCTGAATACAGAGAAAAAGGATGGATAGGACATGGATACAGAGAAAAAGTGTTGCTGGAACAAAACCTTGCAGAACAGCAGAGAAAAAGGGGTGAAAGTGGTTTTATAACATTGTGCACTTACTGATATCTGGCAATTTCAAAGAGCAGGGTGGTTTTTTAACATGAGTTTGGCTGAACCAGGTTTTAACATTGGAAATTTTGTTAATTAAAATGTTTCAAAATCTGTTAATTGCAATAAATTTAAAAAAATATTTTAATAATAAATATTTATTTTATTTAATATTTTTTTTTATTAATTTAAGTTTCCTTAAAGGTTTTTAGAAACAGATTGTATCTTTTCTTCAGCTGATTGAATATTGAGCATGACTCTGAGTACTTTTGCTTGTTTCCTAATTCCTCATGCCACCTTCTAATTCTGGAATTTCCTGCACTTTGTTACATTTAATGGACATTATTTATTTTTAGAAGTGGTTTGAAGCTGCTTGTAGAGTTGGTTATGGTGTTATATATATTTTCTAGGTTAGCTCATGATTTCTCCTGTGATGAAAGGTACAGATAGGCTTCTTTCAAGGTTTGAAAGAAACCTTGTCAGCCAGTCCTTATCAGCAGCTTCTCGCTGTCCCTGCAGGGCTGCCCTTGGGATGCTGCTGGGAGACAGAAAAATCACTTTGCTTGCAATTATATTCTAATATAATTGTGTACTTTGTAAAACCACTCCCAAACTAAGAAGATTTTGACATTCATTTAAGTTTTCCTGCTTTCACTTCAAATATGCACTCTTCAGAAGAAGTTAACATGCCCCCAAAGTTTAATAGCAATTGTGCAGCTGAAGGGATGTGATCCACAGGGATACAGAGAGCCACAGTGTGAATATGGGGGTGAAAAACCACTTCATTGGTCTGGCAAAATGAGATTTTGGGACCTTTAGTACCTTATGTGGTGCCTTTCATTTTCAGCAGAGAATGCAGTCCTTGCCAAGAGCAGTAAATTTAAGCCTGGTTTGGAAGTGAGTTGGTGTTGCTGCACTTTGGGTCCTTTCTGCTGGGTGGAATGAGAGAATGGCTCTCAGCAGAAATCTCTGGTCTAGAGGAGCAGCACTGCTGTGATGAGATGCATTTCCTTGCTTTATTTTAGGTTTCATGGCATATTTTCTGACTGGATGGCTTATATTCTGTTTGTTATCTACCTGCGTGTGATAAATGTGCTTAATCTCTTTTGAATTCCTACATTAAAGCTCGCTGGATTTGTCACTTAAATTCATGTTTGTTAGCTAGGGCGAAGGAATTGGTATTAACTATGTGAATTGGTTTCTAGATTAGTGTTTTTGTTCTTTCCTAATAAAAAGTGTGAAATGGAATTTTTTGAGATCATTTGGCCTTCAGGGTTTTGTCTTTTTTCTTAGTGATCTTTATTACTTCAGCAGAACTGCTGCAGAGCCTCAATTTTGTTTCCAGCACCACAATCCTATTCACTGAACTCCTATTCTGGATGAAATTGCATTAGCAATACTTCTCTGAGAGCTAGAAAACTAAAAATTGCCTTTTAAGTTTTAATCATGCTTTTCAACATGGCACAAATTGCTAAGTTATTTGACTTTTTTTTAAGATGCTGGACAAATCAATGAAGGTGACAATTGCTGAGTGAGTTTGTTTCACAAAGCCTTCCAACAAAATTTCTGTGACTGATACTTTTTTTCTTTTTTTATGAGTATATTGCATTATCCTTGTATTCTCTCAGAATTCTCTCAGTCATGGCAGTTGTGTGGTGCTGGAGGTCCCTTCTGGGTAGCACAGGGAGCAGCAGGGATGAAGATGCAGGAGAAATTAATAGCTCTAACCCTGGCAGAGTATTTGGACAACCACTGAAGCCTCTCTGNCTTTCAAATTAATCATTGTCATCCTTCTTAAATCCACTTTCTGTGTCTCTTGTGCAGTCCTCCCTGCATACCTAGTTGATTCAGAAAAATCAATGTTGTCTTATGCTGTGGTTTAGAAGAAGGAAGTCATCTAGGAAGTTTTCCTTGTGTCTGTGGGTCAGGGAAGTTTGACCTTCAAAGATGATCAAACAAAATGCTTCTGTAACATAGAACTGCATTGATTTCCTATGGGAAAAGAACTGGAAAACAATTTTTTATTAGGGAAGGAGGCAGGGATTTCAGTTCACCTTCCCAGCTACTCCTTATTTATCAGCTGTATGCTAAAGGATAATAATTAAGAGAACATTGATTTCTGTCAGGTTGTTCTAAGTTGCATAAAAGCTTTAGATTTGATAGATGTTAAATACCACTTGATTTTTTTTTCTTTGAGAAATCACTCTGGGCACATTTGGAAATTCCACTGCTTCTCATTGCTGCAGAAAGGCCAAGAGCTTTGCCCCTCACTAAAAGTGATTATCCATTAGAAAATGCTACAACTCCTCCCTAACAGCATCACAAAAATGGATGACAATGCACATAATAATTTTGTTTCAGTAAGTGGCTACCTGCATGTCTGACAAGAAAGTGTCACATTTGCAGAGAGACTTTGCAGACCTGTGAAAGCTCTGCTGACACCCATCAGAAAAGAAAGAGATGCTGAAAAACAGAGATTTAGGGAGTCTGTAAAATAGAGCAGTTACTGACAGTGGTCTACTGTAGACAAATCGAAGTTGATGTGTAGAGTCATGCTTGAAGAGCCCCAATTTTATAGAAGTGCTGTTTTTTTCCTTGCAGATGTGCTGTTCAGTGGGGTTCTCATGGGGATTGTGATTAAACTGCAGGTTGCAACTCCTATATTTTCCTGATTTACACTGGTATGGGGATTTCAGGATATTGCAGTACCACTCTGCTAAATAAGAAATCCCATGGACCACAAAATTTAACCAAATAATTAAAGCTGATATTACACATCACACCCTCCACACGCAGAATATCTGGAAGAATCTGGTCAGAAAACTTTGAGCTCTGGCAGCTTGGAAATACCACAGCTCCACAGTCTTAATAGTTTACATTTAACATAGTTTACATTTATGATCTAACTCNGTGGTGCTGGAGGTCCCTTCTGGGTAGCACAGGGAGCAGCAGGGATGAAGATGCAGGAGAAATTAATAGCTCTAACCCTGGCAGAGTATTTGGACAACCACTGAAGCCTCTCTGACTCCCTGCAGTTAAAACAGGAGTAAATATCACAGCTTAAGAAGGAGGAAACCCAGCTGGGTTGGGGAGGAGGAGCTGGGTCCTCTTTTCCACTTCACCATTTATTTCGAAGTTACCTCAACTAAAGCTATTGCTGCAGAGGTTTTCTGCAAGACTAGATCCTGTCAGCAGAAAAGGCAGAGTGGGAACAGTGGGAAATNTTTTCCTTGTGTCTGTGGGTCAGGGAAGTTTGACCTTCAAAGATGATCAAACAAAATGCTTCTGTAACATAGAACTGCATTGATTTCCTATGGGAAAAGAACTGGAAAACAATTTTTTATTAGGGAAGGAGGCAGGGATTTCAGTTCACCTTCCCAGCTACTCCTTATTTATCAGCTGTATGCTAAAGGATAATAATTAAGAGAACATTGATTTCTGTCAGGTTGTTCTAAGTTGCATAAAAGCTTTAGATTTGATAGATGTTAAATACCACTTGATTTTTTTTTCTTTGAGAAATCACTCTGGGCACATTTGGAAATTCCACTGCTTCTCATTGCTGCAGAAAGGCCAAGAGCTTTGCCCCTCACTAAAAGTGATTATCCATTAGAAAATGCTACAACTCCTCCCTAACAGCATCACAAAAATGGATGACAATGCACATAATAATTTTGTTTCAGTAAGTGGCTACCTGCATGTCTGACAAGAAAGTGTCACATTTGCAGAGAGACTTTGCAGACCTGTGAAAGCTCTGCTGACACCCATCAGAAAAGAAAGAGATGCTGAAAAACAGAGATTTAGGGAGTCTGTAAAATAGAGCAGTTACTGACAGTGGTCTACTGTAGACAAATCGAAGTTGATGTGTAGAGTCATGCTTGAAGAGCCCCAATTTTATAGAAGTGCTGTTTTTTTCCTTGCAGATGTGCTGTTCAGTGGGGTTCTCATGGGGATTGTGATTAAACTGCAGGTTGCAACTCCTATATTTTCCTGATTTACACTGGTATGGGGATTTCAGGATATTGCAGTACCACTCTGCTAAATAAGAAATCCCATGGACCACAAAATTTAACCAAATAATTAAAGCTGATATTACACATCACACCCTCCACACGCAGAATATCTGGAAGAATCTGGTCAGAAAACTTTGAGCTCTGGCAGCTTGGAAATACCACAGCTCCACAGTCTTAATAGTTTACATTTAACATAGTTTACATTTATGATCTAACTCTATGATCTTAAGGGTCTTTTCCAACCCACATAATTCCATGAGTTCAGTGTTACCAACTAGGATGAGCACATTTTTCAATGCTCTGTTCCTAAATTAAATTTTCTTCTCCTTGCTGCTTTAACAGGTAATAAATGCCAGCCAAAAAACCACATGCTTCAGTAAAGTTATATTGTACATTTGAATTCAATAAAGACTGGTATAGATTTAAATATATATAGGCATGCATGGAAATAGTTTTTAGAGATATATATGTTATTGATGTAATAAATGACTGAAAATAAATCACTTAACAGTCCATAGGTAGCCAGCCATTGGCTAATGCCTTACCTGGACCGTGGTCTGAAATTCAAGGGAATGAAAAGATTTTGTAAAGTGTTACCCACCTAGAGAGATTTTTTAATAGAACCTGATCCAGTGTTCATTGTACTGTGGAAAAATGTCACCCCACTTTAAGGGAGGTCTGGATAAATGTTCCAGTGCTCACACAGAAACAAAATGCCTGGATTTGTTCTTGCCTGGAGGACAAGAGGTTAATTAGATTGGGACAACTGGGAATGCCTACAGCCCTTTCCCTGTGTGAGGGAAAGGTTGAGTGCTTTTAGCTTTGCATCAGGAGCAGTTTTTGGGCAGATCTTCCTTCCAGAGATATGAAAATGCCATCTGCAGAGAGCAGGTATTTTGCTTCCGAGCATCTGATCCCAGAGATGTTCTGTGCCTGCAGAGCTGCATGTTGATCAAGCCCTGATAATTTGGCAGAGCAAGGTTATAAAACTCTGCTCAGTCTGTGGAACTGGAGCTGGCACCGGGAGCTGACTCATTTATGCTGCTTGGAGAAGTTGCTTATGAACAAAGAGAGTGACTTAAACTGGTCCAACAGCTTAAAATGTCGTTGTCAAATCCTCACTGATCTGTATGCTTGTGGTTTTTATTGAGAGACAAGAGCAGAACAACCCCTCTGATGTTAACAGTGTTCCTAAGTCATCCCTAGAAATTCTGAGCTGTGATTTTTGCTCTTCCAGTAATTTTCATTGTCACGACCTTATTATTAAACACAGCACAGCACAGGGAGTTTGAATCAGTTTTCCTTAAAATTCAGTGACATAATGTAAAAGATGGAAAACGTTTTCAAACTGTATTTTTCAGGCAAAAAAGTTGGAACAAACTAGTTAATTCTCCCCCATAAAGAAGGAGAAATATAACAGAATACTCAGCATCCGTAGTACCTGGCAAATTTGGCAACAAAAAGGTGCTGGTGGTGTTTTGGCCAGACCAGGTGGATCTTTGAAAGAGGAAATCTCTATAGACCTAATAGGAGATTTCAGAAAGGTCCTTGTGCCATATATTTTGTAATTTGTTAGAATGGTTAGTAAATGCCATTATTAAAAGAAGCTACACTATAAATCCCTTGTGCCTCCCAGCCATCAACTCCTGCTTTGGATTTGTCTGTTGCTTGCAGAAATTGACAGCCAAGATTTCAGTGTGAAGGAACTTGGGCGCCATGGCAAAATTGTTCTTGATTTCTGCTGGCATAAGTGACCCAAATGTTCCACCCTGCAGCCCAGTCTTTAGCTTTCATAGCTGTCAGAACACAGCCAGAAATTGAGCTTTGAACATATTTGATGGAATCACACATGCTAAAAAGAGAAATGTGTGGGTTCAGCTCAGTTGTGTTCCAAAACACAGCCATGTGTTGCAGCTACTGACTAACTCGAGGGCACAATATTGTTTATACTTTGGGTTTGGCATTTTCACACTTCTGCCATATCCGACTGAATTGGTTATATAAGGATCACAGAAAGAAATTCCATATACTGTGAGGGCAATGATATTAATAGCAGATATTGATTTAATTCCACGTGATTTTGGGATTGTAATTCTGCTGCATGCATGTTGACATGAAAATAAATAAGGTGATATAGACACTTATGTATTTGTTGCCATATATTCCCAACCTGCTGCTCATAGGGAATATTTGACTTAAATATAATAGTTTCAGTTGAATACAAATATCCATTTTGGAAAAAAAAAATTGGTTACCAGAATTGTGTTATATAAATCTTTTACAACGCTCGTCACATAATGAACATGAGGGAATTGGAGCATTTAATTTATTTTGGAGGAAAACCCAGAAAGGCTTTTGGAAATTCTTGAGTCAATCATGCAGGCTGTTGCTCATTCCCTTGTGATTTTTAAAAAAATCTATTCAACAGTTGGTGTACCTCTTTTGTCTTTTCTCTGTCATTGTGGGCTGATACAAAACCCTTACTTGTGACTTTTTTTCTGGAATACAACTAAATTTCAGATTATTAGGTATTGTATTCAGACTGTCAGGTGCTGTCAGTCAGCCCCAATGGCTGAAGTTGAATACAGACAAGCAGAATGTGAATTTTGACCACATAGAGTTTATCTAATTTCCATCTATGTGAATTTACCAGTGGGGTTTTGAATACACTCATGACACTGCACTGCTGTGATACCCACAGTGGATAAACCCAAGATTCTGAATTAAGCCTCAGCAGATATTACAGAACTCAGCCCTTTGAAAGTCAGAACTCCTGACCTTGGAGCTGTCTGAAACCTGTCAGCTTTGCTTTGAGTGCCAGAGCACCACAGCATGCAGACATGACTCAACCTCATCTCTTGGCGAGTCGCTCACGAGTCTGTGTGTGCAGTGAGGAACAAAAATCCCCGACTGCCAAGCCCTTCAGGAGGTGAGCTGGCTCTGCCTCCTTGTATTCTCTCAGTGTCTGCCTGCACTGGGCTGAGCTGGCCTCCACTCTTTGAAGGAACCCATCACAAGGTTGCCTTAAAAGTGAGCTTTGCCTCCTTGGGCAGATGAAAGAAAGCAGAATGAGGGCTCTCAGCTGGCTTCCCTGTGAAAACATTTGTGGAAGGACAAGTGTGAGATGTAGGCAGGGAGGCTTTGACCTTCTGGGACTGACACTGAGACATTATAGCTCTTTTATTTTGTAAAGTGTCAATTTTCTTAGTGCTTGGAACATCTGCATGGGAGTTGTGGTAAAGAGGAGCAGAAGCACATCTTGGCTGAAGGGAGGAATCACAAGGAAATGGAGTTTCCCTGTCCTTACCCATAGGTAGGAGTGCTCCAAGGTAGAGACAGGCATATCACTTATGTGAAAATGTTGCCAAAAATAAAGATTTGTGGTGTTTTTCTATGGCTGGTTGAGTAACAGGACATTTCTGCACTTCTTTCTCTTGCTTTGACTGCTATTTGTCTGAAAAATGTGCAAGTCTGTGATTGCATGCTGCCCATACAAGCACTCCATATTTCACACAAGCAGGAGTTCAAATCCACATTTCCTAGGCCATCCCACTTGTGATGAACTTGTTATGGACCACAGACAACCTCAGCAGCTGCAATTTCGAGTTTCCTTTGCATCCCTGCAGCCTTAACAACCAAATTCAGTCTCAGTTGATCTTCACAACTCTATAAGCAATTAATTGGTCTTTTAAATCCCTTTTCAACCTCTTTCAAATCTCTTTAAAGCCCTTTCTCCACATTACATTGCTTACCAGCACCTAAGCATTTTCAGTGGTTAAAATAAAGGAACCACAATGATTATCTCTTCCTTGCTGCTTCTGAGAATGGGACATAAGGAGTCTGTGTGCAAAATTATAAAAGTTTTGCTACAAATAAACAAAAGAATGATTTTGTTACTTGAAACCCCTCTGTGGAAGGAAGGGAACCTGGAGGGTCCTGTCTGTGTAAGGCCAGACAGCTCTCTCCACTTCTCTCATTAATCACTCAGTTTAGAAGCTCATCACTTTTGACCATATGGCACAGGAAACAACTTGGATGATGAACAACTCAGGGCCAACTTCATTCCACTGGGAGGTTCTGGCATTTTTTGTGATGACTTTGGCTTCTTGTGCAGAACTTCTTAGTGACTAATGAGGTTCTTGCTGCTTCTGAGGTCACTGCTCTTTTTGTGGGTGTCAAAATACCTCCTTCTCTAATCGTCATTGCTGTATTATTTTTGTCTTCTCTGCTTTTTTATTTTTTTAAAATTTTTATGACTTGGCATTAAGATAATTGGGCTGTTGATAAATGTCTGCTATAAAAAAAAAAAGGGACTAAAATGAATCCTGTTAGATACCTGCATATTATAGGCAAATAACTCCTGCATTTACCACCAACCTGGGCCTCCCTTTATTAGCTGGAGGTTTGAATCAACTGAGGTGGCAGGAACCACACTCCTTTCATCCTGGGTTTTTTCTGGGATCTGCTTTAGCTGAACCTTCTTTTCAAATCCACCCTTCCTTCAGCTGTGTGTGAGGATATAACACACATCATGCTCGAACTTCTGCCAATCCTCCTTGGTCAGAAGAGATTTGGCAGTAACTGTAAATTTTGGGGCTATCCAGGAATTATGATGTAATTTTGTACCCTAGGACTCTAGGGTTTATTTCCCCATCCTTTGAAGTTGGTGCAGAGCTCATAATTCATTGCCTTGCCTTTTAATAGTGCTTTTAAATGTTTTTACACCTCCTAAATGCTTTGGGGAGTTTCAAACTGAGAAAAGCTCTCTGTTGCTAGAAAACTTGAGTTTAATGTGATGAGCAGCAAGTCATTAGAAGGAAAAAGAGCAGGAGGGAGCTGATCATGTGCTGATTCATTGTGACTTGAACAGAGCCCAGGGGAGCTGGGCTGGTGTCAAAGTGGAGATCGAGAGGATCTGGTGTTGGCAGCAAGGTTGAAACCTTTCAAAGGTTCAGTCATGTAACACACTGTGGGTGTGAGAAAAGGCTCTGCCAGCTGAAGGAGTGGTTTACTTGTCATCACAACCTGGGGCAGCAATCAAACACCTTCAAATGTGAAAATTTCTGTGAGATCCAGAGCACTAAAATATTTTTCTGTAAATACAAAAACCCCTCATAGAAGCCACTGAAGAATCAAAGGAAGATATGAGGGAAAATAATGCTAAATCTGAGGCAAGTAAAATTCCTGTCTAAACTAAAGATTGTTTCAGAAAAAAACAAAACCATTTCAATAAGTGTACTGAGAAATGTGTCAGATGAAGTATCTGAACAGAAAAAATATATCAAAATGTAGCCTAACATTTATATGAGGAGGTAGATAGGATGTGTTGATTGTTGTTTTATGAATGTTTTATGAATTTGCAGATAAATCAGATGAAATGTCAGCTCATTTAAACTGAGAAGAAAGTGGACACTGAGGAATTTTATGATTATGAACATGCATTCAACAGAAGGTGGATTCTTCAGAAAAACTGTGAAGTTGGGGTTTTCTTTAATAAATGGAAAGCTTTTCCAATGAATTTGCCACAAACTGACACTGCTCTTTTCCAAGTGTGATTTTTCTTATTATCTCTGTGCAGAATAATCATCAATTGCTCAAGGAAAGGAGGTCCAAAAGAATTAAACCTGCAAAAATCTTTACAGAGTGACTTTGTTTCACCATAGTTAAGATCTCCTTGATGTGTTGTGCTGTGCTTTTATTGCAATAGGGGTAATTACTGTCATTCTGCCCAGAGATGTTGCTCTTAATACATCACTTCAGAGGCTAAATTAACAAGTGGTGGTGTCTCAACTGACATTTCTTTTTGAAAAATAATTAGAACTCAGCCCAAGATTTAATGAGCCACGTGCTAGAACTGTCCATTACTTGTTTTTCCATCCTGTGCATGCCAAGGAAATTGTATTAGGAAAAAAAAATAATTACGTAATTGTGTAATATTTAGGATTGTTTAGTGTTGTGGAAGAGTCTTGTAATCTCCTGTGAGTCTTGGAGCCTAATTAGAGTCTTTCAAACCAGGTTATTAAAATAACTGGTGGAAGCTACTGACATCTTCATCTGTCTCTATCCTTTGCTGCTTATTGGGGGAACCTGTGCTGGTACAGTCCTGGAGCTGCTGAAAATGATGTCCTTAAAGCAAAGGGAGCTGAGCTGGAGCTCTGGGGCATGAAGGTGCCAGTGCACAGAGATCTGTGTGGTACCCAGGTGGTGCCTGGGGCTCCCAGTGCCTCAATTCCACATCATTNCTCTCCCTGGGGAATCTTTGATAAATATGTTAATTTTTCAAGGCCTATAATTGTGTGTATTTCAGTGTGAGGTGTGCATGCATTTTTGGGGCATCCCACCTGGACCAAGTGCTGCACCCAAGGATCCTGAAATAAATCCCAAGGTAAAAACCCCTTTTCCCCATAAACTGTGTTTTGGTTTTAATTTTAAGACCAGGGAAAGGCAACAATTAAAGTGAAAATTTATTCCTTTATTTTCCGCTTTCTGCTGTCTCTACATCTGATTTTAAGCCCTTTGAGCAAAGGCAGGCCGTGTGTTTGCTAGGAAATCTAGAAAACACTGGTTATGATCTCCTGTGCAGTTGGAAGGTTTTACCACCATTCTAACAGAGAGACAATATTAAATCACTGGATACCAGCTGAGAAATTTTTTCCCAAGGGTTGCCTTGAAGCCTGGCTTCTCAAGGTGGCTGTTGCCTCCTGTTTTCATGGGCTTTGAGTTTTCAAGATATCAAAGTAATTTTCCTGGAGTTACTGCTTATGGATAGACCCTGCAGTGTTCTGCAACCTCAGAAAGAATTTGGAGTCGGCTCTCAGATGAGGATTTTTTGGGTTTCGTTGTTTAGTGTATTTTATATTTGCTATTTTTGATGGAATGTTCTAACAGCATTCTTCTAAAAGATAACACAAATTACAGGAACAGCATAAAATCCCATTGGGTTCTCTAAAGATCTCTATGAAATGCAGGTTATTATTGCCTTTGTAGAGAACAAACCCATACCCTCAACCCATGCTGAAGCCTTTCCTTGTCCTGCTGGGATAACTTGACTTATATTATATCTGACTTAATTATATTATATCAGACTCTAGTAGTATAAAGCACATTTTGCCCATGTTTTGAAGTTTATAACCAGTGCATTCTTTGTTTTACTTAATGATGTATTTGCAACACTTATTTAAGTTTCTATGGACTCTGAGGTGCAATTACAACCTGCAAAAATGGCACATGACAATTTTAAAGTTAAAAGTAGTAAATTGTAAATTACTGGTATTCTAATCAAGATGTTAATGAAAGGGAGGTTTTTGTGTATAACCTTTTCTTAAATCACGCTGCTCTCACTTTAGTGAAGTATTTTCATCAAACACTAAGATTTATTTACAAAATTTCGCATTCAAACCTGAGTGTCTGGAAAAAGATGAAGTACAAACTCTTTGGGAAAAAAGCAAACCCAAACTGACCCCAAACCATTTCTGCTCAACAATTGCTGAGAGCAAATTTATCCTGAGCAGTTTGAGAGCTGGGAAGGAGCAGTTTGGCTCCCGAACCTTTGTGAGGATGTTCAGAATGTCGATTATGTTCCAAACCTCTGTTGTGTATCAGCAGCTTTGATATCTCGAGCTGCTTTGATCTCTAGAAAGCTTCTAACTTGAGGATCACTCATGGAGCTGTTTACAAACCTTACAAGATAGATTCTCATGTTCTATTATCTTTTTAATGAGCACAACCTTCCTCCCCAGGCAGGGATCAGGACTGGGATGTGCTTGGATGCTGCAGCTCATCTTAAAGCTTCTGCTGTGATATCTTAGCTACATAAATTGCTAAAATCTGCAGAGAGGAATATTATAGTTCTAATTTATGGTTTGCAGAGGCTCACAAAGTTGTCAGTCTATTCAGTTTCATCAGTGCAAAGCATGTGTTTTCCTAATGAAGTTGTTCACAGTGCTACTATTGTTACTGCTCTAGTCTTAGACTTGACTCTATCTGTTTAAGCAGAGTTAATGGAAAAGGTCAATTTGCTGCTTTGTTTTTCAGGTTGTATAGCCATTGTTCTTTTAACTCAGTACTACTAATCTATGCAGGTCTCTTTGTGAGGCATATCTCTCGTGATTTTTCAAGGATATGATCAACAAAAGTCTGTATTTTGGTATTTTATTTGAGCTAAACCCCCAATTTAATCCAGCAGGAGCACACTGTCAATGGAAAGCACAAGCAATGAGTTGTAGTGAGAAACAGCCAACATTCTACCTAAATCTGAATTATCCACAAGCAATGCCCACGTAGAATCCACCAACTGGCTCAAGTTACCACCAGATTCCAAAAACTGGGAGCTGTTTTTCTTTCAAGTCAAACTTAGAGGGGAAAAAAAATAAGGATTTTATGGATTTTATGGTGGATTTTATACTGTGGAGCTTCTCACAGTGTCAAAGTGCTGAGAAAGACAGACCTTCAGCAGAGACTGAAATGTAACTTTTAGCTGCAGTGAGAGTCAGCCTTCTAAATGTGGAGAGTGATTTGGTGCCCCCAAAGCACAACACCTATCAAAGTGGAATTAAATTTAAATGTACTCAAGAATGACTCCTGAAATGTGCTTCTCATCCCCCTCCTCTCCATCTGTAGCTGGTGGGAGTTGAGCTTACTCAGAAATTAGCTGAGGATGCTTAGCACCTTGCAGATGTTTACATTTGAATGCCATTTGTAATAGGATATAAATAAAGCACTTCTGCTTGGCTGTAAAATGCAATATCTTGGAAAGCAATGCTGAAAATCTGTGTGAGACAAAGTGGGGATTTTTTAAAATTTCACCTGCTTGTAACCTTCTCTTTGAGATGGAATTTCCAAATCTGCACAGTTCCCTGCAGCTTTTTTTTTTTAAATAGACTGGGTGCAAAGTAATCCTTTATTTTAATCAAGTAAAGAATTGTTTTAGAGACCACATGAGCAGATCCTTAAGCAGGACAAAGTTGGTTGGAGCTCCCAGGAGGTGGATGTGTCCTCACAGGTGTGAGTCTGCAATATCACTCTCTATAACCTCATCAAAATAATTAAGAATTTCCAGGCTCACCTCCCCCAGACCCACCACAGGAGTGAGCATTCCAGGAGAATCCTTTTGTTTTGTTATTCTCACAGTGACAGCAGCAACAGCTTGGGAGATGCTGAATGCAAACACTTGATTTGCAAGGGAAGGTTTATACAAATGATGATTTGATTGCATGTGGTGGCAACAGTAAATACATCACTAATGGGAATGAATCCTCTCAGGAAATAATTCTGCAGCTCTGTTCTGTAGTGAAACCCAAAAGTTGTAAAGCTTTGCCCTGTTAATAATTGGGAATATTGCTGAAGAATAGTGAGCTTTTTTAAGGAAGAGAGATGTTTGCTGTAAACCAGACATCAATTTACAGCTTGCAGCTGTGGGTAGTCCCTGAAGTATCTGCCTTGCAGATATGAACATGGGTCAAGAGGAAAGAAGTGAGAGAGACTACAGCAAGTGCTGTGTAAGAATATTGCCCTGGCATGAAATATTTGTTGTTATTACAAGCTATATTCAAACCAAATGAGAATACAAGACCTTTTACTTGTCTGAAGATAGAAATAAATTTCTTTTGTGCATTTTTTTCTTTTCTCCTTTTCTTTTATCTGCTGTCTGCTGGTGTAGGTTTGTAGGTGCTTTGATGTATGCACTGTACTAAGGTTTTAAGGTTGTGATGACCTTTAAGGTAAGGTTGTGTCATATCTCCCAAGATTAACCAGTGATTAAAGTTCTCCCTAATCTGTCAAAGAGAATGAAAATTATTCTGTTGGCTTCACTGGGCCCTGTTTATTTAAGCATGCTCTAAGGGAGAGAATGGATACAAAGCTTCTGTGCTTTATTTCTAAAGTTTTAAACTAATCTCTTTCTAATACCCTTAAATGTCACCTTGTTCCATTAGGAGGGTCAATTTCTGGCAAACAGAACCGTGACTAAGAAAAAAGAGAGTTTACAGGTGGGATTGAGGAGGATGACAAAAAGCTGATGTTCACAGGTCAGTCACAGGGCCAACACCTCAGAGCAGCTTTTTATGTCACTGGAAATGTCCCTAGCACTGCTTGCAGCTTTATACTGAACCGTGATTGAACCTATTCCCACACCTTCAGCTGTCTAAACAGACCTCGAAACAACAGCATTAGGTCAAAAACTAATTGAAACTGGGAAAATTCTGTGAAGATCACACTCTCTGGAAGTCCCAGCTCTTTATTCCATCTGCAGGGACCTGAATCTGCTGCATCACCCAAACCCTGAGGATGTGAGAAGGAACAGAGCAGCAAAGGTGCTGCAGGACTGATTAAAAACAAGCAGTTAATGAGCTCGTGTCACAGAGAAAGGAAAGGGCAAGAAGCCTACTTGACCCACAGAAGGATGTTTAGAACTTGCTTTTTCCTAGGTCAGTGTAATTCACTGGGCTCTCCCCAGAATTTTCACCATAAAAACCACATTTGTTTTATGATAACTCCCTTTTTTTCTTATTTTGAGAAGGTGGTGTAAAGGACCACAGAAGCAAAAGCTATAGTAAAGCTTAATAAGGTCTTATGAAAATTTGTTGAAAAATTATTTTGTTTGACCCAGGGTCCAAAATTATTAGGAGTGGTGAAAAGCAATTTCCACTGTAGTGCTTTTAATTTGATTTACAAAATGTGGAGGCATGGTTTCATGGTAATAAAGAAATCAATGTATAGTTGCTGCAAATCATGACATTTTCAAAAGCCACTCTATTTTCCCAAAGTGAGATAATGTTATTTCATTCTCTTCTCTTCAAATCATCGCCCAGCACTGTGTCAGGCATGTGGGAGTCAAGATCACTGTTCTCTATTGAGTGTGAGAGATGAAAATGCATCTTAGAAATCTTTTCCTACTCTCATTTCTGAGAGTGGCAGTGACCAGTGCCTGTGGGCTGTGTCTCATCGTGCTGCCTCAATTCAGTGTCATGCTACTGAATGTCACAATGTCACTGTGTCCTCCTCCTTAACACCTACTCCTGCTTCAGGACTATATTTAATGGAAAGAAGCTATTCTTCTCTTTATTCAAAGACATTTGAGTCTCTTTTCTCTGCTGAGAGACACCCAATGCAGAGGCCCTTTTGTTAATCATGAAGGACACTGAAGGAAAGGTTGTGGAAAAACCAGAACAGCTCTCAGTCTCACGTGGGCTGAAACCTGCAACATTTCAAAATTTCCACTATTTCCATCATTTCCCTGTAGTTTCCAGCCATGTCACTGCACTATCAACTTTTCCAAGTGCTCTTTGATTAGACTGTGGAAAGTAGGGATCAAGATTCTGGCCCATTGTGGCAGCCCAAACTACAATTAACTATCAAAAGCTCTCTTGGATGACAATTAAGAGGTTTATTACTATGTAATAAAAAACTTCTGAGCATTTCTGTGTTTAAAGGTGTAGGAATGAAAGCTGAAAAGGAAAGGTTTGTGCACACCTTCATGTTTGTGTTGCCTGTTGTGGGATCAGCAGTGCTTTCATTTTTCCCTAGGGAAGGAATATTCCAACACTTGCTCTTTTTTATTCACCTTTAACATAATTCTTCTGTTCCTAGGTAGAAATTTCACTGACAGGGCTGCCACAATATTCAGTAAATGTGTGAAATTATTTTGTCTTAACACAGCTGAGATCTCTGAATTTAAAATGATGGTATGTGACACTGACAGTGAGAGTAAAATGCAAGACAGAAAACACAGTGATGTATAATTACTGCTGCAGGAAGAAACTTCCATGGAGCCAAATTTGACTCCTGATGTTTCATAATGGTCTTGATTTCCTTGTACAAAACTATTTTTAATAAGCACGATGAAAAATCTAAAAACATTTAAAAATATTCTGAAGATTTTACACTTGATGTCTCAATTAATTTTTCATCCAACCTCTGTATAAACATAGTGTAAAATACCACTCAGAGTTCTTATGCTATGTTCTGACTTAAAATTTCAATGGTATTTTTTTTACCAACAAGGTAAGGGTTAAAACTCTTATCAAAACTGAATTCTGTAACAGGACTTTAATCCTAGTGCTGCTCCTTTGATGCTGCAATATAAATAATCACCACTGTGACAAATTTCCCATTGCTGCTCAGTGAATGTTGCAGTTTCTTATTCCTGCTAACTTGCTCTAATTACATCCTACTGGCTTCTTATTGTCATAATCTGCTGTTATCAAGGCAAAGTCCCATCAGTCTCCCTGTATTTCACAGGGATGTCCTAAAAGCCATATAAATCTCTTTTTTTAATATATTAAACCAGAGTTTAGGTGGCCTCCAGCATGTAAATTTTTTGATCTATGGGGAACCACAAATCTCCTTGAAGTTGGAGATTTGTCACTCGAAAGTAATGAACATTTAAATGGGTCCTGGTGACAGATGGAAAAGGCCAAGGGATTGCCATCATGTAAATTCTGGGATTGGAATTTAAGTCTGCAATCTCCCCTTCCCAGCCCTCACCTCCAGCCCTCCACGGAGCAGGGGTCAGTGGTTAGAAGAGAAAAACCAAGGAAGAAAAATACAACCAGAGGGCAACCAGAGGAAAGATAAAAAACTCAATTTGTGTCATGACCTTGGGAGAAAATCTGCAGATTGATTTTATTTTTTAGAGAAGAAAAGTGTGGTTGGAATAGTAAACAATAAAACTCTCTTGTGCTTCCTCAATCTCCTGTACTCAGCAAAATAAATATTTCCATTCATAGATTTTAAGCCAACTGAGAGGGATCAGATAAATATAATTTGCTTTAAAAAACATGCTTTTCAAGTAAAACTAACTCACACATTCTTTGTGACTAAACCACGCCCCTGACATGAGTTGTGGTCTCTCAGTGTGAAATTCCAGGTCCACTGAAACAAACCCAACTTTATCAACCTTTTTAAATCTTGGTTTATTTTTTTAGTTGAACTGTTATCTCTCTGTGGACAGGCCTTTCTGGGTTTATTGTGTAAAATACAGGTTTAAATTCTTAATGATGTTTAAAAATGAAAAATATTTTATTGCTTTGTACTTCTATTCCATGAAGATAGTTCATTTAAGGTTGGGAACCTTATTCCCATGACTAATATATGACTCTGTGACCTTTTTCATCTCTTAAAACAGGAGAAAATGCTTTCTAAATTTTCTGTTTGCAAGAATTGTGCTTGTTGGTTTTGGCTGATTTATCTCTGAGGTTCATTTGCTGGGATTGTCTCAAACCAGACTCTTAGGTCACAGGCAAAAAGGAGTGCAACCTGATGCTCAAGGAATTTGACTTCCACAATCTGTCTTTGCATGTTTATATGGACAACCTAAGGGCCCAAAGACACTACTTTTTTTTTTCTGCTCTCATTTCCAAGTGCTTTAATCAGTGCCATGATATCATGGATTGTTTTATTTCTTAGAAACTCCAGCGATAAAATTTTGATGAGAGGACTCTCTGTTCTCAGAACGCTGATTGATGGGTACTAACTTTTACTTGGTTCTGTGAACAGCAAGCTGTCATGTTTGCCCTAAAGGGGACATAATTTTTGCTTCAGATTTACTACAGTATCAGAAAAAGATACGACTTTCAATATTAGGAAGAGAAAGGGGAAAAAGCTGCACCTAATATTTCCTGATTTTAAGGAAAAGGATGGCATAAGTAATGAGGAAATGATAGCAAGTTATAGGCTAATAAAAATAGGCAAATTTAGAGGCCAGTAGATTTATGTGGTGTTTGAAATTGTGTTTCCTTCATTCTGTTTGCACTGACCCCAGCTGGGGTCAGTTTTGTATGTAGAGAGGAATATGTACAACGAAATGATTATTGCTGTTAGCTGTATTTAAATACAAAAAAGGAGAAGGCAGAAGACACACTGAGGTCAAAAGGGGATTTGGATATTTTATAAATTAAAAATGATTGGCAAAGGTTAAGTAGCACCTGCCAAAGAAAGTACAGAGCAGTGTTACTGAGGTGGTTTTTTATATTTGACCCTGGTCCCTTAACTTCAGTTGGAATGATTGGTCTCAGCCAAATTCAGTTTTGCCATGTTACCTTTCCAAATACAGAAGGGGATGAGCCTTTGTGTTACATCATATTTGCTAGTGCTGATTATGGCTGCCTAATCAAATGAGTTTGATTGGTTTCCTCAGGAAAAGGGATTTCACTTTTTTTTTATATACCTTTTTAACCAGTTAACAAGAGATCACCAGGTCAGGTACCCTGAACTAATGGAGCAGTCAGAATGGGTGAATTCTGGAGCCTACTTTCCCCTGAATAATCAGATATATCTCAGCATTACAGATAATTCATCTTTCCAGCTGTTATTGCAGTTATTTTTATAATGCAGTTCAGTGGTGCTCACTCTGTTAGGATGCAGAGATCAAAGCAAGGACAAGACTGGGCTTGTACTGGACAAGAAAACAGACAAAAACTCTGTCTCTTTTTAATCAGATTTGCCCTTATTTCAACTGGAAAATGCTTTTGTGCCTCAGAAAGCTTTCTTATGTTTCTAGGGGATGACTCTGCCTTTGTCTGTGCTACTCAGCACACTGATTTGATGAATTTATGTTATTCTTTTCATGTCTTGTCTCCATTGCTCTTTCAGTGATGATTCTGGGTACCAGAAAATGGACATTTGACTTCTGAGTCAGCTCAGCAGGAATGTGTCTGGTAATTGGTGTTCCAGAGGTTTGTGGAGGCCTTGTGGGGTTTGGAGACAAAATAAAAAGTCACAATACCTGAATTGTGACCTGAAAAGTCACAATGCCAGTCTGGGATAACTGGAGGGAAACTGTAATTCTGCTTGTGTTTTGCCATGGTTTCCCCTTTGTTTCCTGTTTTTAAAGTGTAGGAATAAATGAATTGGTTTAAAGCCTTTTCCTCTTGGGCCTGGCAGTTTTAAGCACTCAGGTGCAGGTGGTGCCTGACATCAGCTGGGGCTCTGCCTGGAGAATAATTCTGGTACAAGGGGGAGTTCAAAAGCTCCTTTTGAAGGGCATTTTCTCATGGAGGTTCTTTGAAATTCTGAGGAATTAAAATGATGAAAGGTGGCTCTAGCCCGTGAGAGGAGGCAGATGATTGCTCCAAGTGTCCATATCTTTGTGATCTCTGGATCTTTCAGCTGGTGCATTGAGTAGGTATTGCTTTAAAATGTGTTTATTAAAAATGCAATACAAAGAAAATAAGTTCTTTTAAGTGATAAAATGCTGGTAAAACCTATTAAAGATCAGAAGAATAACACCTTTCAGATCTAAGTGTATTTTGTGGGTGATGGGCTCATGTTCCACTCAGTACTTTGTCACTGGAACAGAATTATTTCCTGCAGGAAGAAAAGCCTGAAGCAACATATTTGTTGAACCATCTTTTGTGGTTCCAGTGGGAGCTGGTTACACGTATTTCTTATGAGAAGATAGTGAGGGAGAGTAGGATTTTTCTTATTCACAGGTAGTTATTATCAATATTCTCCATTTTTCATTCAAAGTGCTGTTTATCCAAAACACTCAGCAAGGTGTTTGTTTTCTAAAATCTACAATGGAACAATTTTTCTTCACAACTTATTCTGATAAGAAATTCTATCTCAGATCAGAAAACTCTTCTCTATCTCAGAAAACTCTTCCTGAGCAAAAAAACCTGTGGTGGATCCAGTATATGTATAACAGTCATGCTGCATCGGAAGAAAAGACATTTTAGTGAGAAAATCACTTAGTGGAAATGTTTCTGCCAGCTCTAGAGGAAATTATGGGATCTAAACTGTGAGATGAACGATGGCTGCTCTGCACAAAGTTCATAGATAACACCTAAAAAAATTCACCTTTCCTCTTTGACATGTGTCAAACCCAGCATGTGTCCCTGTCCCTGCTGTGCACTGTTTCATGACCCACTAAAAATAACTTCAAATTCAGTGTTTCTTTTGGAAGTTCTGCCTATATTTTCCACTCAGAGCTTTATTCCAATTTCTGTTTGGTTTTGATTAGCCCAAGTCCATTAATGTGACTTCAAATTTTCTCAGGTTTCAGAGCAAGTTGTTTGTAAAAAACCCTGATGGATTTTTTTTCCAGCAGTACAGATACTGATGTATTGCAGATATTTACAAAAATCAGAGAGCCATCATATTTCATCTTCACTTGCTTGTTTTTTGACTCCTGACGCCTCTTCAGTGTTTTCCTTCGAGCAGTACCTCCTGTAAACTCATAAGGGTATGTGCTCTGTATTTTAAAATCTTCTGCTGTTTATTTGATCTCATGTTTTTGAAGTGTCTATTTTTTCTTAGTTGAAAATCTGTTGTTAATCTCCCATTTTTCTCAAAGATCCTTCACAGGTTTGTGCTGGGCCAAACAAACAATATGTGTGTGGTGTCATGCAAATCTATCTCAATTTAAGGAACCAAACTGTGCTTCAATGAACAAACATTTCCATGTGTTTTAAAATAACTTTCAACATCCTTTGAAGCAGCCATGAGGATTTCATTACTGCAAGCTCCTTCCCTGTGTGATGCAGCTGCTCCTTATAAAGACATCTTACAGTGTGGCCAGTCCCATCCTAGGAATTTTCACAACTCTTTAGCTCTGGGCTAGTGTGAGTGTTGTTTTTTTATAATCTCAAGCCAATCACTTATTTCTCAATATTTTATCCATGTTGGCCTCTGATATTGTCAGTGTTCTGAAGGTTTCTGTCCTTAGCCCTGAGTTATTTTCTGTCTCAGTGCTTCCAGTCTCATTGTTAGTCTCATCTTGCTTTCTGTAGGTGGCAGCAAGTATATTGTTCTGCTGATGCTCTTTCATCTCTCTCAGAATGTTTGTTCCAGATCTAACCCAAGAAATGTGCAAATAAGTGGTTTACTGCAGAGCAAACACTTAGCAACCACAATGAAGTCTGGCTATGACAGGAACATGGGATTTTCCCCCAAATACAAACTCAGAGAATAGAATTGCAATAGATCCTTTGCCTGAGAGGAATCACTGCATTAGTGGAGTGGTTAGGATGAGACAGCTCTTTGTGGCAAGGGAGCTGCATCCTATTCCAGAATTCTAATCTGAAACTCCCAGCACATCAGGGCCCTGGGGCATCCTATTGCCTCTGTAATGGCTTCTGCCAGATCCCTGCACAAATTCCAGGGCAGCAGAGAGAAGAGGAGAGAGGATGAGGAATAAAATGGGAAGAATGAGTGCAGAACAGGTAGCAGTGGATCAGGAATACCAGGCACTTGGGCATTCTTTGCTGCTAAAATGGCTCTGCAGCAGCTGCTATAACTTAGCACACTTCAGAGCAGCCCTAAAGCAGCTCTAAATTTCAAGTGACCTCAGCTGTTCCCTAGGCTCAGCAATGTTCTGTATATTCTGTCCCATATGTGTTGCTCAGAGCATTTAAGAAGCATGGAATCCTCCTTGCTCCTCTCTGAAGGTACAAAGCTGTCCCTTGAGTAATGTGGTGAGAGATCTCTGTGCTGAGCAGCTGTACCCCTGCACCCTTCCCCTCACCAGCCAAACAGGCCCTGGGATTTCTCACAACACATTTATCCTCAAATGCCCTCCACTGGAAGGTTTTTCCTACTCAGAGGATGTTATTCCATCACACTCCTCGGTGAAAAATCCCAGGCTGATCAACTTTCCTGAACCAGCTCCCACCTGTTATTCCCTGGTTTTGCACTCAGGGTTGGGATGATCACAGACAACACCAAGGTGGGAGTGTGGATGTGCTGGAGGGCAGGAAGGCTCTGCAGAGGGATCTGGACAGGCTGGGTTGAGGCCAGCTGTTTTAGTCTCAAGGGTTAAATGGAAAACTGGATACTGAAATGTCTGCAAATTGGTAACAGCACTTTGGGAACACTGTTCACGTAGGCTCACAAAAAGTTACCCAGACATCAGCTGATACAGGAATTTTAATGAGCTTTCACCTAGAAAGCAAGATCTCAGTTTCAGAAGTCATCAGATCTGAAATGTTTCAACTCTGACCTAAAATAACCCCAACTGAGTCTCGTAACTTTTCACAGCGAGCCTGGATGTGGCTCGTGCTGTTCAGGAGGGGCTGAGTCCTGTACCCTGCAGCTCTCAGCTCTCTCAGCTCTCACTCCAGGCTCTCCCTCAGGCACTAGAGAACAGCACCAGAGCTGCTGTCTGAAGCAGGGAGGTTTTCCTGCCTCTGTTCCCTCTCCTCCCTTGCTGTCTGCACTGTGGTGTGCTGGGCAGGGAGGGCTGAGGCTGGGAGTAGGAATTGTATTTAATGTCCGAGGCGGGCAGGTCCACTCAGGGGGAAAGTGGAGTAGAGTAAGACCTTTCTCTTTTTTTTAAAAAAATGTTCTACCTCGTGTCAAGGAAGATGAGATTTTCTTTTGCTCTTGGCTGCAGGGAATGCCTTGGGAAGCAGAGCACTCAAGCTTTTAATTTACTTTCCTCTTGACTCGATGTATTTTGCAGTGGGAACAGCTACAGAGCCTCGCTGCTGGTCTGCCTTATAATTGTCTGTGTCTGAAGGAATTAAACCTTACTGCTCACTGCAAAATGCTGCTGCTTTGCTGTCTATTATCCTCATGAATAAATGAGCAGGAGGAAGTTGAAGATTGCCCTCATTTTCATCATGTGTGAAATCTACCTGCACCCTTCATGCATTAATTAACTGCACCCTTGCCTCCCTGCCTGTGAGTAAGCAATTCCCTTGTTTATTTGGCAATGGAAAGAAAGGAAATGCAGCAATATAGGACTAGCAGTGTTGTGAAAAGTGGCAGAAAATGGCCAGCTTCTACCCACTGAAAAGACAAATGCTTCTCTCTATCCCCAGTGCCAAATACTCATCCCAGAGCACACTTGCAGTGCAGTGTGCCAACAGGAGCAGCTGTTTCTTCTGTCTACCATTGCTTTGCTATCACAATAATTTAAACACTTTCTGTCACTGAAAGAGATACTGAAAGAGAAAATCAGTGCAGAAATACCCTCATAAACAGGGATTTTAATCCTCATTTGCTAATAATATCTAGACACCTATCTACAAGAATCTTTTTCCAGAGGGAAAAAACCCAAGAGCTTCTTTTCTTTCAGAGCAGCTCTGGGTTTATGGGGAAGGGAATAAAGCTTTCTTTGTCACACAACAGTTCAAACCCATGCTGGCCTGTTGCATTCTCTGGTGGTGCACATATCTGAGTTTCAAACCAGTCTGGATTTTGTAGCTTTTGGCCTCCAAACCTCCCAACTTAAGCTTACATTTTTTTTCTCTCTGATATATTTTTACTTCTTCTTTGAGCTTACACATATGCACATAGATACTCACGGTGTTATAAATGTATGTACATGTCTAAACAGCTCAGGACTAATAGATAAGGGGTACTCCAGCTCACATTATGTGTTTCTTTTGCTCCTTGAAGATAATGCTGTCACTCACTTGGATGCAGAATTCCAGAAGTTTTTTGTGAAAGGCTGCATCTCCCTGAGCAGGAAAGGGTCAGGGAGCAGACTCTGAAATAAATCCTAAATGGCCATGGTATTTGTTATACTGTGAGTGCAGGCAGGTTTCAAAGAAGGGCAGAAGGGCCCGAGGATAATTCGTATGGCAAACAAAGCATGTGTGGAACTTTCCTTCCTTAAGGCAAAATCTTGGCAAAACTGGTCAAAAAGACCAAAAAGTTACTGGTAAGGTTTGGGATAGAAATCCTGTGCAGTAACCTACACAGGCCTAGGTACATTTTGATGTTGAAATTCGGTCATGTCAGGTTTCTGTACCTCTGCATTCTCATATTATATAATATGTAATATTCCTATATCTATTGTATCTATCACAGAATTAGTGAGTGGTTTGGGTTGGAATGGACCTTAAAGTTCCTCTAGTTCCAACCCCTCTGCCGTGGGCAAGGAACCTCCCACTAGACCAGGTTGCTCAAAGCCCACTCATCTATAAGCCTGACACACTAAAATACATACACAGGCATGTATAAATTTGTTTTTAAACAGTTGAGAGGGAGAGGTGAGAACTGAAGCGAATTAAACACAGAACAACTGTATATTGAAAGAGGAATCCCTTGTAAATAAACAGGAGGCTGGGAGGCAGCCCTGAGCATCCTGGCAAATGCTGCAGTTCTGCCAGCCAGAAAATCTCGAGGGGATCTCTCAAGTTCTGTCGGTGAGAAGATTTGTGTTGCTATGAACCTTGGAGTTTGTTGGAGCCAGGAAGATGAAACAAAAGCTGTGCTGGCAAAGCAGAAAACAGTGTTTCAATAGCAAATCACATCTGAATCTTTGGAGTCAGAGCAAACCAGTCATTAACAAAGATGATCATTGTATTTATTCTGTTAAAATAATTTTTGGAGTCTCCGAGAATATTTTGTATTTGAACCATTGCCAGCAACGTTAGGCCTGAAAATGAAAGCAAAACAGTTTATCATGAAATATAGGATTTTGTGCTGAATGTGATCCCGGGTTCTACTGATAGTGTCAGGCTGGAAATCACCTCCTGCTCACTGCTGGGTTTGGAGCATCTATCACACCTAACACCAGCAAAATGTACCTGGAGAGCCTCTTATCTGTGAGCCTGTGTGCAGCACTTGTCCTGACTGTGCCTGCGAGGTGCAGGGGTAGCAATTGCATATTCCATCATATTTATGGGACAACTTTGGCACTGAACACTCCCTGTAAATCCTGCTGTCAGGGAAAAGCACAGTGTGCAACAACTAAACAGCAAAGAGATCATAAAATGCTGAAGTCTTCTAGGGATGCATTCCTGAAGTGCAGGCTTGTAAAGTACCTGGAAAACAACAAGGGCCTTGAGCTGGGTGATAGACATAAAGGGTTGCATGGGATATTGGGAAGGAATTGTTCCCTGGGAGGGAGGGCAGGCCCTGGGTGCCCAGAGCAGCTGTGGCTGCCCCTGGATCCCTGGAAGTGTCCAAGGCCAGGCTAGATGGGACTCAGAACACCCTGGGACAGTGGGAGGTGTCCCTGCCCATGGCAGGGGGTGGGACAGGATGGTTTTAAGGTCCCTTACAACACAAACCATTCCGGGGTTCTGTGATGATTCTATTATTTATTGGTGAAAAGGTGTTAATGAATTTGTACATTTAGTGGGTAGTAACAATTAGAGACAGTGACCAAGATCCAGAGGTATTCAGGCAGTGAGGCTTTCCAGTGTTCATTTTAATGAGACAACGATGAAGTGAAAATGGAATCACTGCACACATTATTTGAAAGCAGAAAGCCAAGGCACTTGTGGCAGTATAGTCAAAGTAATTCCCCTGCTGCCTGTGGGATTTTCACCCTTCTGTAGTCCCAATGTGCTCTTTATATTCTCTTTGCAGCTCTGTCTTGCAGTGATACAACAACTTTGAACTTTGAGAGAAGAAGTTTGGGTCGTGTTTTTAAAGGCAGAGAGTCCTTGCAAGCAGCAGGAGAAGCACATTTTTGCTGTGCTCTTGTAGTTGTTCATCAAGGAACATTTACCAGCTTATTTCTGATCTGCCCTGCCATGGGCATTCTCTCATGATCCAGCTGTGAGATGTACCCCATGAGATGTATCCTCTAAAGAAGTTCATTCTTTTTTATTTCTTTTTCCCCTCAACAGTGCTGAGTTTTATCCAGCAGTGAAAGTCCAGTTTGTGAAATTTTAAGTGTTTTAAGCAGTTTGCTGGTGTCTGTTACTCTACTTCTGGCCTCTTGTAATTTGGTTTTATCATCACACTTAATAAGTATAAAGAGTACAGTAGCAGTGTATATTCTCTTGGTTATTTGTGAAGATATTATACCATTGGTTTTAAAAAAAAAGCTCTTGAAACATCCTTAACTTTTCAGCTTAAAAATTCGGAGTGTTTTTGGTGTGTGGATTATTAATCTTGGCTGTACATTTTCCAGATATCTTCTTCAAATTTCTTCTGCCAATTAATCTCACAAACCATTTCACACTGCTATTAATATTTCTGCATGCCTAGGAGCTCAGAGGCTTTAATAAAAGATACCTGTACTTGGCCTACTTCTTTCTTCCTATAGTGACATTTATTAAAAACAACTCTACTGAATTCTGTAGCATTTCTCTGGTCTAAAATGAGAAATCAAACTAGGCCAATGCATTTGCTGCATCTCTTCATGTATTTTCTTTTTCAAAGTAGTGGACAAATACAACCAATTTAAATGAGTATGGGAACGCTTAGAAAAAGATGGCTAGGTGTGTGAAATCATCTATTTTATTTATTTTTAATACAGAGATAGGATTTTGTAAGGGATTTCTCACACAAGCAGATTTTTTTTGGAAGCACACTGGAGGGGTGCTGTCTGCAACATGTAATTATTTGTTGTTAGGGAGTATTGGGCTCTGGTGAGAAACCCAGGGGAGTGTTTTGGATAGAAATCAATAGCTAAAGCAGCACTTCAGGTCTGCAGAGGTTTCTTTGCATTTAGCAAAGTGGAAAACCTACATGTCAGCAGTAGAGGTTTCTGTCACCATCAGTGTTATTGTTCTGTGGAGCTGTGGATAAAGAACTGAGTAGATTTGCAACACCATAGTAGAAAACTACTGAAGATGGGCAGGGAGAGGGCATGAAATGGGAGTAAGTGCTCAATTTAGCAAAAGTTCTGAAACTTGGCTGCCCCATATCTGAAAACTTGAGGGAGAAACAGCACCAAAAGCTGTTGAAGATACTGGCACTGAGGGAGTTTCAGCAGCAGGTATTTGTGCCCAGTCTGTCCATGCTCAGATAAAACCAGAGAGACACAGAAAGGTGTCTGAGCACCACTGAGCTCATTGTGGAAGGGTTTAATCCCTGGCCTGCAGGAGGGAGGGGGGTAAGACAAAGATGTTTGGGCAGAGTTCATGCACGTGGACAGACACAGATTCTTCAGGTGTGAGAAATCACAAGGAAATTTAGTTCTGCTGGGGAGTTTAGCTGGTGTCTCACTCTCTAAATCAGTGGAGACTTTCCAAAAGGAATGAGGGATGGCTCAAGCTCTCCCTGTATTTCATCAGGAGTTTAGGATTGAGCTTTGTGAGGCAGAAAATATTCCCAAACCCTGCATATTTCCTGCACGAAAAGACTTTTTTGAAGTAGAAATGGATTTTTTTTTCCCCATTTAAATAAGATTAATGTCAGAAAGTATATGACAGGGTGAGCTCTGAGTGGCTTTCAAGTGGCTATTTTGCAAATGTCTCTGGAAAGTCAGCGTTACAAAGCCACAGATGAAAAACCAAAGTCCTCGTGTACAATTCCTTGGAATAAAAAAAATAAAAAAGAGCACAGTCCTTTGGGATGAAAATCATAGATATTGCCTGAAATGCACTTCTCTATCAGTTTCAGAAAGCAAAGTACAGGTGTGGGGTAGTGGAGCAATAAATTTCTGAATTGCTCAGCATCTGGTGCCCAGCTGCAGAGGGGGTTTAGGGAGAAGATGTTGATGCTCATACTGAAACACAAATAACTTTGGGGTTAAGAACCTCAGTTCATCTTTTCCTGGTGCTCCTTTGCACTTTCCTTTATTAGCAGAGTAAATTTGCTAATTTAATTAGCAGAATGCAGGATTTGGGTGATAATTGTGCTGGGTACCTGGTTCTGGTGCCTGGGACACGCCAGTGACCAAATAACTTCTGGAGTTTGAGCCCCAAAACTTGTTATTGGCAGCCCACAAAGTACTGCCCATGCTGAGTGGAAATTAAAAATATCCTGGGATTAGTACCAGGCCTGGATCACTGATGGCATTCCCAAGCATCCCTGGGGGAAATAAAACTCAGTGCTTGGGAAATAATGTGAGTTTCTGCTCAGCCTTGTCACTGAATCTATAAATAAATCTTGATAGTGCCCTTTTCAGAGTGTGTGTGTTTTAGAAACACTTTTGAGGTTGGTTTGTCATTTATTAATATTCCACCTTTCAGCAGAAACTATGACAGATGGAAAAGCAGTTGTAACAGATCTTGCTCTGATATTTAAATATACTGATGTATGCTAAAATCTCTAAAAGACAGCCTGTATTTGGAGACATGTTAGAGTTTGATTTAAGAATTGGAATTTAGAAAATAATCCATTTCAGCAACATCCAGTTTATAGACCTGGATGGTTTATTGCAGTGAACACCACTGCATTCATTATGCATCACAGAGGAACATCATTTACCTAGGACAGCTGCATTTTTAACCATCTAAAACACTAAAAACCTTTTACTAGCCTCTAAAATGCCTTGAAAATGGAGGTGTAGTCAGATTTGTTTCTGAAGAAGAAATTAGCCAAGTTAAGTCCTAATTAGTTCAGTGTGCTGGGTAAACACATCAATCTGGGTAAAATCTGAGTACAGAGTGTGCCTGGAAGCTGATCCCAGGTGCTTTATTAAGCAGCTCATTGTAAGGATGGGGGAGTCAAAGTCCAAAAAAAAAAGTCTCATTAATATCTTGATGAATTTGGGCCAACTGTAAGACTTCATCACTGTCCCCCTATTTTCTAGTATTTTTCCTGGAGGAGAAATGGACTTTACTACCTATGCCCATGGGAAGTAAAGTCAGGAGAGAAAGTGACTGATGGATGGAGCTTGTTTGCTGGAACATCTCTATTTCAAGTAATTTCCTATTTGGAAATAATTGCTAATGTTTCACAGAGTGACAAAGAATGTTGATCTCCAAACTGTTTGCAGACCAAAAATTCTGAAAAAACTCCTTCATTTAGGAGTCATTGAGGACTATTTTTTAAAAAGATTTCAAAATGCTTCATGTTGATTTCAAATGCTTAACTTGTGTGTAACAATAGAAAAAACTGAGAAATGCTTTTCTAAGAAATAATCTAGATTAATGTATCAGCTCTTATCTCTTCAGAGCCTTCCTAAAGTTGCCCTGCACTGATGGAGGGCAAGTTTGCTGCTATTATTATTATTACTATTAGTAGCAATAATGATGATGATTTATCATTATTGTTATCTGTTATTTAGAGTGGGTTTTTTTGTCTGTTTGTAGTTCTGGAGAAGGCAGATCTGGAATTTTACTCTTGTGTGAGCCAGAAATAGAAATGCTGAGTGAAAAGAGAAACATCTCTCTCCTGGAGTGCTGTGGGTGCCAGAAGCAGCCTGGTGCTCAGTCTGGGGCAGGGAATCTCTGAGCTCTCCTGTGGGCATCCCCAGGGCTGCCTCTTCTGAGGGGGATTTCACTTTGTACCAGGTAACCCCAAGTGGGCAAACAACAATCTCTGCCTGAGCTCATTCTTCTGTCTGCAGTTAAAACTCCTGTGCTGCCAATTTCTTACCTTTCTCTTGGCTGAGAGATTCAGTTTCTCCTTGTTCCTCCTATCTGAAGTGAGACAAAGCCCATCCCCATCCTGTTTGTCACGGGCTGAGCTTGTAATTGCTGCTTCCATGTCTTTGTCTGGCTGTTTTGGGAGGCATTGATGTCCAAGCTGCATTTTTGCCTGCTCCATGTGCTCCGTGTGCTTTCCTGTGTTCAAGTCTGAGGGATACAGCTTGATTTGTTCTGTGCCTGGTGAGCTGCATGGAAGGAGAGATGCTCTGCCTCACCACTTTGTCTCAGACTCTCATGGAACAATGATGAAAGGAACATCTTATTTTGGTGATCCTTGAGGTTTTTGAATCTCAACGAACTTGAAAGGCCAAGGCAAATTAGAGCACTCAGTCTGGCACAACTGTGTTGAGGACTGGGGGCATGTGACAGACCAGGCTGTGACACAAACACACCAGGGAGGTGTCTGATTCCCTTCCCATTCCATGCCATGAGCCATCCACTGATGTTTTCCAGAGCATTTCCCCTTCCCGTGGCCTTCCCAACCCATTCATAGGCTTGGAGCAAGCTTCCTCCTTGCCTGTGTGAGTGTGGGCTGAATGCAGGATGAAGGCTCAGCAACCCCACAGAACCCTCTGGTTCTTCTGGTTCATCAGCACGAGGGGAAAAAAAGATGATATTAAATATCTTTATTCTGTATAAACACCCAGCTGAGTTGAAGGCTCTTTATCTCTCATGTAGAACAGGCTGTATAAAAGTGTCGTGGAAAGAAGCAGTCACTGTAACCATGAATTCCTGAAAGAGGGATGGCATTAATAATACAGGAGGTGCTGTGCAAAAGTGTTGCAGGCTTTTGAAAGTTGGAACAAACTGCACAGCTGGGGCTGAGTTTCAAGGTTTGAAAATTTTTCTGCAAGGACTGAACACAGGTCTGGCAATATCAGGAAAAATAAAGTGATTTTTACCCAGGAAAGGACAAAGTGTTTCCCAGCAGCCTGGGGTGTTCTAGGATCTCTCCAGATACAGCAAATTTACCATGATTTGAATAGTTAAATGTCTGTGTCTCAGAGACCAGGCATGGGGAAATGAGGGACACAGGGTTAGGCTCCATTAATGACTTTATTATCCAATTTTGTTATTATTAACAAAATTGGAGCCAAATCACCATATTGAATTTGCCCAGGCTTGGTTGTCTATTATTTAAAACAAAACCAAAACAAATTGGCTTTTTCCCCCCTGAATTGTTCTAGAAATCCAAATTCACTCTAAAGTTACGATTTTTCTTTCAAGTGACTTCTGTTAACATTCACAAGATTAGACATTCATTATTCCTGACCCAATGGTTCTGTGTGTCAGCTCCTTGCTCAGCAGAGTCCATATCCTTACAGAGGAAAGTGGGAAATGCTGTGTTTTCACACAACACTGTGGATGTTCTATAGGTCCCTCTTTATTAAAAAAAGAAGTTAACACCTGATGCTGGTTAAGCAAAGGAACATTTTGCATGAAATGCATTAGTCCAAATTCCTGAAGGAGGAGGTTTCAAAGTTTAAAACTGATTAATGCTTGAGTTTAGCCCCCCCAGAGCTGTGTAAATGTAGCTGTGTAAATACAACTGAGCACTGGAAAATGCTCAAAAACCCCAAAGCAACGTATATTCGAGATTATTAAAGAACAGCAGCAAACATTCAACACAGAGAAATGGACAAAATATAAGGGATCAACATGAACTTTCTGAAAGGTGAAGCTGTAATCATCCTATTCCCTGCATCCAATTTATACCTTGGCCTGGAGCAACACGAATGCTGTTAGCTGGCAGTGATTTTATGTTCCTCTGGGAATTTTGCTGGTGGTGATTTTCTTGCTAGGTTATGATCATACAATGACTGTACTCGTGTGGGAGAAAATTTTCCAAAAGTTGCAGTATTACACAGTCTTACTGGTTTTTTTTTAGTCATTGTTAATTACTTTAAAGTAGCTTTTTAGCAGATTTCAGTTAACACACTAACGTTTTCAACTACTTTTCCTCCTCTTCATTGTATTTCATCTCTTTATCATAACTCAGTTTCATGGACAGTGACTCATGTCTCATGTTTCCATGGGTCCATAAATGTATCATGCAGCCCACCTTTTTTCTCACCTTGCTCTCTATTCTCTCTGAAATAATTTTATTCCTCATTTTTTAGTGACTCAAAGTATGAGGATTCAAAAGATTTAAGAAAAAAATTAGTGGAGCAAAGGGAAGATAGAAGAAAATGATACAAGAAAATGATACATCCACAGGCAATTATGGAATGAGGTTTGGGGAATCATTCAAATTTGCTTTTTTGAAAGGTTAGAATTAAGGAAGCACAGGCAAAAGTTCTCAAGGTTTCCCTGCTCATGTGGTTTTGTGTCAGTTTTTTTGTTTGTGGGGTGTTGCATTAAGTGGTTGAGAGATGGAATTTTCTTCTCTTTCTGTTTTATTATTCAGACAAGCACATCAGTCTCATTAGGTTGTGAAACTTCGTTAACAATGGAGTGTCCATTACAGAAAAAAAGTCACCAGATGCCTTTCTTCCATGACAGATAGAATATTCTGGACTAATAGAAAGCTGACACATAAATTGTTTTAACTTATTGACCTATCATATTAACCTTATTTTACTGCAATGCAGTAATTCTTGGCCAATGTCTTAACTTACATGTTTTTACATATTTTTTTACTAACTTCGAACTTATTTTATAAAATCACACTTTTATTTCTGTTTTTTAAACTCTTTATTACCTTACTCAATATGATTTCTTACTTACTTAAAACACCTTTTACTTTTAAGTTACAAAACTACAAATCTATAACTCCTTACTTATTGTCTGTATATATTTCTTTCATCAACCCAAGCTTCACCCAGGGCCTCAGGTTAAACCCACAAGCTTCTGTGGAGGTTTCTTCTCTCTGATTTCCTACAGTTTTGAGCCTACTCACTGTAACTCTGCCAGTTTGTTTATTCCTAATACCTGAGAGAACCCCAGCCCCTCAGGCTGCAGGAATCATCCCCACAACGTTTGGCACTCAGGCATCCCAACCCAGAGGGAAATTTGCCTTTTGCCAGAGGTTGTCACAATAAGCAACGACTTGGAAGCAAATTTTGCCACCTCCCAGCAGTTTGAACACCAACAATCCTTTCCCCCCTTTCCTGTAGCAGCATCCAAAAGGGAAGTTTGATACCTGAGGTTCTTCAGTTCTGGCTCTGCCATGGCTCCTGAGGGAAAGTTGTGTGTTCACCAGAGATTTCCCCCCACCATATTCTCAAGGATAAATGATGTCAGTCAGCAGCTGGGGACTGAGGCATTTTTGATTGGTGCCAGGATGACAGAAAAGCTGTTACCTGTGTCTGATTCATTTCACAGCTCACTGGGGCCATGGGTACCCATCCCAAAGGTTGTTACTCAAATCACACCACAGACCAGATTGGATGTCAAGGATGCTTATTAAGGAAGAGAAACCTTCCCAGAGAGAAGCTCAGATTAAGCTGTAGCAGAGGTGTGAGAGAGCACAAGGAAATAGCAAGAATTGCCAGTAACAGCCTGTAAGGATCTGTTCCCTGTTAAGCTGCAAGTACTAAATTAATTTCAAATTAAAGATTAATTTAAATTTCCTTTGTCCTGACATGAGTTCAATGAGCAAAAATAATGGAAATTTCAGCAAATGTAGTTTCTCTCTGTAGAAAAGAGCTTCACCTGTCCTTACAAAGAGTACCAGATATCCATTAGGGTGGGCCAGTGGTTCATAACTAACGATGAGGTCTGGAAGAAAAGTGCTTTATTTTCTCAGTGCCTCTGGGGGGATGAGGTACATGATTTGTTCCTTTTATTTCCACAAACCTTCGGCTGTGGATGCAATTGCATGTCCTTGTCTACTTGTATCTGATATTGAGTAAAACTTGTGGAAGTTTCACTGTTGTTTACAACGAATTTCAAATAGACACTAAATCGCAGTAAAGCCTTTAGGTTTTAAAGCACTGTTAGCTGTTTTCCTTGGAAAGAGCTGGTATAGTCTTTTTGATCTATTTTCCCCTGATTTAAACTTTTTAATCTATTTTTGGGTTTTTTTTGATGAAATTTTTTTTCTGTTTTTCTCACAGGGTAGTAAATCATCAGTGGCCCTGAACTAGCTTTTGTTACAGAGAAGTAAACACCTTCTTGTAGAAATAATTCAAAACAAATTATATATATATATATACTGACTCACTGAATTTTGAGTAGACACACTGGACTGGGAATATATATAATTTTATATATTTATTTCTCAAATATTGATAACAGGCAATCACTGCATGCAAAACTGAAGCTGACTTAGAAAGAGAATAGACACCCTACTAATTGAAACTAAACCAGATTCAGTTTTTAAAGTCTCTTGACACTTGAACAGTTCATCATCGTCATGGAGACTATGAATTGCATCTGAATTGGGGCTGTAGGTTATTTTAAAACAATTCAAAGTGAAAAGAACAATAAATTTCCAGCAGCATCACACCCACCTCATGAGTGCCTCTGGTCTCAGAGGAACAGCAATTTTGAGAAATTGGATACAAAGGAAATTTATACTTCCAAGGTTCATCAGGATCTCCTCAGGTTCTCTGCAGATTCAGTGCTACATTTTTGGGTTGATTTCTTTCATTTGTTTGAGTTTGTTTTGGTTTTTGTTTTCTGGTTTTTTAGTTTCTGTGTGCTAGAAACAGTTTTTACATAAAACCTAAACCCTTCATCTGACTGAGTGGTTCCACCAGAGAATGTTCTTCATAGTGTTTATGCCCCAACCTCTCTCTAAGGACATCTGAGATAAGGAAATGTGGCAAACAGCAGTGCAAGTTTCTTTGCTTTCAACTCCATGTTGGCATTCAGATTCTTTTGTGGACTCAGATGTTCTACTGTTTAAAGAAAGTTTAAGGGATTAACTTCAAGAGCAAGCTTTAGGATCAGGAGAGAGAAATTGAATTTATATGGGCCAACTGTGTTGGAAGAACTTGAAGAAGAAACACCAAGTCCTATTTCAGCCTGGGTAGAGCACATGTTCTTGATTAAAATTGCTTTCTTATGAACTGCATAAAGGCAGACAAGCCAGAATACCCGGAGTTAGATACTGAAATAGTCCAGTCCATGCTATAAAATGTGTGTCTGGGGATATGATGATGTTTATTGACAGGTAGTGACCAATAGAGAAAATATCAGGACAGCACAAATGGAAGGTTAAAGAGCTTTTCAAATAAAATGTTATACTTTGGCTGGAAAAATAGTGCTACACACTGCCTTTTTCTAGGTGTCCAGGAAAGCTAAAATCATACAACATCTAAATTAATAACAACCCCTTCTACTAATTAGGTAAACTGTGGAAACACCATTTGGGAGAGCAGAATGAGGCAAACCTCATGGAACAGCAGCAGAGCTGAAATGCAGGAAGGTGTCCCAGATGGAGCTTTGTTTTCTCCCCGTGTGCTGCATCTGGTGCAGACACACATCAAGAACAAATGCAATGAATTAAAGCCAAGCATGTGTCTGGCAGCCTGCACGATCTGATTGCAAAGACTGAGCAGGGATTAAGTCCTTCTCACAACTGAACCACTTAATAACAGAGGTTTCATAAGGTGGAAGGCTCCAGGCAATTGGGTTGTGGAGCAATTAGTTTTTGTTGTGGTAAAAAAAAGAAAACAAAACAAACCCAAAATAGAAAGCACTGAACAGTCCCAGTGTATTCACAGCAGGTAATTTGTTTTTCTTTTGCTTATTTGGAAACTTACCTTCCTAGGAGAATTAAGCATTGGCTTAAAGAGTATGAAGGGGAAGAAATCAGGTGGGCAGGCAAGAGCACTGAGTTTTAACTGGCTTCAAAATGTGATGGAATCCTTTGTAAAAGAAGAGTTTTGCCACTTCTTAGCAATTGTTGGAAGCAGCTCAGAGGTGGATTTTGTGACAGTGGATGCTTAGAAAAAGTTGACATCTACCAAACTAAAGTGCAGAGCAGAGAGAGAAACTGGAACCAGTCTGGAACTGCAAAAGTACAGTCTGGGTTCAGATTCATAGCTAGGCCTTCTTTTTAGGTTTGACCTAAATGTGGCAACTCACAAAAATTTCTAATTTTTTAAGGATTCCTTGACTTTCTTACTCTTCCTCTCAGAAAGTTAGGCACAGGAAGTCAGAAGAAATGGCAGAAAATCACTTTTTCAATGTGATAACATCAGTCATTGTGGAAGTCGATCTACACAATTATTAGCAAATTCCTGCAACTCTGCAGTCTCAATCATGCTCGTTTGTCCGTGTGTTCTCAGTTTATTTTTCCCTGAGGCCCGATTAAGCCTGAGCTAATTAATCCAGAATTATGCCTGTGTTAGCAAAATAAAGTGATTGTTTAGCATAACAAAGCTGGTAATTTGTATAACAGTAGAGATAATGTTGGTATCAGCAGCAGTGGGAGCCAAACTGGGACTACCTGGAGACACCTCCCTCCAACAGTGTTGCCTTCCTGGGGTCTCCTACATTGGAGCTCTCCTGCTGAGGACTTAAAAACCCCAAATTCTTCAGACTGAAATTTGGCTTGCCCTTGGTTAATTGTTTGCTATTCGCCAAGACACGCAATATAATTTAATAACTAATTCAATAATGCAAATTGCCAGGAGGATCTCATGTAGTAAATTATTTACTGGTATAAATATTTTCTGTGCAAATGAGAGATGTAAAAAATTTAGTTCCTCTGACCCACATATCAGATTAGAGTACTAATGTAAGAAAACTCTGTCTTAGCTATTTAAGGATTGCCGTCATCTTCATCTCTTGCTCTAAGATTTCTGGGGTCTCACATCCCACAGGGGAAATGAAAACTCTTTTATAGTTTCTATCTCATGTCTGAACAGTGATAGAGATTAGAAAATTTTTCTAGGTCTAATGCAAGTGAAATTCTGCAATATTGGCAAGGGAATTTTGACTTTCTTGTAGCTGAGGTGCATAAAAGTTAGAGAAGCTTGTGAATTCTTTGTTCAGCTCAAATGATCTGGCATTATACACAATTTCAACATCTGAAACACTGTGTGGTAACACCAACAGCTGGCATAAATCTGGGGGCTCCATTTTGCCCTCGAAATTTCAGACAAACATGTTCTTAGAAGTAACTGAACTTTATTTTCTGCAGTTGTTTTCACAGCCCTTAATCCATCTACACCTCACATGTTGGCAGTGCACAGGTATGGAGAAGGGAAACAGAGAGCTTCTGTAATTCCTGGATGTGAAGTTAAACTGGTAAATAAGCGAAGTGACATGGCAGAGATTGTGGGTTTGGGAAAAGCAGTGTGTGGTTGTCAGAGGACAAGAATGAGAGTCAGACAATCTGCATCTTAGTCACAAAATCCCTTGACTTGCTGCATGATGTTGGATAAAAAATTTTAATTCTTTTACTCTATTCCTAATTCCACTTTCTACCTGTTTGTTTACAGTGCTGCCTGGGATGGTTTCTCTTTGTCTGGTGCCTTAAATAGCTGCCTAGAAACAGAGAGCAGACAGGAATAAAGGAATCAAGGAGGGATTGATTGGAAAGGCCTTCAGAGGTACACTCTGGGCTCCAGAGGCTCCTGCCTCAGTGCATCCCAACATGGACAAGGACAGCTCCCGAGTTCTTCCCACTTGGATCTCAGCATCAATTCCCCAAGCAGAAGCCAGGCAAGGATGGAATTTGCCCAAGCTTGCCCCCCTGTCCCCAAGATTGTGGTTTGCAGTTGTTGGGCCTAGGAGGGTCTGGGTGTCCTTGGAGAGCTGGAGAGGCTTTGTTGTGTGTGTGTGAGCATGAGAGAACAGCACTGAACGAGCTCCAGGGAACTGCAGAGTGACACTGGGCAGGGCAGGGTTGGAAACATAGAAAATTTAAATCCTAAGGCATCATGTCTCTGCACAGGCACAGCACAGCCTTGGCCTGTGGCTGGAATTCCTCAGTTTCACTGCAAATGATAAATATTTTTTGCACTGATGTTTAGCTCCTGCTGTGCCAGGAGCCAAGCAAAGGCACTCAGTGAGGCTGAACACTCCTGAAATTTAATGCCAGTATTAACCACCCCACCTCAAAACAAAAAGGTATTCCCTAGGGAATACATCCAACCAGAGAAACACTCGGTGTCCCTGCCATGGTTTTTGCATGTGTGCACATCTCTTGCTGCAGCTGAACCTCTCAGCACGTGGTCTGTTCTTTTATATATTCCAGTAAATGAAAGAGGTGCTTTTCTCTTTAACTTATATTTAGCTAAAGCACATAAAAATTACTTGTTTCTACTTTGTAAGTACTGCAAGAATACTGTGCTGATTTTCGCCGCAGCTATTGCATTATTGATATTTCTGGGGCAGAATGTGCCACCCAGCAAAATTTACTTATAACATACTCAAACTAACCCAATAACATCAAACAAAACCTCAAAAATGAGCCGACAACATCAAAAAGAAGCTCAGAAATAACCAAAGAAGAACCAGCTTTAAAGTTTCAGTCAATAGCAGAACTGGGTTGTTATCCAGTTCTTTCTAGATGGAGGCTTGTGGACACGGCTTTAGTATCAGTAAGTGTGGTAGATATGGCAAAAAATGTACTTTATAAAACACAGGATGGGTGCACAGACTTGAAAACAGTTTCAAAATATATACACATTTCATTGCATTTAACTTTCTGCCTTTCAGTCCAATAACAGGAATTTTTCGTTGTAAAAATTACAAAGGTCTCTAAGAAATCACAAATATGAAGGATTTTTTTGTTTTTGAAACTTCAGCACCTTAATAATGAGTTATTAGTCCATTTTTGCCATCTCTCTTGCCATTAGCACTGAACTATTGGGCTCAGTTGTTCAGGTTATTTATTTTTGTTTCTCAGTTTTTAAATTCAAGCATTAACCTGTAAGCACTGTTAGAATCCACCATGTGGGACATTTTGGGTTTATTAGCCAGCAAACCAATTTACAGTAGCACAACAACAAACTGTGCCATGGCTAAACAGACACAAAATGATGTAAAATAAACTACAGAAGCAGATATGTTACTGTGAAAAAACCCCATCCTTAGAGCTGCTTAAGGTTTCTTTTTCTCCCATAAAAAACTTACTTACAATACAAAAACCTTCTGATGTTCTAGGAAAGAGAATATTTAAATTGCCGTTTGTGAAATGTCTCCTTTATATTGGTTTTCACATTAAAGAGAAAAAAATTTTAAGGAAAATTTCGTGAAATTTGAGGCAATGGTGAATGTCTCACAACCCCCAAGGCAAAGTACCAGTTGACTAAATTCTTGCTGTTGATACACTGAGAAATGAAAAGCACCACTGAGCTCTGTGCCAGTGTTCAGTGCAGGAATCTGGAAGCTCTGACACACATTTTAGCAGCCAAAGGAAGCAGTTAGTGTGGTTTATCTTTCACAGACTCTGATTCACAGCTCTCACACTGCATTTCTGGGGCTGCTGCTTCCCAGTTGTCTTATCCTCGAGGATGTGATCCAGCCTGGTGTCGTCAAACAGATGAATCACATTTCCAGGAAAATGCATTTAAACCTTGAGAATGTTGGCTGCGTGCAGAAGTGAGGGGAAGACAACAACAATCACTCCAGGTAATTAGGGAGGTGATCAGCAGGTGGCTTTTTTCCTATTAATTCTCTCAGGCTGTGGTGCTGAGGTCAAAGCTTTGACCTCTGGCGAGGTCCCCTCTGACTGCAGAGCCCAGCCTGAGTGACAGCCACTGCCAAGGATGCTCCCTGACAGGCAGGAAGGTGGAGACCAGGGAATAAAGAAATGCACTTCTTCAGTCACACCGTGCTTGTTCTCAGAGATAATCACCTTCCTGAGAGCCAGCAAATGAGATAAAAATATTCTGTGCTGGATTCCTCCAGCTCCCCGTGAATGTGGGCAGCTCCTGTGATTTTAATGGTGTCTCTTGGCATGCATAAAATGGAAAGCCCCATCCTTGAAAAGGACAGGAGTTTAAACAGAGTGCTGGATGCTGCAAATAGAGTTTTTCAGATGCACGTTTTTCATTCCTAAAATAAATTAAAACAATTAATGTATTTATTTTGGAAAAAAAAAATAATGCCAACCCTGCAATTCTTGCTTGCATCAGTGGCATTGCATTGTGTGGAAGGTACAAGGACATTTTCAATCCAGCAGAACTCCTCACCCTTGTTAGTGTCAGTGAGATTTTATTGCTCTGTGACTTTTTCTGGCGTTGCTGCCTTAAAGCCTTTTTGCCAACAGAGCAGATGGAAACAAATGCATTTAACCTTGCATTAAATGAGTTTGCTTCAGCAAAATCCTTCCTCTGGTTAATCCCCTTCACAGGCATCCGAAAAATCGGTATTCTGTATGGAACATTCCTATATATTAATAAATTCATAGTCAAGACTGGAGGCTTTGAAAGAAGGGAAGAAGGTTTTTGTCAACAAGTAGAATGTTTGGGTGTTGGGTGGGCTCATTTTTAGTTTAGCTTTTTGGGCCATATAGAGATGTGTCAGGGGCCAAACAACTCAGCAAGGTTGGTGACTCTGTGAGGTTTTAATGGCCTTGAGCACATGGGCAGAGAGATGACAAGTGATGGGGAGAAGGAAATAATCAGAAAATATCCTGGAAAAAAAAAAAAGTGAAGAATTTACTGCAATCAGATTTGTGTTCAGTCCCCAAAAATCACATATGTTAAGGAAGATCCCAGCTCATTCTGTTTTTTTTTCTTTTTTTTTTAACATATCTATATAAATATATAGCTATATTACCAGATTAAATAAAAGAGATGAATGGAAAAAAAATATAAACTACAGACAGATTAATATGTTTTGGTTCAACATCTCACTGACCTGTCCTCACACACAATAGAGGGAAATTCCTGCAACCTGCACTGTGGTTTTTCAATATTCATCTTGCTAATAAGAACACATGTTTTCTTTTAACCAGATTTTTTTCTCAATTATAATGATATTAACATGGTTAACTGCACTTGTTACGCCTTGCTTGTAGAGGGAATGAGGTAAGAGTAGTTTCTTTTTACTAAAAAGTCATGAAATTCACTCTCTGATGCTTCGTCTCATGCTGGTAATATCAATCATGTCTTCATCCAATGTCATGAACAGTATTCCATCAAAAATAATCAACTCTTTGATCAAATAGAAGATTAAAAAAAAGGAAGAAGTATTATATAAGATGTTGATTTAAGGGCAATTGAGAGTATATAAACAAAATTTTATCACTTTGACTACCCTCAAGCTCTAGAAATTTCTGCTTATTTGCAGAGAAGTGGAAGCTTTGGATATTTTCTATCCTAATACTCTGAAATCAGGAGCCTGGAGCAGGACTTTGCATTAAGAAGAGGAAATATTTTATTACACTTCTGTTTAGGGATGCAGATTGAAACAGGAGGCTTAAAAACCAAATGCAGTCCATCCATTATTAAAGAAATTGAGGGAGAAGTGATCAGGCTCAAACGAGACATTCAGTTTGAATTAGATGGAATAAGAACATTTGGGAACAGATCTGTAGAAAAGAAATGGCTGAAGTATAGATATGAAATGGGAGAGAGAGAAATATGTTCTATAAGGCTACAAAATCAGTGGTCAGAATCATCTCATTTTTTATTTGATATCAATGTCTATAATAAAAAAAATGAAGGGATTGCAGTAAATGAAACTTTATTTTTTTGCTGTAGTAGTTGATACAGTATCACTTGTGAAATTGTGTTCTAACTTGTGGAGGATAGGATGTAGTACAAGTTTTATAAAGTGCTAAGTGGCTGTGAGAAACCAGGAACAAGCAATGTTGGAAAGAAAAGGACTGAAGTCGACGATTTTTTAATTTCCTCAATAAACGTTTTTAGGCTCCTGGAAAGAGAGATGGAAATAGGATAATCAATTGCTCGTTGGCCTGTAAAAAAAGATGAAAATGCAGAGAAATACAAGTCCAGGTTACTGAGAGCAAATGCCATGAAGAATAACAAAGAAGTAAAAATGTAATGCAGGTTGTATTGCAAAGCAAGATGGAAATGCCAGGAATGAAGTAGCTCCAGATATGCTTTAATAGTGAAAAGCAAATTTAGGGATCTCCCAATGTACAAAACCCCTCAAATCTGTCAAAGAAAACACTCAGAGCCTTTGTGCTGCAAGCTGGACAGGAATATTACATTCTCCATGTTCATGATGAACAGCAGTGAAACTCTTGAATAAAGATGGAAGTTTGATGCTCAAGAGAAAGCTCTGTTCTCGCAGTGAGGCGATGGCAGCTTCGGGACAGACTGAAGGGCAAGGGTGAGGAGTGGTGCTGCCTGCGCTGCTGGGAATCCTCGATCTGATGGACAGAGCTGTCCATGGTCCTGTCCTGGCGCAGGGCGAGGGCTCTGGGACCCCTGCAGGCGCTGTGACCACTCCAGCTTCAGTCCAGGACACATCTCTGGGCTCGTGTTTAGAGATTTGTGTCAGGTAAACATTCCCATTCCCTCCATCCTTCTGCCTTCCTGCTTGTCAAAGTGAAAAATTGCCCTTTCTGGCTCTGGATGAAAGTGTCAGCCAGGGAGCTCAGTGCCACAGGAAAGCTGCTTTCACATCCATCCTTTGGGAGATTAGCCAGCACACCAGTCCCAAAGCCTCAGGAAGTATGGAAAGGACTTTAGATGACAGTCACACCATCAAAATAAGATGTTCATCTTCTCCTCAGCACTTTCCTGGTACTCTGTGGTCAGTAACACCTGGGTGAGCTGACTGTTTTCATTCTGCATGTGTGGCATGGCTCCCGAATGCACGAAGGTTTCACTGTGCACAAAAATGGGAGCTCAGGTGTCATGGAGAAACAACTGTGGGTGGAGAATTCATTGCAGATGTGGGCTTTGTGTTTCTGACAGTGTCATTAAAACATCAGTGTGTTATCAGCACCATCCTCATGCTAAATTCAAAACACAGCACCACACTTGCTACTAGGAAGAAAATGAAAGCTATCCCAGCCAAAATCAGGACAGCATAAAAGATTCCAAGGACCAAAGGTAAATACTTTGCATTACAGAAAGAAGAATACACCAATTTCAGGAAAACAGGTTGTTCTACAAACCAGCCAACCAAATGTAATGGATTGAAATGTAGAAACATTACTCTTCATATTAGTCATCATATTTTTAAATTACATTCTATTATGTCCTATGACTTCATGTAAAAATCTTTGCAGGCAGGCTCAGATTATTGCCACACAATAGTTGTTAACATAGAAAAAAATTCTCTAATGCTCTATAATAAGGAAAATGTGAGAATTAAATAGTATCCTTAATATACTGTTATATCAGCTCTGAAATGAACACATGCCTGGAATGGAAAAATTAGTAGTAAAGAGGGAAAGGACCTAAGAGAACAGCTTCTGTTAATTCAGTATTATTTTCAAGTTGATTGGGTGCCTGTTTATAGGACCTTGTTACACCATAGCTCTCTCAAGTTATCTTCACTCTTATGCCAGAACCCACAGAGAGTGATGTGGGTATGAAAGGAACATCCCATTTAGGAGAAAGAAATTTCAAATAATCCAACTAGCCCAGCATTGTGGGAAGAAGATGAAAGATGTTGAGACTTCATAGGGAAATGTCTTCAATTCACAAGCCAGAGAATAAATGTCCTTTTCCAGCATCGAGAGTGTGTTTGCCTGGCAGTGATTGCAGTCTCACAAAATGCAATTTCTTGTGATGACACTGAAATCCGAGGGTCAAGTTCTGTCAACTACCTAGTCTGCAAAATTATTTCTTCCAATTATTTTTCAATCAGTTGCCATAACCATCATTATAGTTTGTGGTGATCTGACATTTTATAAACTGGAGTAATTCCAAGAATGACCAGAATATTCTGATCTCAGTCCCAAGACGACCTAGATTTTTAAAAAGGGGAAAGCTGAAAAATTCGAACTTTATTGTGTCTCTGGGAGTGAATGTACAGCGATCAGAGCAGGTGATGATCAGTCAATCATCTGCAGTCACACACTGGCAGATATATAAACAATGGTTTATTAGAACCTCAATGGGTCACAGGATTTCCAATGCCTTCTGTATTGGTATAATATTAAAGTGGGGTTTGTTTGACTTCAGTTAGTTGCTGTGAAGCTAACTAACAAAACAATGTACAATATGAAAAGGCAAGGCAGAATCCTGCACTGGGATTGCAGTCTTTCCCCAGCAGCTCTATTAGCAGATCAGGATAACAAGTGCGTTGTGATTAATAACCAGAAAAGAAGCTTCTGGGGATTAGGCACTTCACAAATAATTCCAAATAGCTCCATGCAGCAGGTTTCACACTAATACTGTTTTGATCTACAGCTGCAGGAGACATAAACCAGCTTCAGTTCATTGCCTTTTGTGAAATAACCCTGATTTATACTAGCTGAGAATATTCCTTTGCATGGTCGGGATTGTTCCTGCGTAGTTTCATTGCAGTATGACAAAAAAAGAAATAGGCAGCCAAGGCTTACCCAGAGTGGTGCTAGAGGTGTAGCAGTGCAGTAATGCAATGTGTTTTGGGATGAACTGAGCTGCTCACATCCAGTTTGCAGATGGGGCAGCATTTTGGGGCTGGTTATGTTTAGCAGAGCCCCAACTGCAGGCTATTAGTCCCAGAGTTCCTGTTTCTCATTCTGGCTGTTCCTCGGGGCTTGATTACCCTGAAGGGAAAAGGAAACTTTATGTAGAATGATAAGAGAGATTTTTCTTTTATTCCAGAGATTTAGAGGACTGCTAGAAGAAAGTGGCAACACTTGCTTGGCCTTTGTTTGTGTCACTACTCTTTCCCAAAAAATGGACTTAGTGCATTAAGTCTTGCAGTCTTAAATGATCCAGTGATCATCCATAAAAAGGGACACATGCACCCAGAATTCCAACTGTTTACCTGCTTATAAAGCTAGGTCAATTAGTCTCCTAACTGACTAAATAAAAGCAAAAGCACCAGATCAGCTATAATGGCATGAAATGTGCATTTGAGAGGACACAGTTTGCTAAAACTGGCATGGGTTATTGCCCTGAACTGATGGATTGGCCACACAGATATAATCTGCTACACCTCTTCACTACTTCATAAAACTCCCCAAACCCTCTAAAGTGCTAATAAAATTAGCAAGAGTGAGAGAGCACTCAAAATATTCACAGAATTGCACTCTAAGACAGCATCTGGGTTGAAATTCACTGGCCTGTAGGGCTGCTCCCAGTGTTTGGGCTCTCCTGTCCTGCTGTGTCCCCTCCTTGCTCTTCTCACACCATCACTGCCTCCAGCCAGAGAGAAGAACCTCAGGAGGTCTCAAGGGGTGAACTTCCCTTGGTGTTCTCAGGCATGAAGAGAATATGAGTGATATGTGTCTGAAATGCTCTAAAACTGCTCTCCTCTGTTGCTTTGCCAGTATTTAAGCATTCTTTGGCTATTTAGTGTCATTTTCTGAGTCCTGCACTTGCTTCTCCTGCACTGGCCTCTGCTGTTCTGTCTCCAGGAGACATTTAGGGATGAATTCTGCTTTTAACTTCTTTTTCACTGAAACTGCACTGCCTCAGGTATGGAAGAATGATCTGTAAATGCCACATGGATGTGGTCTCAGTACAAAACTTAGTAATATTTTAAGGTCTTTGATCCTGGAAAAGAACTTGGGTAGCCAAAATGAATGAATGCAGTTGCAGACAAAGTGAAAATCAAGCCACGTTAAGGCAATTACCAAGTATTAATGAAATTTTCTAAGTGGGGTTAAATCAAAACTACTAAGTTTTAAGAACTTCTTTAGAGACCTGAGATATGTGAGATACCATATCTCAGTTTTTCTTTTAACTCACAACTCATATTTAACTCTCTATTACAAATTTGAAATTTCTTTTTTTGGGATGCATGGCCTTTTCCTGGTCCTTGTGTATTACATTATGTGGCTCTTTCATATTTATAAAGATTTATCTACTCTCAGAATCCTTCCAAAACCGCTCTTCAGGCACAGTTCCAGCATAGGTTATACTAAATAGGAAAAAGACATTTTAAATCTCAATTAGAGAGCCTAGCCTGGTAATTATTCTTGACTAGCTATTTTGGTAAATTTCCAAGTGCAGCCAAATCCTAAGAGTTCAATTAAATACAACCCCTGAATATATTTATTGAAGTAGCTCCATTATAGCAAAGAATGAAGACTTTTTTTTTTTTTTAATGCTCCATTAAAGTAATCATGGTTGTTACTGTTCAGGATGGTATCTGTCTTGCTTTATTCCTTATCTGTCAGCCAGACTACACTCTGAATTACTCTGGCCCTTCAGTATGGACAGCAAGGCTGCTGTGGGGCCATCTGGAAGGGGGATGAGGTTTACCTCGTTTCAAAGCAGGCACTGCTGTGGCACCACAATTGCTGGCTGTGTGGGGAAATTAAACTGGTTATCAGTGAAGTCTGGGCTCTGGCACAGGGCTCAGCTCCAGTGCCTCAGCCCTGTTGCTTTTGCTTTTTCACCCAGATTTCTCCTCCCTGAGGATTCTTGTTCACATCCTCCCAAAGGTTACTTGCCCTGAAATCCTTGTGCAGTGTGAGAGAGAGACACAAATGCACAAATCTGTGCAGGGTTGGTTAAAACATACAGGGAGCCTGTTGTGAAACTGAGGAAGGTTGTTACAACTTACAGGAACAATCTGCCATTACACCCTTGGCTTGTACTCACACATATAGAAATCACACTCACAGAAAGAGAATGAAACAAGAGATGGCAGAGGATGGTTACAAAAGACTTCTGTGAGCCTTAGACATCTCCTGGAGCTTTGAAGTGTACCCTGGTAAGCTTTCAGTTCTGGGTCAGGGCTGCATTTGTATCCCTTGTATCATTTGTATTTGAGTCACCAGTTTGGGGATAATAGTTTTCCTTTAAAAAAGCAAGAGTATTGTAAAATGCAGAACAAAAAAGAACAGTGCTTAGGGCTATTTAATGAAACATTATTATGATGGAATATTGACCACATTTGTGATTTTCACCACAGTCTCCCAATGTGGCTTCGTGTTCTAGTTTAATTGCTTTTGTCAACTTGAGAAGTTTATTTGAGGAATAGAAGATGAAAGTCTAAAGGATTTGCCCTGTGTTAAACAAACCATGACTCTGATAACTCAGATCATTTTATATGCACAGGACAGAATTAATGATATTTTAGATGGATCTGGAAGATTACATTTGCTAATGCCTCTGACCCCATGATGGAAAACCCATCACTGCCATTAAGTTTTAAAGGTCTGGAGCAGGTACACTAGGAATTCAGAAGTTATATGACTTCTATTAAAATTAAGTTTTAATGTCCTTAAACAATTAAAGCTCAAATATTATGTGTCCATTAATGAACTTCATAAATATTTATAAGGCACCCCTAAAGAGTGCAGTCTAAACCGAGGATGGTGAGATTTTTGCTTAATTTGAAAGGATTGTGTCGTAACTTGGAGGCTTCCTATCTTTCTGTTCCACACAGTTGAGTCCTTTTACTGCTGGAAATCAGAGGTAATTACATGAACATCAGTGAAATCCTACCAAGGTGGAAGCAGTAAACCCCAAATATCTCACTGTTACACAGTGGTTTTTGGCTCCACTCAGGCTGTGCCTTGGCACCAGAAGGGCTGCTCAGGACACAAGGACACAAGAGATACCAGGTCCTGTCAGGTTTAAATCACTCCTGGTTTGTGGCCAGGAGGGTTCTGACATTTTCAGGTGTGGTGAAATATTTAAGAGTTGCACAGAGAGATGTTTCCAGTGCTGTGTGTTTTACATTGAAATGCCAAGAAACCTTTGTTCCACCTAAATCTGTGCCAGTGAAGCTAATGAAATGGTAAATGTGAATGTAAAACTGATACACCTGAGGGAACAGGTATTGCACAGGGTTTAACTCTGGTTACAGCTTTAGGGCCCTGTTAAAAACCCTTATTGCAATAACTCCTCCCTGGCTGCAGTTGGATTGCCACAAATACTCACATTGGGTAATGTGTTCTCTCTTTCCTCTGTCACACCAATTAACTCAATTATATTAGGCTGCTCATATTATTTATCAGTATTTATGAGCATTGAGACATTCCTGCTTTTAGGAAGTTGTGGAAGATGCTGATTAAGATGGATTGGAAAAAAAAAATTCTTTTAAACAATTTAGTTTAGCCACAGGCTCATTGGACATGAAGAGAAGTTTTTAAAAAGCTGTCCTTGTTCTGTTTGTTCCCCCTTGTCTACATCTTAGTATTTTCCTATAGATTTTCAAGGATTCTTTCCTAATCTGTTCATTCCAACTCTTGGATTACACTCATCCATTGCACATCCAATTTCCCATCTCAGCTCTGCCTCAAAATATTTGTTCTCCTTTTGATGATATAGGTCTTGGGAAGCTCTTGGTTGGCATTAGAGAGCTGCATTCCACATTAATTAGGTTTCATTACATATTTAAATACTTTTTTGGTTTTTTTTTCCCCACGAGAAATAATATACCTTAGTTGCTTTTTCTTGTGTGTTTGAGTTTTTCTCTCTGCAGCTGCTGGGTGGCAATGAGCAGTTAATAGATAAATCTCTGTTTTTCTCTGTCACAGTCTTGCTGCATCACTGTTTTTAAAGGGCAGCCCAGAATACTTTAGTGATTGCTTCCCAGATTAAAGTGAAATGCTTTCAGAGAGTGTTTGGAAACACTTCACAGAGGAGCACAAGCAGCCCCTCTCAGACAGCACTCTTGTGTTTTTCACAAATTACAAGTCCTCTTGTAGGCTGATAACAGATGGTGCTTTCTAAGAAATATTTTTCATCTTTGATTCTTTCAGCCTTGTTAGAGTTGCCTGAGTTTAGCCTTTGGAACTGATGCAATTTTGGAGAGGCAGAAAACATTCCCTTGCTGGGGAAGGGAGAAGAGATTTGCTGGTGTAAGAGAGTTTCCATTTAGTTTTAGCTACATGACAGATCAATAATGGGGCAATTTCATTTGTTTGATTTGTTCCTGGTTTAGTTTCCTGGAGTATTTGCACGTGGAGAGAGGTTCATTTCATGGCTTTTGACACTTCTGGCCACTGAGCACTGCAGAATGAACAAAACTTGCATGTGAGTTTCACTCACTGTACTCTAATTAAAACTCTACAGATACTGAGGTTTAAATCAGAGCTGACTAATCATATTTAATTTAAATGTCTTAATGGCTGTATTTTTAATAGAACGAGGGTACATTAGCTCTTCCAGGTTTTCTTCCTACAGAGAGAGGTGTGCCAAAATTTCTTAGGGTTTGATCCAAAAAAAGCACATTAACTCATAAATTAATTCACTCAGCTAATAATTCCACTGAAGTCAGTGATAATTTTAATTGCTTGAAATTTTGTTTGTATTGTAAGAGTTGTTATATCTCGACCTAAATTGTGCAGTATCCTTATTTTTGCAGCAGGATAAAAACATTTTGGTGGGACTTGATTATTTCCTGAGCCTCTGATTCTTAGGGACACAACAACATTTCTGCTTTTTGCTTTTGCATTGGGTATAGCACATTCAGAGAACCCAAACCACTTCCCAGGCTGTGTGGGAATTAATTCCACCCAGAGCAAAGTAGGACATTACTCACACCACTGGAGATGATGAAATGACTGAGTGTATTTAAAGTATGGTAAATGAGGGCAAATTTTGTCATTAATTTCATGTTCCACCTGAGAGAATTGTCTTCTTTCCCTTCTCCCCAGAATGAAAAAGTATCTGAACTTTAACAAGGGCTCTTTTAAGGCATGCAATGAGCACCAAATAGTTCTAGGGATAATTATAAGGCAGAAATAATTACAAAGTATCTTGAATTTTGAAATTTTTCATCTCCTTTCTGTTTTGCCAAATCAGCATCTTTGAGGAGTTAAAAAAAGTTGAAAAATCACGAAAACTCTGAAGCTTCTTGCCCAAGGCAGCCCTTTCCTTGCAATGACTCAGTGTCTGGGAAACTGGAACAAAGTTGGGGAAAATGTTAATGTGTAAAAATACATTTAAAGTTTATCTTATCTAGTTTTCATTAGATTCAAGAGTTTCTCTTCCATGATATCAGTACAGAGCTGCTTTTGAAAGAGGTAATCACTGGGTAGCTGTGTTTACAAGGTACATCCATATTTTTGGCACCTCATTAAGCTGATTTGTGATGTATTGCTTCAATACCCACCACATTTAATGGCTAACTTTTAAATTCCTTACCAAAAAAATATTTTTAAGTGGAGCTCTGATATTTTTTTCCCCCTTTCCAATCAGTAGAAGACAGCAGCAGGAGCAAGCCTGGCCTGCATAATGGTTAGGATTGTTAAACCCTAACCCAACTCTCATTTCTGACTGTACAGAGAGGCTTCAATCACTTGGAATTGTGGCACAGCTGAAGTTTAGACAGAAAAACAAGTAAGGAATCACTGTTAAATATACAGAGGGAAAGTATGAAAACCAATTTGCTTATATAAGCTCTGAGCCATATCTTTGGCTCCAGACCTCTCAATAATAAGGTAATAAATCCATATGAAAACTGAGCTTGTTACAAGGACTGTGCTGTCCTGCAGCTCTGCTCACTCCTTGTACTTCCAGGGAGCTGCTGCTCTTTGTTTCTTCTTCATGAAGACATCCCAGAAATATCCAAACACAGGGAAAAGCTGATATTTTAAAATATCTGTTTCCTGTGACTTCACAGCTGTCCCTAAACAGAGAAGGGGACATAGCTGCCATTAATTTCTCTTATCTACCATAAAATGTTGACTATATTAATGAGATTAATTAGTCGTTTAGAGGCTAAACAGATTAATTAGATACTATCTTTTAATTTTCTGTGTGCAAATGAATATTTTATGTGGTGGTTTTGTTTAAAGTAATATTAACAGCTCTCACACTTCAGGCATTATTTCATTATCAGTTCTCTATCACATTATGAATGGCTTTTAATCAACTGGTTTCACAGGGAATCCTTTTCTTCCCTATCTGCTAAATCATATCCAGGCAGGCATTTGTACCAGACACCAAGAACTATTCAGGGGCTCTATCCATAGTTTTGTTCTGATAAATTCAGTTTTATTTAGAGAGGCACCTACATTCATTCAATTCTGAATCCCTGACTGCAGGGGCCACAAACTCCTGCTCTGTTTCCTCAAATGAGCTTTGTTAGATCCTTGTTTTGAAAATGTCTCTCTTCAAAATGTATGAAGCTCTGAATTAAAATTGTATTCAAGCATATCAGATATTTAGGAAAGCTGAGGTAAGCTTTGACATACTCAAAAGTATTAACCTACCAATAAATCAACAGGAACTGCATTGAGTTTATGGAATTTGAATAGCCTCTGAAATATTTAGATTACTTTCTAGGAAACACAGGGGAAACGTGGCTGTGAAGAGAGAGTGTAGAAGCTACTGTTCATTTTCTCATGTGAGGTAATAAATTGCAGACCTGCCAGTCCTTTTACACTGAGAGCATTCTAGAGACTTAATCTACAAATTGCTGTATCTTACCAAGTCAGCCCCTTCCCAGCAACACACAACACTCATTCCCTGAGCCCTTCCTCTGAGTATTCACTGTGATTGCAGCACATTTACAAAACAGCTTAATTACGTGTTTGACAAATATATAAAACATTAAAGGGAATGCTTGCTGCTCTCCAGGTGTCAGCAGATTCTCCCCTCGTGTTCCCCAGAGCCAGGAGTGCTGATGGAGGTGGTTCATTACTCACTGGAGCAGGGTGGCAGGAGCACCTCCAGCTCCTTGTGCTGGCATTGGCCACCAATGGATCTGAGCAAGGAGTAAATCTCCCACTCAAACTTGGGGAGAAACCCTCGATTTTTAGTGGTTAGAGAGTGATTCTTAGCATAGCACAGTGCCTTCTGACACAGAACGAAAACTGTTTAATTAGAAGAATTTAATTCCTGTCAGCCTTTCACAGGCAGATGGATGACTTTTTAATTCTCTCAGTTTCAAGATTCTTTTGAACCACAAATGGCTGCAACTGGTGAAAATCTAGTGAGGATGGTGAAGTGTTTCACCTTGGAGCTGTTCATGCAGTCCTTCATTCTTATCTCAAAACAGTACATGAAAAAATTGCAGCTACTTCTACTGGCAGATTCATGACCATACCTTTGCAAAAGTACTTGAGTAATTATCATATTATCCCACTCCACTGCTCTTGGCATTAAATTCAAATATATTAACATCAGGATAAAAGCATGAGTACAGATTTTGCCAAGAACAGGAGAGTAAGGGCAGTCCCAGGGGAAATAGTGATGAATTCTAGCCACAGGCAAGAGGTCTCAGGGGACTGAGGAGGGTGTTCACATTATTTCTGTTGCTTCCATCCTAGTGTTTTACTCAGTGTCCTTTGCCATGTTTTGTTCTGCTTTTACTGAATTGTTTCCTGTGATGACCATAAATTTTTTCAGCATTTGTGATTATGAACACTTGAGGAATTTTTTCTGTATAGTTTACTCATTGAGGTGTGCAAAGAGGCCTTTGCTTTATGGAGCATCTCCCTTAAAACACTTCTTTGAGGTATGAGGGAAGGTCTTCCTCTAATTCCTGTGACCAAGGCTCTCCAGCACATTCCCTGTACTCCAGGAAAGTGCTCTCAGAGGGTTATAGGTAATCATTGCAGAGAACTTCGATATAGCTGCAGGGGTGTGTAAAATTAATTAAGTACTCGCTGATTCGGAATGAAATGAAGATATCCACAATTAAGGGTGCAGCCTACAGGTTAGAGTGCTCTCAGGGCGAGGCAGAGATTTGAGCCTGAGATGTTTCTCAAAGATACAGGGAATATTGAATCAGGAATGCAGTGGAATAGCTCCAGCAGAAAAATAAAATAGGATATACCTAACTCACTCTATTCTCTAACCCACAATTTCCTGATGTCAGAGAGTTTGGGTCAGATAGGGTAGAGGAGAAAACATGAGTGAAATGATAGTACTTATTTGTTGCTGAAGCAGTTGGAAAGAGTCTTTGCAAATCCTGGCAGATGCTCCCAGAACCCTGCATTTATTCTAAACCAACAGCCACCAAAACTCAGAGCTGCTTGTGGAGATGCATTTTGTACAGAGCCTGGAGTCAGTAATTCAAGGAGCTACTATTTCTTTTATAGCTGGCATTAATCCGAGAAATTTACCTCAAGGTAGAATGTAATATTGCTTTCAGTCCAGTTCCTGATGGTTGAAGATATGCCATCACAGGAAGTGGAACAAAGGGAGATAAATAAATGCCAATTTTGATGACTGCTTCAAGAAAAATGTGAGGACTGACCAACCCCTGCCTCCTTCCTCATTCTCAGCATTGCACAGGTTGTACAATCTAGATCTAGAGAGAGAACAAAATTCTTTTAAAAGTAGAAAAATTAGCAGTGATCTAATTTGTGTCATGGCAAGTGGACACTTGAGGGTTGCCAGGCTGAAGTATTTCTCAGGACCCTCATGGCATTGACCAAGAGGATTCTCCATCAGCCCAGGAGCAGGAAGATCAGGAGGTCAAATTTGCTTTCCCTTGAGAGTTTTCTTATTCCTTTTCTGTAGTTTGAAGTCCTCCTGGGCAGCAAAGAGGTTTTACTGCTAATGCTTGTCATCTCCTCGTGCAGCTCCATAGATTTCAGGAATTCATGCCCTGGTGCACCCTTCTAAGCTGGATTTGCTCCTCAGTGGGGAATGGAACCCTTTTCCAATGGGTTATCTTCAAAGGGAAGAGGGGAAATTTGTGCCAGTTCAAGAAAAATACCTCAGTCTCCCTCATACACCACAAAATTAGGCAGTCAATCATTAGCTCTTTCAAATGTTATTAGAAAATTCATACATTATCAATATAATCAAGTTTGTACTCTCCTTGTGATGGATGCCACGGAGTTGAGCAGGGTTATTAAAGTAGATGAATCTGTATGGATTGTTCTGTGCTAGCAATAATATCACAAAGTTCAAAGAAACCCAATCCAGCCTGGAATTCTTACACCATTGAATGCATTGCCTCACACCTTTTCCTACTTAAAATTACTGGGCACAGGGTGAGTAGTCCCCAGGTTAGGTTAGTTTATCTGTTTCAGCAGTTTAAAAATATGTCAGACAATGAGACACTGATCAGATTCAAAACAGTCCCAGAACCAGAGGCATCTAAAACTCTGTTTTAGAAAACAGAGTTAGACACATAATTACAAGACAGGATAATGAACAGCACCTCTTCAATTTCCCTGTGGCCCTTGCTGAGAAATTAAATTGAGCTTGTACTGGATAAGCATGACTGAACTGTTAGAAATGGGGGAAAGATTGAAGTGTTATCTTCTAAACAATATATACATAATGAACAGAAAATGAAAAAAAAAAGCCATTGTAATGACAAGAAATGAGAAATGTGATGGATTGTGTGAGACCCAACAGTTAGAACTGGTACTAGAAAGGTCCAGCCCAGAGTTTACTTGGAATGTGAAACTCTGAAATTTTGGAACTTGTGTGGGAATAGGTTTCTCTGATGTAAAAGAGAAATAATGTTGAAGCTGTTTCTTGAGCCAGCACCTGACAGAAGAGGAAGACAAGATGTCTCTATGGATACGCTGGAGATGAAATACAAAACTTGTCAAAATGAAAAGAAATCTTTCCATTGGTGTCATCAGGCTCTGCACAAGGCTTTAACAAAACAGCTCCCCTCTGATTTTGGCATCCATGTCATGTGAAATCTCACTTTGGTTTTCTGGGAGACACAGGAGAAGTTAAGCCAAAAGTAGCTGGAGGAATAGCAACTAAAGGTTTTGCAGAGCTGGGAGAGCAGCAGTGATTCCAAATCCTGAGCACCACCAACCTCACGTGCCTTGGTTTTGGTGGGGAATTGATCATCTACATTTCATGTTGTTCCTTCTGATATCTAACTGAAACCTCTTCAGCTACAAACATGAGAATGGAAAACAGCGACAGAATTATTTTGTCTGCTTCTAAAATTTAGATCCATGCTAAAATATGGATGTTTCTATCAATGCTTATTCCGTTTTCTATTAAAAAATACAAAGCAATACAGATGATAAAGCCAAGAAATGGAATGTCTTGTGGATATTTTTAAAGAATTACTTCAGGTCCCAATACCTTTTTTTTTCCCACAATTTCAGTGTTTCTGTGTTCTGTTTTGTTTAACTAAATCTGTTTGTTTTCTGAATATGGTGATTGTCAGCAGTGAGGATCCCTCTGTTTCTGAAGTAAAAGGAGAAACCAGCACATTGTGGAACTCTTCCAAGCATGCCTGGAGGGCCCTCTTTAAAAGAGTATGAATCTTCAGCCAACAACTTGTTGTATTAAATGATGCCACAGACACTTGCTGCACAAAATCAGAGGGAAGAAATGTCATACTTGTAGCAGATATCTTTTTTTAGCAGACTGGGTCCCTATTTATATTATGGGCTGTAGGAAACCCACAGACTTCAATACTAAAGACATTTTCCGCTTACATCCTTTGCTTAATTTAGTCATCTTAAAATAAAGTACCTTTTCCCTCCAAGGCATTTACAACCTTCTTATAATGACATTGCTACAAGGCTGTTCTCTTTTCTTCTCCCTTGTGGGCAATCTTTAATTTATTTTTTTATTTTTTATGAAAACTTGAAATTTTCTCTCTCTATCTACAGTTCAATTCCCATTTTGGAACACATTCTCTGCCTTCAGTAACAAGCTTGTGATAATCAATATTCCAGCATTTCTCACAAGCTGCAGAAGAAAAGCCCTTAATCAAAGACATTTAGGCATGCTTGTGAAGGTTACCCAGCACATTATGATGGATGACCCTTCACAGCTTCCACAGCTCACCTGTTTTACCATCTCACATGGTGATAAGCCTGCCCATCTCATAAAGATGTGAAAGATTGAGCCTGTTCCATTACAGTTAATACCTCTCTGAGAGATGAGTCTGTTGGGGAAAAAATGATACACTCATGAACTTTCTGAAACAACCAAATGGATCCATTTTTGAGCCAGCTTTTCCTGCGGAGCTGATTCCCGAGCAATTTATTCTTGCTGATGAAATCTGCTGCCTGCAGGGGGGAGCTGGCAGGTCTGTGCAGGACAGCACAGCTGGCTGCATGTGCAGATGGAGCACAGAATGTCTGCAGGGTCTGATGGAATCTGCATTAACGAGTTAATGGTGCGAGTGCCTGTGTTCACTCAGAGAGTGCAGCCTGTCCTAATCACAGGGTCACAGCAATCACTGGAAGGCTGATTTTGCTGGTGCTGGTTCAGCTGGGCAAGGGGGAATATTGTGGGGTTGGCTTTTTAGTGGATCTTAGAGAAATCCAGCAACAAGTTTGAAAAAAACAATTTCTTTCTAAGCCCCTTGAGTTGTAACTCTTCTCCATTTCTAAAGGGAACACTTGCAAGTTCTCAGGAGATCTTTGACAAAGAATGTAAATATGAAAAAGATGTTTTGATAGAGTATTCTCCTTAACCAATGAAAAAACTTTATCTTTGTTTGTTTTCATATTTGTCAGACACTGTGCTCTTCACACAGACAGAAGGACAATCTCTCAAGGCAGCTGCTTACTAGAGAGAGAGAAAAGTTTCTTACTTTTTGCTCCTACATTTCGCAATCTTTACTTGCTTACATGAAATAAAATGAAATAATAAATACAGAAAATTCAAATCTATGAAGTTTTTTTTAAAGGAGGCCCTAGCATTAGGGCTTCATCATTCCCACACAATATCACTCTTTCTGGGGTGAAAAGAGAAAGTTTCTACTGTGAAAAGCAATTGCAAAGGCTCAGAGTCACTCTGAAGCTCACACTTGCCCATGCTCTGTAATCAACTCAGGCAGAGCCCCTAAGTTAAAACTGAACTTCTTCAAGCTCACTGAGGAGAAAAGGCAGCTGAAAGGAAGATCCATGTGTGGAAATACTGTGTGTGTATTTGGAACACCACCTGTGGAATGATTTCTGAATCTGATCACAAGAGGGTGGACACATCCTTTTGGGCAAGAAGAAAAGGCACAGACACAGAAATGGGAATCACTGAATAAATAAATACTGGGGAGCTGAGAAAGATTGAGGGAGTGCAAGTTCCTCAGCTGACAGAGTTTGCACATGCAGGGATTCCTTGGACACATGGCCTGTGCTGTGACCCACCCTCAATGCCTTTGGTGCAGTGCATTTTTAGATGTAATGTGCAATTAAGGAGCTGCTTCACAAGCAACAATCTCATCCTTGCAGGGTAGAAACAGAAAATGCTATTAGTATTTATATGCTGTTTAAGAAGCCCCATTGGCTTCTAGACCCCCTTTCTCAGGAATGTGTATTTCTGCAGGGAAGCACAATCAGAGTTTTCTCACCAAGGATGGGTGCAGGAGCCCCAGAAAGGCACAAGGAGGTGGCAGCTGAGGTCACTCACACTCTGCTGTGACAATCCAGTCCCAGGCTCTCTACAGCACCAGGGCAGGCAATGAGACTTCACTAAACCTGTGTTCAGATTTTTGCAAAATTAAGGAAATAATGTGAGGTATTTCTGTCCCAGATTTTTTGCCTTGATTTGAATTCAGGAGAGGACTCAGGATGACGCCCCCTGAATTTACAAGCTGCTCCTCAGTTTCTTCTTGCTAGGCTAACAAAATGCTATGGAACGAAAACTGAAAGCTAAAATATCCCTCAGCCCATATGCCCAATTTTTACATTGAAGATTTATGTGTGAGCTTAACTTCATAATTATCCTGTTTAAGGGCATTGCTGGGTTTCTAAATTAAGACTGATGGCATAGATGAGCAAGTAAAAGTCATTCCTTGATGCATTAGCTCTTTGTTGATGAACAATTTAACACAAAACCACTTTGTGTTTAGCATGAAACCTTTTTCATGAAGATCACAGCCCACTGCCTGTCTTCATAAATATTAATTTGAAAAATATCCATGCCTTGTGTGGGTCTTGACAGCCTCTGTAGTGGTACTGTGTAAGCCAGTAAAAAAGAAGACAGAAGTACAAAAAAAAAGGTGGTAAAGTTTACCCCAAGGTGTCAAAGGGCACTAAGACATATTTAAATTCAGGATTCTACTGAGTTGTGGAGGATAAGGATCAAGTTGAAGACAATTAGATGAAAATGGAACAGTCAGCAGTGGAATCAGATCTTAAAATTCACTGTAGGTGGGAATCCTTCTAAAAGGGCCTGGGATAAGACAAAACTGCGGATAAAAAAAATTAGAATCATCAAATCAAAACTGCCAAACAAAATCCCCTCAAAGCTAAAATCAAGTTATGGTTAGACAGTTTCTGATGGAAAGCAGGGACTGCATGCAGAGTATTTGAAATGAGAAAGTAGAACTGGCAAAGGAATACAGCAAGAGGCACTGCTGGATTAATGAAAATTGGGGTTGGAAGAAGGCACCTGTTTGCCAGCAGGAAATCAAGAGAGGTTTGTGAATCTCTGGTCTCTTCTGTGAGGAGCTAAGTCAAAACCTTCCAAGCAGATCAATAAGCACTGAACCAGATGGGACCCAGAGGGGCAAAGGTTCTTGGAAAGAAGAACTGCAGAGCTGAAGGAATTGCCAGGGAAGTCTGAGGAAATAACTGAGCTGAAAAACAGAACCAGCTCTGCTTTCAGGTATAATACACAACTCCTGGCCAAGCTTGGGATCCTGAAGACAGGAAGCCACAAATCCTGCTGGTGAAGGATCATCCCAAGGAAATTCTGAGCCTTGTCAAAGAATTGTCTTGGACGGAAATTATTCCCCTAATTCACACGAAATAAACCCCAAGAATTTGCATTTATCCTGCTAGCACCATGCTGAAAAGCTGATGTGCTTATCAGCATACTGGCTCCTTCTTTCCTGGCTGCTTTGTGTATTCATTACTCTTTTTATATGTAGACCTGAAGCTGAATATGATGGGAAGGGGCAGAGATTTGTTTTCCTCTTCACAGGAATATAATGCATCACTGTTCACTGGAGTCCAGCACTCTTGATCTTGAATTACAGCCACTCAGACCAAGCAGCAAATAATTCAAATGAGCCATCTTCACTGAGATGCTCCTTGTAGGAAAAGGTAACTTTCTGTACCTCACAGAGATTGCAGCAGCCCTTGATTTGCTGTCTTTTCTTAGGTGCTTTGTTTTTAAACTGCAAAATCCAGACATGAAATTCAGTGCCTGGGAGATCTGCCTGCCCTGCTTAGCTGCTATGGAGTCCCCGACTCTGCCAATCCTTAAAAGAATTTGCAGCTTGGAAAGAGATTCTATAAAACATTTATCTTGATCCAGGGAGATCCATAGCCACTGTACAAGTGTGTGCTACAAGAAAATCTTTGCAGAGCTGGATCATTTGAAAAAAAAAAAGAAAAAATTTATCTAAAAGGTTTTTTCGAAGTAGGAACAGCCAAATACTGGGAAAATTACCAGAGGTCATGTGTTTTAAGGACCTGCTTAGCTCTGAACATAATGCTGGAGTTCTTCACCTGCCTGTTAGAACAGGGCAGTGAGTTCCCACCTGGAGAAATCAAAAGAGTTTTATTTGATTGACCTTTTAGAAAGTATTTTCTATAGGTGCTGTACACATTGCTGTGTGGCAATACAGACAAGCTATAGCCAGATTTGCTGGATTACACTTTCAATTTGGTCTCAATAATAAATCTTGTCCTTTCTGATTTTGGGTCTCATTTATTGCTTTGTGAACTTTGATTACAACAGACTAAACCCACATTCTATATTAATTTGTTCATGCAATAAGAAGACCTTGAATAGATCTTTATTAAACTCTTTTTTATTAAAAAAAAAACTAGTTTATTCATGTTAAATTATATGTGATATTACTCTTGTGAATTGTTCCCTCCATATGCATAATATAGAATATTCTCCTAGAATTTGACCAGTGAATTTTGGCTATGGGATTAACTTTTAGTATTATTCCAAAGCACTGTTTCTGTCTCATTGGCAAAATGATGGTGTTACTGAGGGCTAAACTGGCTATATAAATTTACATATTTTTATTTTAGCAACAGAAAAGTGGACCAGCCCAGAATGCCAGGGTATTGAATTTATTTAATTTTTTTTACGTTCACCATTACACCCCAGAAAGAAAGTTTCCAAATTAATCAATTTATTATTATCTACTGAAAACAAAACCAAACCAACCCAAACCAAAACAGATAAAACTCAAAGCTAGCTTGTTATTAAAAACAGGGACCAATGTATTTTGTGCTTACAATTACAGAGAAAGATTACTTTAAACATTTTGTGTGATACCACAAATTGATATTTCAAAGATGTTCTCAAACTGCAGGAATCTTGAGAATGCTGCAGCAACTATTGTGTTTTGCTTTGTCCCAGCATAGTTAAGGCTGGGAAACAAAGATTTGCTTTGAAATATTATTTGTATTTTTCACTGCACTTTGGGAAATTATATTGGTCCTTGCATTTGTTTATTTTGATCATCCCACAGGGAATTTACACTGCTGCTTCACAAACAAAATCAGCTAAAATGTCCATCCAACATTAACCATTTTCATGACATATTTTAACAGCAGTCAAGCCACATAAAATTTTAAATACTTCCTGAATTTGAATGGGCAGGTGGAAGTTTTATGCCTGGCTGTGATGTGAGGTGATCCAGGGCAGAGTATCTTACCACTCCTTTAATGAAAGAAGTAATGATTTAATCTCTATTAAAATCTCTTCTTCTTTGGGAATTATTTACTTGACATTTTCTGTGGATATGAGATTGCTATGCACAGTTTCAAAGCTTTACTACTCAGAATAAAGGCATTTTTGAGACTTCCAGGGTGCAGTTTAGTAATTGGGTTCATTGTCTCAAGGGGTTTTGCTTTTGCTTGACCTCCTCCAGCTGGAAGTTCCCTCCTGCTTCTTTGAGCAAGCATTAGTATTCATGAATGAATCATCAAATTCAGAAATGTAACCTCCAAAAATCAAATGGTTCCATTTCCTTGCAGTAGTGGAATGACTGAAGGTGCCCCGTGGGCCACAGAACACCTGCAGGAACTTCAGGGTGATTTTGTGGAAGCAGGAGCAAGAGGAAGGATGGGATGGTGACTTTTGGTAACAGGGTAGGCTTGGATTGGCTTCTTCTTGTCTCCTGAGATGTTTTTTTGAGCCTTTGCACGTTGGTTGCTATAAAAATGTGGACTTGTTGCTCACAGATCTGTGGTGGTGACATCAGGTGACCTTCTTTGGATGAGTATGAGAGAGCAGCTTAGAAGGATTTCTAGGCTGTGCACATTCTTGAAAACAGAGGAGGTGATGTCATTTGGAGGGAAAAGTCTAATCCAAATGTATTTTCATGTATGACAACTCCTGCTCTGCTCTGCTGTACCAGCACACATGGTTCCAAACATGTGTTTCTTTATCTGCTGATCCAAACCTACATCATTTATTCCCTTAGCAAAATTCCTCTCCTGGGATCCTTGCCAAACGTTGAAACTCAGAGTGATGGTAGTTTTCCTGAGAGGATTGTGTCTCCACAAAGAGCCAAAAAGGCTGCACTGGGGGAGCTGTCACATAGTTCTGCTCCCAGAGCTGTGTATGACAAGGCAAAAAAGCTTCAATGTCACTGTTAGCAAACATACAATCACTCAGCCTTATCACCTGCTGACATCCCCTCAATCCCTCTTCACCCCTGCTTTTTCCCATCCTCATCACTGCAACAGCATTTACAGCACACCCAAAAAAAAGAATTTATCCCTTTCCCTTGTTAATTTTCCATTTCAAATGTAAATTATACCTTTGAAATGGTATAATTTACAAGGTATGTAAATGTACATTTTACCTTTCAAATGTAAATTATCCAAATGTGCTTTCTTTTTTAAAATTGTTTTTTTCCCCCCCCCCAATCTTTGTCTAAAACTTCAAAATCCTGGTGGATATTTAAATGACTCCTGCTGTGGTGGATTCCATGGGTCTAGTCCAAAGTACCAGGAAAAAAAATTTTAAAAAAGTGAGTTAACATTTGGATTTGTGAAAACAATATTTAGTTGATGATGATGCAGTTATGACTTTAATTTTGCATGCAAAGAGCAATGAGTCAAGTTTCCTAAAAGAAGTTTTAAAAATAATGAGACTTTGCCACAACATATATTATTAATTCTGTAGATATTAATACTTGTTTTCAATTATTCATGACCTGCATTCATTTTTGTAGGATCCCAGGGTTTTCTGAGAGAGTCTCACTCCCTGGCAAGGGAGGGATGAGAAGAACAGAAGCTCATATGTGGAAAATTATCAATTTTTGCAAGATTGCAGATCTGAGCTGCTACTGGTGAAGCCAATATGTGAGGAGCAGGAAAAAAAACAACATTTGGAGCTTTAGACAGTTCAATATGTAATTCTGGTAATATTATAGAGATTTTTAGCTCCAGTTTCTGTACTGATTTATCAGAGCTAAGAGATTGTAGTTAGTTAGGAGTGCACTACATTTATTTTTCTTCAAAGCTGTACCTTTAATTACATTTTTGCATGATTTATTCTTGTCTTCTGTAAGAGAACTGTTGTTTTCTGCACGAAAAGATGGTGAGAGTGAGTGAGGGCAGTTTGTAGATGAAGCCAGGCCTGAGCACCAAGGGCAAGGACAGGTTTCAGCAGGGTTTGGGATCTCTCCCAGTGGGAAGGGACATTCCTCCACTGGGCAGTCCTGGAGCTGGCCCTGAGCCTCCCCCTCAGAGGGGATTTGCTCAGAATCCTCTCACATTTCACCTTTTAGTTAAGGTGAAAATTTCCTCTTTTAATTAAAAGTCAAACACTGAGAATCTAGCTTCAGGAATTTATATTCCATGATCCAAATAAGTTTATTTTCTCTTGCCTTTCTACCCCTCACCTTGCTGGGCCATTCCCCTCCAGGGCAGAGCCTGTAACCCCTGACTGAGAGGAAAGGTGCTTGTGGAGAAAATACAAAAGAGTCCAAGCCTCTGTGATAAAAAATTTCATTATTTTTAAGCCAATGGCATAACATATGAGTAGCTGTGGGGCAGGAGGGTGAATTTTAGCACTGCTCTCATGGAAGATGGATTTGCTTTGTTCTGCCCATCCATCTTTTTGAACATTGGCTCATTTTACACTTTTACTGTCAGGACCAAGGGAAAAATTCTATTCTGGAAAAGCAGAATCAAAGGGAATTAGGTAAGTCTTGGGCACTGCCAGGTTGGAATGAAGGGCTGAAGGGCTTTTCAAGGACCATCCACATACCAATAGGATTACCTTGGATGCACTGGTGACCAGGTATTTTTAGCCTTTGGCAGGCGAGAATGGAACCTCTGAAAACAGCATGATTGCCACTCAGAGTGTAAGAATTACTTTACAGAACTCTACAGAGGGGGAGTTGAACCTTTTGGAGAAGGGCACAAGGAGATGGGCAGTGTCATATGTTTAATTTTGGGGTTTTTTCCCTTCTGATTTAAGGATCATAAAATAACACCTTCCAAATGGCTAAGAAATAAAAGCCTGCCTGGTGCCACTGCACATTTATGCTGCATTGATTTTGAGAGGAAGAGGCTCATTTGGGTCAAGCTGGGGGTCCTGGTGGGAAATGGGGGCTGTGAACTGAGCACAAAGTTATGAGAAGCAGTGATTGCCTAAAATTTAAAACTGAAATGGTGTCCCCGCCAGGGGAGAGATTGGCTGATGTTAAAAATGGCAAGCTTCTAAAGGAATTGTAGCTCTCTTTTGGAATTCCATCTCCTTCTACAGCAACATTCAATCATTCCCACTGATTTCTAAACTAAGCTCTGTATGCTTAAAATGTCTGGGATCTGCTAAAATCCGTGACAAAACAGAATTCTCTAGGCTTGGCTGCATCCTCTCTCAAGAGGTTGTAAATCAACTTGAAGTTCTTCTCCCGAGTTCCATGCCACTCTAGTGCCAAGTTCACGAGCCCAGGTGGCATAAAATAGACATGTAAATAGGTGATTGAATAAAATCCATGCATATTTTTAAATATGTTTCACTAAGGGATTATTTTTAAGCCTGACAAATGAATGTTGTCAGACTAGCTTAAAGCAAAAGTGAAATAGTAATAAAAGAAAAAAAAAAGACAAAATGAAAAAACATTTTAATCCTCGTGGGAAAGAAAGTCTTAAAAATATTTTAATTAACTTCTGTTCATCTGCCTTTATTTTTATGCTCCAAAACAGAATTATACTCGACCATATTTCCACATATGGACAACTCAAGAGATTTATCTCATCATAAAATCTGAATGGACCAAGGATAGACAGGGTGGGCTCCTCTCTGAAGCTGCTGCTCTTCTACACTCACTGTAAAGGGAGTGTAAATGATCATCCTAAATTACACAACATATGAAATCCCAAATTATGTGAAATTAATACCACATTGAATTCAGATTCTTGGATAAATGTTCAGAGCTAAGGTTTGGTTTAGATCCCAATTTCTAGGAAAGTCAACTGGGCTTAAATTAAAAATGCTTTTCAGAAAGACTCTTTTTTACACCTGACATCAGTACATTAGTTCTTTCTTATTTCTTCTCAGACCTGCCAATACTAACATAAAATTTCTGGACTAGGACTGTTCCTATTTATAGAAACACCATATAAGGCAAAACTATTGATTTAATTTTTATTGTCTAAGAGCTGTTTGTAATAGGATTTATAAATAGTGGTAAATAGAGTGCATGGTAGATTTTCATGTTGTATTTATTAGCTTATTAACTGCTGTACAAGCTCTGATCTGCTGCAGTATGGAAGTGCAAAAGCAAAACTGAATAAAGGTTTAAGACTCATTTTCCTCTGGACTTGTGCAACGCAGAAATGGAGTAGGTTTGGCCAAATATAATTTATAAAGTAGCAGAAGTTGCTAGGGGAAGAGACACCACAGAATTTCCTGTGAAATCCAACTTGTAAAAGAGCATAAAAGGAACACCATTTGCTGTTAAATGTGAGCTGACTTTTCCACAAAGGTCTCTAAAATTGGGGGTTAGTGCAGAGGGGGACAAAAAAACATTTTAGCAACAGTTAAAGCACTTTAGGAAGGTTGCTTTGCTTACTGGTGCATTTTCAAGCACTTTCAAGGTTGGAAACCTGAGGAGAAAATGCCAACGTGACTTCTCCCCTTTCACTGAGTGAATGTGAATGGATGTGAAACGAAAGCATTCTTCAGTGTATTAAAGAAATATATTCCTATTTGATAACTCAAAGGCCTACTTTTAGATAGTATCAACCTCTTAAAAAGCCATTCATTGACACAGATCTGAGGGGTCTCAGTGAGGAATGAATTTATGAATGCATGCAGGAGGTTTTTCTCTGAGCACACCCACAGCCCTGAGCCAAGAGGCCCTGAGTAAATATTGAAAATGTGCTTACTGTAATCTGTAGCTTCTAATAGGGCAAGGAAGAGGCATTTCCTACATTCCCTCCTGCAGCCACACTGGGAATAAATCAGCCAAGTGACATGGATTGTTTGTGCTCCTTCCTGTGGCTGATGTTTTATATTGAGCTGATCATTAAGCAGAAGGCACCAGAGGTGGATCTCATAAAAAGAAGTAATAGGGATGTATTTTTTTTTTCTCAGTGGAACAAATCCAGATGGTTTTAAAAGCCCACGTGTTGCTGGCACCTGCCACATGTAGTTTCATGACCAAGCAGAAGATGCCATTTATAATTGGCATTAGAGCTCATTAGAGCAGCATTTGCTCTCATGTTCTTTCAGGGATTTGGACCCTCAATCCCAGGGCTTTAGCTAAACCTCTCTGAAAGATTCCCTCTTGTCTCCAGAGCCACTTCTGGCCTGTCACTTTAACCTCTCTCTGCACTTGAATGTGATTTTCTTTTTTCAGAAGGGATAATGATGGTTGTTGTTTATGTCATTCTCAAACAATTCTCTGGCCATCACACACCAAACATTCCTGGTGTTGTTTTTTTGGGTTTGTTTTATAACTAGATGATCAACAGGATCTGTATAAATCCTTCAGAACTCCTTCCTCTTTTAGTCAGCTCAGCTTTTGGTGTAGATACAATGCCATACACTGATCAAGCTGTTTGCATAAAGTTAGATGGAAAATAGGAATTAAGCTGTATATAGCACTGAAATATTCCATTTCCTGGTCTGCTTCTTGGCTCTTCTTCACTAGTAAAGGTGTCCTCCTTTCAGAAGTGAACCACTGTAAGCACCAAGCATAGGAAGCCCAAACATAAATGAGGAAAACCATTTCTTTTTCACAGTCTTCAAATCATCACTCCAACTGCCTCTTTTGGGTTTGTTTTCATTTAGACTCTCATTTGATCAACAGATAAATACAGGGGAAGGGATTTAGAGAAGCAGATTGTGAATGAACCATGCTGGGCTGTCCCTCTCTGGCACCTCCCTGCTTTTTGTGGGAGAGTGGATGGAGTCAGCACAGCACCAGGTCACAGCAAAAGGCTCTGAGCTGTGCCCAGGGCAGCTCCAGTGAGCACCTGCTGGGAGGGATGCACTGCCTGCTTTGGGAGCCTCAGAGCCTGAATGGACACAGAACCTTTTACTGCTCAGTGCCTGAAGCTCTGTGGTGCTGACTCTGTAGGGATCATAGAGAGATCACAGCAAAAACCTGGAGAAAGCAATTCCTTTTTTAACTTATCTTCAATTGCAGTATTTACCTCCATTTCTAAAGGGAACTCCTGTAGGTTCCCAGGAGAAGAATGTAAATAATGGAAGATGTTTTGGTGATGTGGTTTCCTCAACCAGTGAAGGAGCTTTGTCTTTGCTTTCATATTTGTGGGACTGTGCTGCAGACTCACAGTCAGACAGACAGACAGACAGACGGCCTCCACTAACAGGCTGAGAGAGAAAAGATTTGCTCTCTGTCCTTCATAATATCTTGATATTAATAAAGCCTTCTGAATTTCAAATCTATGAACATGGAGTTGTTTTGTGGACAGGCCCTAACACCTGGGGCCACATCTTTCCCACACTCTGCCCTCAGCACTGTGTTAGCACCAGCTTTGTGAGAGGATCTCCAGGTAATTCCCTTCCACTCCATTTTGGTTGGTGCCATGTCTCAGAGCACAGAAACTGAGATTTTTTCAGATGAAACTGGCTGGAAGACCCACCTAACCCATAAACTGGAAACTCATCTATTCATCTTTTTCTTTTAAATTCAAACCTCATCTAATGAGTGTCCTCAGGGGCATTCAGCCCAGAGAACCAGCCTAGACACAGTCTAGGGCAACCCCCAAATACACAAGCAGACTCCAAGTGCTCAGCACCATCTCACACTCAAACCCCTATAAATACCCCATATGGATATTTATAGGCTGTGCTCCCTATAAATATCCATTTGCAACCTGTGCTGGAAGGGTTTGGAATATTTCTCTGTTTGCAAAAGCTTCCCCCAGGCATTGCTCGTGAGAAGAGCTCCAGAAGAGCAGGAAGATAAACACAGATGTTATACTGAGGTTTTGCTCTGCTGGGATCCCCTTTATTTACCACAGAACTTGTTCTTTGTCTTTTCACATCTCCATTGATACAATCACAGCTCAAAGCACAGCACCTTAAGCCCCAAGATTTTCCAATTTTGCCTGATCCTGAAATGAATAATTTGTGACTTTCTGAGCTGTCTCTTTTTTCCTCCTCAAGAAATACAAAATCACTTCAGCATCCCATGAACTTCTCCCCCCACTTTCATTTTTTAATTGGTCACTACATTTAGTTGCATGTTCTTGCAGGGATAAAATGTGGCCACATTTATGTGCAATTCCATCTCCCTGTGAAACTTTATTCTCCTCATCCTATGAGAGCCTTCAGAGTTTTTACCACTGTGCCATGACTCAAAATTCTGCTTCTTGCAGGGGCAGCCTCCTGTCTGCTTTGCTGTAGGCACACAGAGGAAAAATACAGAGTAGGGCCTGGGGAATGCTGGAAAAGGGAGGAAAAGCTGAATGTTTCACTGTAATCTCCCTTTATCAGGCCTTGATCAGTGAGGTGATTTGCTGTGCAAGCAGAGGAGCTGCCCCTCCTCCGTGTATGTGCCAAGATCTGCCAACCTGGGAGGAAGTTGGTGGTTTATAGTGGAATCTCTGTTTTGATAAAGTCTATATTTTTATGGAAATAAATTTTTTTTCTTCCCTCCCCCCCCCCCCCCCCCTCAGAAAAAAAAAAAATATACTGTTTGGCCTTGCAGGGAAAATAAAAAATAGATTTTCCAGAAATTAGATCCTTTCAGTGAAGTAATTAATTGAATCTAAACCCTTCGTTTTCCAGTTTTGACAGACACTTCAAGTTGTTATTTCAACTATTTTTGAATCAGAGAGAAATTTTAAAACAAAGCAATTAAATTTACTGAAATTATACTTTGAACACATATGAATGATAACTTCTGCTTTACATTTTTACATATCTTTTAAACAGACCTATAAATTTATTAAAAATTAAGTCCACTTGTGACATAAGCTCTAAGATTGCTTAGGACATGTAAATACTTTCAAAATAGGGAGGTATTGATGTTCACTGTTCAAAGTTCTGCCTGGGAAAGGTCACCCAGAACTCAAAATCCCCGTGTGAGGTTTTTGGTTCCCACTAAAGTCACTTGATTTACTTTGAAAACACACAAGTTACTGGGGAGAGAACCCAGATCTTTTGGATTTATTGCAGAATTTCAATTCTAAGGGATTTTAATTATGGATTGAAACAGCACTGAATGTCATTGCTGCCTTTGTCCTATCAGAGGCAGTGCAAAATGCAATTTTTAATCTGCAAATATTATGATGTTTACTTGGGCAGTTATTTTACTACAGATATGCTGCAGAAAATAACAGTAAATGAAACAATTGTTGGCTTTCCCATATGTCATGACAAGGTTTGATTCATTGAACAATTTGAGCTAATACTTGCATAAAAAATATATATGCAAAGTAGTGTATATAATGAATTATGTAATATTCAAATTCTTTAATATTTGTGCAATTCTTTTAATGATTCCTAAGATCTCCTCTTCTTAGGCTGTGGTGTTTTGGTTAGGAACTGTTATCTTCATCTCAATTTAGACTGTGATATCTTTGTGTGCCTTTGAAATAGATATTTTCTTCAAAGGGAAAAGAGATTTTTCTTTTTATTGTCCCTTTCATCTTGTAGCTGTTTCAAAAAAAAAAAAAAAACCCTCTATTTTCACTAAAGAAAATGTTCTAAATTTTAAAATATTGATGTAAATACTGGAAGGTGTTGGTGTAACCCAGGTGCCCCCTGTGCACTGGTTTTGTCTATGTCTAATCTCCTGAAGCTCAGAAGTGTCAGAAGGGCTTTACAAAAGAGCTGGGTGACACAATTAAAGTTGTAAAGCACAATGACAATACCCAGTTACAACTCAGGAGCTGAACTTAAGCCTTTTTCACTCTCTCACTCTCTCCTTTTTATCTGCTTGCATCATTATCATCTATACAGAGCTACAATTTTTGGAGAAATACCTGATTTGGATTCCTTTGTATTTTTGTGTTGGAGTTTCTTTGTTCAAGGCACTTTACACATCAGAGAGTGAATCAGACACTGTAAACAACCAGGCTGGCTGCTCATACATTTTCTGAGCCTTATTTGCTATCTCCAGGTACAAAATAAGTTGCTGTAATAGCTTTATTATCAAGAAGGAAAACTCCTGTAGCTTTAGCTTTACTTTTCCATTCGCTTGGCAAGAGTTTAATATTGCTCTGATTCCTTGGATAGCTTGAAAGGCAAAGACAATCCAAAAGGAGGTGCAGCTCTGTGCCAGAGTTAAGAAATAAAGATTTCTGCCTTGCAGGAACTTGTGCTGTGGAGTCCTTTCCATCCTGAGCCTGAGACAGGGGTTAGTGGTGAGCTTGGCAGGGCTGGGTTAATTGTTGGCCTCAATGATCTCTTCCAGCCTGAATGATTCTCTGATTCTGTGGTTTGGATCACCAGTGTGGAGTAGATAGCAGGGATTTCCACCCTCCAGAAAAAGAAAGGAAAAGAGGAAGCTGCTGGGCTCTTTTGGGTTGTTTAATTCACCTGAAGGTGTCTCAAAGTGACTTTATGATGTGTCTCATATTGCCTGCTCTATGCCCAAAAAATAAATCTTATGCCTTTCTATACCTTTAAACTAAACCTGAAAAAAAAAGGAAAACAACTTCCAGAAAAACTTTTTCAAAGCAGTTCTGTACTTCAAAATCACTACTCCTCTCTATTGTTCTTCTGCTGTAGAGAGTGATAACTAGTACAATGAAAAGCAAGAAAAAACACCCTTCCTTGCTTTCCAGCAAGCTCTCAGCTCTGTTTTCTTCAAAAAGAAAAAAAACAGAATTTCCCTGAAACTTTAGTTTCTTCTTCTTCTCTTCTAAACTTGTTCAGAACACCAGAACATGAAAACCTCACTGGGAGACCTTCCACAGGTCCCAAGACAGCTCTGAGGAGAACAACCACACTCAAAAAAACTCCAAAACTCTTCCAAATTTCTCTCCACAATTTTATTATTTAACATTTTTATTCTTTTCTTATGTGCTTGCTAAATAAAGTTTTTTTCCCTCTTCACTTTCCTCCAAAATAATGTTTATTTTCCTGAATCTAATAATAAAAAAAACCCTACAACATACTTTCTATCAAAAAAAAATTTTATCTAAATTTGTCTGAAACCAAAAAAGAAGGCAAGAGCCTGAGGGCAAGAGCCTGACCAAAAGCAGCAGCAGCAGCAGGCCTAGCAGCACAAGATCCAGAGCAGCATCAAATTCTTCTTCTAACAAGCTGGCACGCCAGGATATATATTATATTCATTAATTAACCATTCAGGACAAATCATTAATCTAACTCCACTTCTCTAAACCTATCCAAGCTTAGTTCTGGTTTATGGAAGTAGTTGTAACTCTTACACAAGTTCCACATAGAATTTATGCATATGCTCTCTATCTGTTCTTGCTGTTCAGGTACATAACCTATCTAAAAAACGCCAATTTTTTATAAACAGTGTTTATATTTCATCTAGGACAGGGTACTCTGTGAAAGGTATAAAAAACTATACTAAAAAGCTAGGTTCAAGGGCTTTTTAACTCAACTAATAAGTTATCGGTATTTAAGGCACTTAAAACATATTTCNGCCAGCATATATATTATATTCATTAATTAACCATTCAGGACAAATCATGATTCTAACTCCACTTCTCCAAACCTATCCAAGATTAATTCTGGTTTATGGAAGTAGCTGTAACTCTTACACAAGTTCCACATAGAATTTATGCATATTCTCTCTATCTGTTCTTGCTGTTCAGGTACATAACCTATCTAAAAAATGCCAATTTTTTATAAACAATGTTTATATTTCATCTAGGACAGGGTACTCTGTGAAAGGTATAAAAAACTACACTAAAAAGCTAGGTTCAAGGGCTTTTTAACTCAACTAATAAATTCTTGGTATTTAAGGCACTTAAAACATATTTCTACAGAAGACTAAAGTTCCTACTTCTGTTTCATGTTTGTGTGACTCAGTTCCTACACGGATTTTAATTCAGTCCCTGTGTTCTTGCTTGTTTCTGGGCCTGAAGCCCTGAGAGCCAGAGGAGCTCACATTCCAGCAGCAATTATTCCTACAGCAGGGAGCACACTCCCACTCTTCTGAAGGCTTAAGTCCTCCAGCACAGAGCTTTCCCCCCAAATTATCCCTGCTAAACCAAAGGCACAAATTTCTCCTCCTGCCAGGTCTGTGAAGCTCATGCATTTGCAGAAAACTATTGTGTCCTTCACTGTAAAGAAAATTCTGTGCAAAAATCCAGTGCTCATGACCTATAAGTGCTTGCAGATGAAAAAAATGCACCTTCTATACCTATAAATTGATGTATTTGTTCTACAGTATTTGCTAAATCTTTCCATCACTACATTTAAAGTTTCATCACTATATTTTTACAGTTTAAAGTAAGCTGAGGTTATGCTTTAGATATGCACATTTACATTTAAACCTTGTAAACTCAGATCTTAGTGCCCTTCTCACAAAGTCACCAATTAAACTCTCACAACAATTAAAATTTACAATCATTATGTCATAAAACTGCACTAATAAGTGGAAACATTGCAGTAGCTGAGAGTCCACTGATGATTCAGTGATGAAATATCTTGTCAAACTGCAGTTAAATACTGCAACTTTTCATTAAAAATAAGTATCTATACCCTCACATCACAACAAATATACCATGAATTATTATCTTTGTGATATATCCAAATGCTTCCTTCAAAAGCAAGGAAATAATAAACCCAAAACAATTTTTCTGGGCCAGGATCTAAAGGACCCAGTCCTGAAAGCAGGGATGGGAACTTTCAGCCCAAATCCGTGGATTGAAAGCAGCACTGAATCAAATCACAAAATTATTCCCTTATTCAAAAGTGAATTTCCTTCTCCTCTCCACTGCTAAACTCTTTGTTTCCAACTCTAAATCTAAGGAACTTCTTTCTTCCCTGCCTCTCACAGGACTTAGAGCCTTCCAAATGCTCTTTGCAGTTGCAGAAAATTACAAAAGAGGGCAAGCCACAGTTCCTTCAGAAGCAGTGAGAAATTGAGGTTATTTTGGGATTATATTGATGGCAGAATGCTTTGATATTTTTGTGCCACCATAAATCTAAACTTGTCTCAATTCCAGTGCTAGAGCATGAGGGGGATCACTCCTATTAACTATGTTAATTCCAGTGTTGAAATATCAGCTGGCAATTTATCCCTTTTTCCATCAAAACCTAAACTGCAGTCCAGGAAATGTGTTTTGATTATCCACAGCAAGAAAATGGGGCTGGGAGAAGTTGTTAACTCTTTGAAGGAAGGAAAAAAAAGCAACATAGATTGAGGAGAAAGAAGAAGAAAAGGGAAGAATCAGAAGAAATGTGAAAAAGGAGAATAAAAAATATCACAGAGTATGAAAACTAAGCATAAAAGAACTTTTTATTTGGCTCACAGAATGCATTAATTCAATTTATTCCACCTGGATGTAGGAAACTTGGATGGAATGCCTGTAACCCAAAAAAACATGTCCACATTTCATGACTGTTGAGCAAAATGAGGACCCACAGTTTTGGAACCACCCCAAAAAAACCCCAACAAACTCTTCTTATTATTTTACTAAAATTAACCTTCTATTTCGGTGTATACAAATAATGGATAGTTCATGTCCACTATTTAGAAAATAGTATTTTCTCCTATCAAAAAACAAGACAAGAGAATATGAATTCTAAGAGTCAAAAATTACAAGATTGGAAAGCAAAATGAGAAGATTGAGGGTCCTGGGAAAAGGAAATTATTTTAGAAATTTTAATACTTAGAAAGTAGTCAGATCTGTTCATGTATTCTTTCTTTTTGCCTTTTTTTGTCAGATCCAACACAAAACTAAGAAAACTGATTACTCACCACATTCAGAAATTGTCATTAACCACCCTGGGGATCAAAAAAGGATGAATTATTCAAGAAAAAAAATGTATAAATAGCCACTCAAAGATATTAGGTTTTCTAATGTCTTTCTCCAAAAGTAGCAATTATCTTTTATTTATACTATTTATTTAAATAAAAGAAATCAGTAGGAAATGGAAAAAAAATATCTTGGAATAATCAGTGAAATCAACCTGATGGAAAAAAAATAGAACTTCAATCCTTGAACAGGAGTATTTCAGTGTACTTAATTTTCAGTGTATTAATTAAATGCCTTCCTGAAGATTTTAAAGCATTATAACTCATGTATATCTTTACAATTTCAGTGCCAACCTGGCTACAGAGCCTCTAAGTTACTCTGGTTAGAATCTGCTGCTTTCTTATAGCTCAACTGAAGTTGAGTTAAATATTCCCTCTAGAACAAATTAGAGCACAGAACATGTCAAGCCTTCCACTAAAAGCCTTGGAAACTCCAACAGAAAGGCTGTTTTATTGAGGGCTGAATTACCAACAGAGCTGCCCTGTTCTTTTCTGTCTGCAGAAACTAAACATGCAGAGAAATATTAGGTTCTTCCCTAAACCCCAGCATTAATTAGCTAATCATTATCACTCTCCACGTTTATTGTGATAAATGCTCAGAATTCCTTTCAGTCAAGATGGAATCCTACAGGAACTGCACAATTCCATTTACTTTGGGTCAATACACTGTTCAAAACCACCTAATTTGTGGCTGGATCCACAATAGGATCCTTTTCTTGCCCAGCAGAAAGGCATCCTTTTGCCCAAAGTGGTTCTGCAGCTCAATATTTACACTCAGCAGTGTTGCTGTAGTTAAACAGCTCCTGTTCTACCCTCAAACAGCACAAAAACTCATTATTAAAAACCAGCTGATTAAAATCTGTCTGCAGCTTCAAACAGTAAAATATGCACGAGCTGATTTTGCTCGAGTTTGTTCAATTATCTCTACTAACAAATCAAGGCTTAAAATTGCATAATATGTTTAAAAAGCCAAATAAATGTTTAATATTTGCCTTCGGCTTTGCGAGGGAAAGTTGCCCAGTAACAGAATCCCTCATTTCTACTTCTGAGAGGAGACAAAGATGCCTCATCAAAGGAACCCTGAGCAATTGTGACCAACCCAGTGTGTTGCTGTATCGCTGGGGGCACCGAGCTGGGGGCAGCGAATGGAAATCAGCTGCCTCTGATTTGATGTCATCATTACCAACATCTGCTCTCCTTCTCCACTCAGACATGGTCGGCAGCCTCTGGCTCACCTGGAGAAGTGCATTTCGATTTCCTGGCTCAGGGAGTGTCCAAAAGTGTAGGACTGTCGGAGTCCAGGGAAGCCTGAAAACTTCTCCTGCTCCTCTGGGAATTTCTTTAGTCCCCAGACCTCCTCAAAAGTGGCCTAGCCAGCGACCTAGGCTTTTGGAGAAGCTCCCTCCACTTTTGGGAGAACCTGAATGCACCAGAAAGGTGAAAGGATTTTTGTTTAGTGAACCACAGAGAGTTTAGTTGTAGTTTTGGGATCTTGC
>VZTN01007943.1:298-33992 GCA_013400515.1 Erpornis zantholeuca | reverse complement strand
GGCGGCCCCGCTGCCCCCGGGCATGAGAGGCGGCGGCGCGGGGCTGCGGGAGCGCCGGGACCCACCATGCGGGAGCTGGCGATCGAGATCGGCATACGGGTGCTGCTCTTCGGGGTCTTCGTGTGAGTAGCGCCGGGCAGCGGCGGCCAAAGGCATCAGCGGCATCAACTTTGCTCCGGTGCCGCGCTGGCAGCCGAATCCCGTTCGCACCGGGCCGGGGAGTGCGGGGCGGAGGTGCGGGATGGAGGTGCGGGATGGAGATGCTGAGCTCGCCCCGTGAGCTTTCCCGCCGGGAAAGCCTCCTCGGGATGCCGGAGCGAGCGGCAGCTGCAGCCAGTCCCCTCTCCGGCATGCTCGGGGGTGGAATATTTTCCCAGGGTGAGTCTTTGCGGGAGCTCTCCCAGCCCCGGGGTTTTGCCGAAGAGTCGAGGGGAATTTTTTTTTCTCCGAGAAGCTGCTGTTTGTGAGAGAAGTGTGCAAAAAGCGACCAGCAGAAATAATGCAACCTCGCAGGTGCTGGTGGTTTCCTTGGGCCGGTTGTAGTTTGTGGGGTAAAGCCTCAGCTGCCGGGGCTGTGAATGCGCCTCGACAGCTGGTTCTGGCTGCAGCGGGAGCCCCGGGGCCGGGGAGCTGCAGCGCCGGTGCTGGAGCAGGCACCGCGGGCTGAAGTGAGGTGGAACCTGTGAGAGCAGGTTTGGGAAGCTTCTCTGCACGCTGCTGGGCAGCGAGGAAAGTCACGAAAATCTGCTTGTTGCAAGATGGGCATCTAGCGCTGCAGGAACATTCTATTTGCCTTTTATTTTTAGGAGAAAGCAGTTGTGCGTTGTTTTGCTTTTTCAGGGCTGTATTCATTAATTTCTTTCAGGCAGTTTGTGGTCTGAATACATTTGAACAATGAAAAGTTCCACTCTATAAGTTTGCATTTGCGTTGCTTAGTGTTTAAAGATGAGTGTTCTCAGCCTTTGTGATCTCTCAGGAGCATTGCAGAAAAGGTATCAGATTTTGCTGTTTGTTTTCCTGAGGATGGATGCTGTTGGTCACAGGTGCAGGGAGTATAGGACATCTGTTAAGCTGTGATACTGACTTAGAGGTGAAACTGAATGCTTTGATGAGTCCTTTCTGTACCTCTCATGGTTAATTAATAACTTGCCTAATTTACTTGTGTTTGATTTTTTACTCAGTGCCCATTTCTCTTGAATATTGATGCAAATCTTTTGATTTGCAACAAAACCCTGTGAGGTACCTTTGATATCTGTCAGTTCAGTTGCATCTCACTTTGAAACTAGACCTGATCCTGTCCACAGAACTCCCTTCTGGAATACATGGAGCTACAGGGTGAGCAAAGACCTCAGAAGCTAATTCTACATCAGAACCTTTCTCTTTATGGCTGTGTGTGTAATTCATCACCTACACCCCCCCTGTAAGAGATCTCTTCATGTAGCTTATTACTATGATGTGTAAATCATGACCCATCAGAATTTGTCATTCCTTGGTTGTGCTTCTCTTCTGTCTCTATTTCCTCTCTAAAAGATTCTGTAATTTTCTCTGCTCTTTATGTGGTTCCAAAATCCACAGAGGAGGGGGAGCTAACAGAAAAGCTCTTGGTGGAGTCCCTATAATGGCAAATTCCTATGGAAGAACTTCTCATATTTACACATAGCTCAGCTCCTGCCTTGTTGGGATTCTGGGGAATAATCCTGATATTTGAATAGGTCATTCAGAGCATTCATTGACATCTGAAAGTGCTGGGCATGGTAGTGTTCCAAATTCAGGTTGGTGTTGAGTTTCATGAAGAACTGCACTTTATTTGCTTGTAATGGTTGCAAAAATACAATCCCTAGGTAGGGATTAATAAAAAAAAGATCTTTTATTTTCAGATCATATTAGCACCAAAGTAATCTTTTGCTATTGCAATAGTATTCAATAATTCCAATAGTGTTCAGTAACTCTCTCAGTTTCCTAAAGTGGCAATAATTCACATTTTGAAACTTCTGTGTTGCAGAGGTTTAAACATTGTTTCCTGGGGTTTTATAGACAGCCAGTGCAAGGATTTTCATGGAGCATTGAGTTCAGTGGAATATCTTTTCAGGAATGAATGTTCACCAGCGAAATTGGAAGCCCTGGGAGCGGAATTTGGGCAGCAGCAACTCGAGCTCCACTACAGAAGAGATTTCTAGGAAAGAAAAGGCTGTTCCACCTCCCTTGGAAAGGAATGCCATTAACAGAATTGAGTCGAGGCTGGGTCTGAGCTCATCTCTGTTGTGAGTGCCAGGACACGAGGAACTGGACAGGAGAGAAGGAGTTCTTTCTGTGCAGGTCTTGATGGCTTTGGGTCATTACCAACCCCTGTAGTGTCAGAAGCCTGACCTTGAATGTAATGACTCCACAGGTATTTGAGAGTCCTGAACCATCTGTACCTCCCAGATGTCTTTGAGCTTCATCCTAACAGTTCATATCACTCACAGCAACAAACTGGCACATTTTGTACCCTGGAATGCAAAAGAAAAAGGTGCATATTCCACTTTGGAGCTTTGCTTGGTAATAAATGTCATTTCATAAAAATGGAGGTGGGAAAACTTCTGTTGGTGATTGCTGAAATTGAGTGTATTGCCAATCTGAATCTATTTTACAGCAAGAACAACCATGTTTTCTATGTTTAAGACTGGCAATGGTTTTTTTCCCTCAAGTTGCCATAATTATCAGTGTCAGTCATTCCATCAAAGGCAGAAACCCATACTTGTTATATAAGATCTCTTCTATCCTGCAAATGGGCACCCTTAGAAGAAATGCTCATTTTTGGTGGTTGAGTATTGATTTGGTTTGATTCAACAGCCATTTAGGGAGGATAATGATCACAACTGACTCAGTTCTAGGTGTTGTGCTCTTGGCAATTGCTGAGAGCTCACTTAGCAATTAAAGACCAGATTAGGTATTGAAATTTAGCATCTCAAGCTTCTCTGCATTTACAGAGATCTGTGCTAAAGGGCACTTTAACCCTCGGGATTTAGTGGTATTGAAGGAGGGATTAGTTAGAAGAGATTTATTGGAAGGATTGTGTCTGCTTGAAACTGAGAAGCAGGAGTTAAAAACAAACCCAAACAACAAAGAGTCAGAACCCAAAAACAAGTGGTTGCAGTAAAAAATATCCTTAATTCACCCTTTACTGCAAAGTTAAAGAGGTATTCTTTGAGTACCTTCAGCAAGATAGCTCTCAAGCTGCAAGTTACAAACTGCAAGGATAGTAATATTTCTATTCAGCTCCACAGTTTCTCCCAGTTCCTTAACATTAACAAATTAATTTCTAGTTTTCAAAATATGTATCGTTGCACATTTTGGTTGGGCTGAACTGATCTCATGGAACATGGGTTGTTTGTTACTTCCAAGGTGAAGAAAATTCTCATGCTATAATTTGACTATTACATCATGCAGTTTCAAATATTTTCCAATCAAGTCTTGACTTCAATCAATTCTCATTTCATATTTTTGTTTACTTATTAAGAAATATTTGTGAGTACAGTACTGAGTTTTATTTTTATAGTGAGGTTTTTCCATGTAAGCTCTCAGAAGTAGAAATGGTCTATTGTTTGATATAACTATGAGGATTTTCTCTGTTTACAGGAAAAATCCAATGCCAATTTGAAGAATGATTGAATTAGGGTCATGCATCTCTGTTTTTCTTAATTTTTGTACTTATTCCAATGACTTGGAGCATCTTAAAATGTCTGATTAATGTTAAAAAACCTTAAAAGAGACCAGACTTTCATCTCTGTGTGTACAGTGGCATTTGTGACTTAGAGGTGACTTGAAGAAAGCAAATTGTTTTGACTGACTAGGTTTTAATCTTGAATAAAGCAAATTGTTTTGACTGACTAGGTTTTAATAAGCCAGATAAACCAGTCATAAAAGGATTTGTGAGCAAGTCTGATAGTTTATGCAGGAGTGATGCCCTTAAAACAAGATTTTTAACCTGTTCTGTAAAGAATTCCCTGAGTGGTAGCTCAGAACGAGTCTGAGGGGTGTCTTTATTCCTTAGTGTTCTGTTTTAGGTGTCTTCTACAAGGAAAACTTTCTGCACCTGTTTCAGAAGTTCTGGAAGATCACACCACTGCCTCTTGGCAGGAAGAGAGGATTGGTGTGTGCTGTTGTATATTTAACCTAATGACTTGTCAGCAGCACGTCAGTGATGTTTAGAGAGCTAATTGATTGAAAAGGCAAAGTCTTTCAAGGATTGCTTCATCAAACCTCCAGCTCTTCAGTGCATGCGGTGTGATTAAAATATAAATGTTGTTTGGAGTAATTGGATATCTTCCCCACAGCACAGCCTCATTAGCAGCCTCCCTTGGGAATAAATGTTTATCTGCAGGCTAATATACAGATATATATTCCACACGTGTGAGTTTACAGCACTGACTAATGCTGACATCTTTTGTGTGTGTGCCATGTTCAGTTTCTGGTGAAAGTAAATAAAAGCTGTTTCTGGGCGTGTGGTGTTTCTTACAAGTTTACAGTATTAATATTTTAATCGAGTTATGAATATGCATGAAATAATCTGGTGTGGAAAGCTCTTTCAAGTAGCTTTCTTTGTCAGGGGATGTTGTCTTCTGGATATCCTGCATATGTTGCCTTTATAAATGATACTGTGTATTGTCTTGTTAACACCGACAGAAAATCAATTACCCGAGGAAATTCTACAATGCTGCACTTTTGCTTTGCTCTTCTCCCAGATTGTGCTTGCCTTTTCTCTCTCATATGGACGAGGTTTTTGGAGGACAGACTGAGCTGGGAATTGTGAGCAGTCAGAGCTGTGTAGGTAACAAAAGCAAGATGGTATTGAGAAGAAATCACCAGACATTAGGATTTATTTTCTCACTCTGACTTAAACGCTAGGAATTTACACAAATCAGCTGGACCAAGAATTCAAAGCACCCTTTAAGCCTTGGCTCTCTAGTTGGATGTTTCAAAGTAGGTATTTGGTAACTTCTTATTGGTTTTGTGTCCTCTGCTCTTGATTTGAATAGCTCATAATTCTGAGTTTGTTTGGAACCTGATCTTTGGCTTCTGATCCTAACAGTCTTGGACTTCATTTCTGTGTACCCTAATTTCTCATCAAGAAAAAGAGGGCAATCCTTCTTTTCCTCACCCTTCCTTCAGTTAATTGAAAAATTCTTTGCCATGAAGTAGCCAAAACCATTGAACATTCCTGGAGCTTTTTCAGTGTTAGTTTCACAAATAGTAATAATAATAGGAAGTGAGAACATCAACATGTTTGCTGACCTGTTTAGAAATCGGTGCATTGTTGTAAACCGTAATTTATATGTTAATAAAATGAGGGAAAGATTTGTTTTGTGGTGCAGGATGAAGTCTAATTCACTGAGTAGGGTTAATGATGAGTTAAGGGAAAGACCTGCTGTAGAAAAGAGCCTCTCTGGTGCTTAGGAGCTGAGAACACACATCAAAGGTCTCATAGGGAGGAACAGACTTGTTCCAGTGCTCAGCAGAGTCGGTCACACCTTTGAAGTGATGGCAGAGCTAGAATGACATGGAGCTCCTGTAACTCCCTGATATATCACAAAGTAACCTGGATTTTAACTTTGCTCGGCACTGTGTCCTTGACAGACTACAGTGAAAACAACATAAATACCTAAATACCAATTAAACCTGGTGTCACAGGAAGCACAGAACAAACTGACCATGTGCATGTCCTGATGTGTGTGGATTGTCAGGGAGCTCACACTTGGTACCATACTGGGTTTTATGGTCAGGTTCTGGTGGCATCCAGGGCCCCCATCCCCCTGCTGCTGGAGGGGAGGAGGGAGAAAAAAAATCAAAGTTAAACCTGGGGAGAAGGGAGGGGTGGTGGAAAGCTGTTTTAAGGTTTAGATGTTCTCATTTTTCTAGTGTGATTAGAGTAGTTTTCCTCAGTCAAGTCTGTTTTGCCTGTGACAGTAACTGCTGGGTGACCTCTCCCTGTTCCTATCTCTACCCAGAGGCCTTTCAATGCATTTTCTCTCCCCCATCCAGCTGAGGAGGGGGGTGAGGAAGCAGCATCCACTCAGTGTCATCCTGGTGTTCAGCTACTTGCTGTTTCACTCAGCTGGAGCTTCCAATTCCACTGTTTTTGTATTACATTTATTGAAATTGGGCTGGATTTTACTGACTTTGGTAACAGTTACCCAAGAGAAATTGTACCCACCTGTCTTTTTTGTGCAGACTCTGGTCTGTGCATGAAATTGATTGTATTTTACAGACTGCTGTGTCAATACTTCTAGATTGTGGAGCTGAGTTATGCCATTTGTCTTCCCTGAGGCTGGGGGAGAGAGGGAGTGAGAGGATGGGAAGAGGGAAGGGGATTTAACGGCAGGAATTCTAATTGTCCTGTTAATAGGATAGGATTTATAGTTGATCTCCATGGCTAAACTCACAGCTGAATACATCCTAAAAGAGGATGTTATTGTAAATGCCAAAGCATCTGCTCCAGATTTTTTTTGAGCAGTAAATGGTGACTTTGTGTCTCTTGTTGAATCTTGTTGTTGAATCCCATTTACTCACAGACTTTGGCACTTTGTGTTTACTTGCTTTTTCTGATTGAGCATCTTTTATTGTGAGAATGCTGCTAAGACTGACAGGGTTTCTGGGAGAAAATTTTTCCTTAATAAATTGATTCTTATACTTTGATCTAACCACAGTCAAGATGGGGCACAACTGTGATTCTTGTGGGAAAGAATTTAATAAAAATTATAGTCTTACTGCTGAGAATGTACTCATATCTGGCACAGTAAATCAAGATCTTTATGGTCTCCCAATCTGTCAGTGACTTTGAAAACTCAGTACTTGGAAATAGCTGGCAGAATTATTGATGCTAAAGGTGAATTAAGGGTAATGTTTAGTGTCGTTTGCAACTTCTTTGTGTAGCAAGGACTGTGCTGGTACTGAGCAGAGGATGCCTGAGTGCTGCATCTGTATTGGCAAGGGTTATTGGACAAGGACAGGAAGCTAAAGGCAACACTCACGTCCCTAATTAAAGTATTGATCCCCTAATGAACAGCAGGGACTTAGGCTTGGCTGGTTAAGGAAAACTTCACTCATTTCTGGATCAGAACAGCTCCTTTACAGCAGATCCAACTGCATTGTCTGTGGGGAAGAGAGGAAGTTGTCAGCAGCTGTAGCACTTGAACTAAGCTTTTCATGACTATATGGGTCTTAAAGTACATTCCATTCACATTTTTCCCTTGCCTTTAAATGTTAAATTTGTCATCATTTGACCACAAGTCATTGATATGTAAGAAAACCTGTGACTGATTGATTGATATGATTGTGTAGAAAACGAGATTGGGAATGTTTCTTCATTTTAAGTCAGACTGCTGCAGTCACTGTGTGTTGTATTGGTTTGTTTGTCTGCATTACAAAACATTTCTATTTTTACTATCTGGATGGATAAATATTTTCCTTCTTAAAATACCACTGAATTTTAATTAAAATTGCATACGAGTGCAATAAATGGAAATTGTTTTACTGCAGGGTAAGTAACAGGGTTTACAACTGGTGTTTTCGTAATAAGTGCCTGATTGAGATTAATAATTCAGGTGAATTCCAGAGAGCTGGGGGGAGGAGTGAGGAAGATTGTAAGAGAGGTATAGAAAACAATTTTTTTTTGTGGAAAAGGTAGAAATAATTGAGCTGTTTAACCTGGAAATCTGAGGAGACATGGCAGTGATCTTCACAGGTAAGCAGCTGCATAAAAGTGGTTGAAGCTGCTCTTCATGTCCTCTGGGAATTAGACAGGAAGGAAAGATTTTTAAATTTGTAGCAAGGGAAACTTAGGTTGAGTGTGGGGAAGTATATTTTCATTTTAAGGACTTTGAGCACTGTGATAGACTGCCCAAGGTGGCAGGGAGCCTCCACCAGTGGAAGTTTTAAAGTGCAAGTTACCCTGAAGTGTTTTAGGAGTATTTTACATCAAGTTTTGCTTTGCTGTGAGGATACAGACTGGGTGGTGCTGTAAGCTGGCACTAATCAACTGAGTGGACTGAGGTTTTTATCACTTGAGAGTGTCCCAGTGTGTGGGTAAAAGCTTGAAGTGAAATTTCTTGTGAGAGTTTTTTGACTCCTCTTGATGGGCAGGAAAGGAAACAGTGGTGCCAATAGGAAATTACTTGGAGAATACTTCATCAATCACTGAGCAGAAGCTGGGGGTCCCTCCTGCCCTGCCAAAGTTTGTGTGCTAAACATTCTGCATTAACCAGACTGTGGGGAAAAATGAAAACCCAGATTAGGTGCAGTGTTTTACTCTGCAATCTGACATTTTAGCCTCTGTTGGGGGAGAAGTTTTGCTATGCCTTTAGCATGTGTAATGGAGGTGTAAATGCTAGCTCGGAAATGTTTCAGCTCTGAAGGGTTTGTGGCTCCCTGCCAAGAGTTGTGGAGCCTTGCAAATGGAGAGCAACAGAGGGGAGTGTCACCTCATACAGAGCATTACATTTTCATTAGCTGCCAATTCTCACTAATGGGAGAACATATCTAATAGCCTGCCTGTGCTCTCACAGCCCGCAGAGAGGCCATTAATAACTGTGCTCATCTGTGCCCAAGGTGCTTTCCAGGAGTGGAACTATTCCTGTTGGGCCTCAGTGAGGGCTACAAAATGCAAAAAGTGATGTCCACATTCCCCACTACTATATCTTCTTCTCTTCTTCTTCTTCTTCTTCTTATTTAAATCATTACTAATACTCTGGAACATGTAGTTCTCATATAACTGTTTTTGAACTCAGTGATTTTAATATAGTTGGGTTTTTTTGTGAATGTCATTAGGAGTGAGGGAGGGACAGAGATAACTGAGAAGGGGAGTTGTGTCACTTAGAGAAACTCAGCGTGGTTGTGAGTTTACCCCAACTCTCATTTGGGATCCAAACATCATCAATACATGTGTGACATGCAGACATGAAAAAAGAAGAAACTTTCCCAGGCTCAGCTCTGTTGAATTGCTGTGAAGCTGTGTAGTTGTGCAGGGAACTGTGGAGAGTTGTTTGACTGAAAGTAGTTTGAGATGTAATCAAAATAAGCATTAAAAACATGAAGAGGAAAATGTTGACTGTCTGTAGTGTGTTTGGGTTCATTATTCAGACATGCACTTAGTTAATTTAAGCCTTTAATATGAATTCTGTTTTTCAATTTAGGATAATGTACAGCTGCCAGCTTTGACACTTCTAATGGCAGCAGAACTCATGATTTCATTTCCCTCTGCTTTCTCCTCCTCAAACACACATTAAAATAGCTTTTGTGAAGTATCTTTTATCATAGGGTATATTTAATAAAAACAGAGATTAGAGGCAACTATTAATACCATAAATAACTTGTTTTAGTGAATAAAATGAGAGATAATGCAATGAAAGCAGGAGCCAAGAGTTTTCACTTGGCTGATGTTGGTCACCTCTGTAAAACTACACTGTTGATTATTTCTGTTACATTTCTGGATAGCCTCAGGAACTGCACCTTGACACAATAAGCAGCAGCTCTGACCTCCTTGCTGTGTTTTCCCAAGGGCAGCACTGCTCCATGTGAGCAGGGATCACAAGGACTGAGTGGCTCTTTCACCCCAGGAGCAGCTAAATGCCAAAACAAAGTTGTTTTTGTTTCAGAATGGTTTATTTTACATTCTGCGGAGCAGAAAGCAAAGTTGTAAAGATGACTTTCAATATTAGGTCAAGGAAAGTTGCAAAAATTAAAAACAAGCCAAAATATGTGACTTGGACTCATTTTGCAGGGGGAATTTTTTTCATGAGTCAATATAGCCCCTCTTGTCTACTGCTCCTCTGATAAAAGCTGCAATGCAGCATGAGCAACTGTTCCCTCTTCCTTCCTCTCATTTCCAAATATTCCACTTCTCTGAGGAATATATGGTGGTGGAAATGTTGTATCAGAGCTAATTAAGTAGTTTTAAGGTCTGGGAACCCATTTTGTTCCCAGGGAATGGGAGTTTTCTAGATTCACAGTGGCAGTAATGCTGCTCAGTGATATTTAGTTGTACTTGCTTTCAAAGGCTCAGCCCCTAACAAGGAGAATGCATGGATTGGAAGTTTTTGGAATCTTTCAGGTGTACAAGAACAACAGCCTGGCTGTGCTAATTCCTTGTTCTTGTGCTGTTCATGCATGCTCAGATAATCCTTTCCCTTTCCTCTGTGTCACAGGAAGGAAATTGTTTCCTTAGAGAGAGTTCAAATGCTAGGGACTGAGAAAACAGTGAGAATGTAATTTAAGTGCAAGTAAAACTAAAATTAGGTTCTAAAACTCCACCTCAGGCTGTTCTTTCTTTTTCAACACTGTGAAAAGATTGTTGGTTTGCTCTTTCATATTAGGTATTCTACATATATATCTCATTTATATGTGATTTCATAAGCTGCAGGACTCCTGTTGTGAATCTCTATTGCTTTTAGTTTGAGATTTGAGCTTTTCAGTGAGCCCAGGCTCCACAGCTGTTGCCTCCAAGGGGGAGAGTACAGAGGGTGGCCATTCATCTTTGGAAGAAGTTAAACCCTGATATATATCTGTAAAATCAGTAGATATGTGAGGCAAATCTGGGAAATGTATCAGTAAGGCTGAAGAAAAATACCAGAAACTCTCCTTTTGTAGCACTTCAGGGAAATATGGCAGATGTGGTAATATGTGTGTATTTTAAAACCACATTAGAATTTATTTTCAGTCTTTACTTAATCAAAATGATTTCTCATATATCTGAAGGGCTAATGGAAGCATATGTGCTAATTAAATGTCACACTGAAATTGGTAGCTAATTTAAAGTATTCAGAAATATTTTCCATCAACTCATACTGACTCATCTGAAGCCAAAACTACCCTCAAGGACCAGTCTTCTACTGGCCAGAGGCATTAAATAAAAAACCCCCAAAATATTGCCCTTGTCCTTTGTCTTTATCAGTGCCAATAAAGTTCTATATGGGGATTATATTTTGTTAATCAGAAATAGTTGCTGTGTACACTGCATGGCAGTGAACTGGGAAATAAAAAGTTTTTAGCTGTTAAAAAGATATAGAGACAATTTATGGATACTGGTGCTTCTGTGTCAGTGTGAGTGTGCAGCATTTGACTGGTTTTAGTGCAGTTAAAAAATGATATTAAAACAAGCCTATGAAGAACCAATAAAACATTAGCTTCTATTCTGACTGGCACAGTTCTTTACATTCAGTGCCTATTGCAATATAAATTCTTACATGTATTTTAAATTAACCCTTCCTTTTGATTTCTTTAGAGGAGTTGAAGCTGTTGTTTTCCTCCCTGGGTGTTTGTCAGAGGTGCATACTTGGCAGGTGCAGGTACATGTTCCTGAAGCAGCTGCAGGCTTAGGATTTACTCTGATGCTGACACTGGAATGGTTTGTCCTGCCCTGCTCTGTAAAACCACTTCAGGAAACACAAAACCTCCTGGCATTCAGTGTTGTGCCTGAACTGCAGGGAACATTTGTTTTTCTATCAGAGTTTATATCATTGGGGTTATGTTTTTCATTCATGCCAGCTTCTTCCTTGCTTATCATTGATAATTGGCCATATTTTCTGTAGCCCTTCCTGATGGCTGAGGAGCTGTGGATTTCCCAAGTTACTTTAGATATTAAATGGCTCAGATCTCTTTGCTTGTGCTAACCTCTGAGCTGACACAGAGCTGTCTCATCATGCTGATGCACACAGACAGCAGCATTTCAGAGTCTGAGCTGCTCCAGCTCCGTGGAGAGCAGAATCATGGTGATAAACCACAGGCACTGCTTATCTCCCTTCCTCACTATCCCCTCTGCTTCAGTTTTGTTAATTTTACATGCCAGCCACAGACCATTTCAAGCTTTTCAGATTTTGTCTGTGTTTGCAGGAGTTTGTAAAATAACCACCAGGAAGTTATGTTTGGTTTTTTGGTGGTTTTTTTTTTTTTTCCATAATATTATCTGTAGGCAGAAAACAAGCCTAGGTTTTCTCATGGCCTGAGAACAAGTTATTCTCTCCAGGTACACCAAATAACATGACATGAATGCTTTCCCCACTGTTAGTGTGTTTCAGAAAGGCTAAGTTGAAGTCTTGAATTCAAATGTGAGCCAAGGTGATGTGAACAAACAGTGTTTGATGCAATGTACCCAGATGATGCAAACTCTGGGCTCCTTCTCTTTCAGCCTGGATCACTTGTGGGAAGTTCCTAAAGCAAACCCTCTCTTTCAGAATACAATTTTCTTATCTCCACATGGGAACATGATGTGTTCTCCTTGTTGGCTCTTCATTCAAAATGTTGGGGCTGTGAATCTCCTGTGTAGGAATCCCTCACTGCATATTCTGTAATTAGGCCAACTATTACCAACTTCAGCACCACTGACACCACTCACAACCTTGCAGAACAACTGATGGCACAATTTAACATGGCAGGTACACTAGAAGAGCTTTTACAACTAGACTTGAGACCTAGTTTGGGGAATACTAGAGGAAATATCCATGTAAAAACATGCAGAATGGAGAGCAGAGCCACAGTTAACCTGTGTTTTTGGGAGAAGCAGCATTGTTTCCTCACACAGAGCTCTGCAGGCAGGGAATGGTGGTTAGAGCCAATTTTTTTCTCCCCAAACCCTCAGAGGTGATTTATTCATGAACATCTGCTATCTTTCTGTTTGCCCCAATGGGGACTTGCAGACAGAACCTTTTGAGGATGCAATCTGCTTATCAACAGATAAAGCTTAGAAAAGAGGAGGGTCATTCATTAGGTATCTGGGATGAAAGTCTGGGTACCACAATCACAAGTTAATGATCATTCTCTCCTGGTGCTTTGCCAAACCATGTGTACTGCTCTGTCCTCTCAGTTACTGTCCCTTGGTGTTTGGGACAAGCTTTGTCTGCAAGAAGAAAAGTAAAAGGCAAAAATCCCCAATTTCCCCCCTCTCCTGCTGACCCACCACCCACTCTTTCATTGATGCTCAGGACCAGGCAGTAAATTTAAACCTTGTGGTGGGATTAATGGAGCTGAGGCCAGGCAGAGGTGGAAACCACAAGGTGAGGTGCTAAACAATATCTGCTGCAACTTATGGGAGGTGAAACCCATGGTGGAAGCTCAGGTCAAAACCTGTTGAGGATATTTATGCTCTGTTTGATTCCTTCCCTATCAGTGAATGGTTTCATAAAAAGATAACCCCAAGTTATTAGCCCACATCATCACAAAGCTGCTTTCAGTGTGCTGTTACCTGGCTCTGGCTGTGATGTGGTGCTGGCACGAAATGATCCCAAAGGGCTGCCTGCTGTGAGGTGGAAATGGAGCTAATGAACCTCAGTGTGCTCAGAAAAGAGCAGTGTTTTCACCCAGTGTGAAAACAGGGGGCTGTGAGCAGCAGTGTTGGCATGGCCAAAGCTACCCCAGGGACTGAGGCACCTTTTGCTCACGGATGGTTTTAATGGAATTCCAGCTCCTCCTTCCCTTGGGCTGCTTTGAAAGTCACAGTTAAAGGCTCTGGAAGTTAATGGAAGTCCTTTATGCCTTAAACTCACGTCATCAGGCTGGAGTGTGTGAAATCTTGCTTGCTAAGCTGTTAAAAACGTGAAGATGAAGAAAGCTAACACCGAAAAGCTAAGGCTGAATTTTCCTGTGCTGAAACAAAGGGAGTTTCTCGCCCACCTGCTGCCAGGGGACTGAGATTGTACTTTGGGCCACAGCACAAAATGATCAAAACCACTTTTCTTTATCCAAGGACTGCATTCATTTCTAATAACACCTAGTCCTTTACACGAGCTTGTGCTGACTTAGGAGCAGTGATAGACTGTACTTGTGGTTGGGACAAATGAACATGAATCACCAAGTGTCAGGAAGCTTAGAAACCTCATGACTGTTTAATAGAGTACAGAGGGAATTGCCTTCCAGCTAGTGAAACCTCATATCCCATTGGTGATGCCTCAAAAAAGAAGAGAATTGTTCTCTTATGAGTCTAGGCATAAAAATTTAATTAGCAGTTGAGCTCTTTCAGAAGATTAAAAAAAAAAAGTGATTTCTTTTTTTACAGTCACTTTCCTTTAACTGTTTACTTTCTACTTCTGTATTGTTCACAGAGACATCCTCTGCCTTCTGCAGCTATTTTTTTCTCCTTCTAGAGTGATTTTGAAACTATTTTGCCCAGTTTCAAAAAACCTTTTTTTTTTTTTTTACTTTATGTTGCACTAAATTTGAATGCAGTTTTGGGAAGATATTCAGTCAAAGAAATAAATGAATACATAATCAGATATAATATATAGTGGATACAAAACTGCTGCTCTTGCATAAAATAATAATTACAGTCACTGATAGATTTGTTGAAATTACTCATTCTTAATATGTGTGCAGATGAGTATATGGTAATCAGAAAATCAGTCTTCATCTGAAATCAGATACTATTTATGTTATTTATTATGTTTTCATCTCTTTAGAATGTTCTTTTGATCTTAAAGGAATTAAATCTTATGACAGTATCTGCAGTGTCATAGTGTGTTTCCTGTGAGAACTGAGTGTTTTTTAATTTTTCTGAATTTAACAACTATAATTTTAGCTTTCTTACATCATGAGGGGACAGGAAACAAAAGATCAAGAAGAGCCCCAAACCTTTAACTCTGTTGGCATTTGTTCATAATGTCAAATGTCTTAACGTCAAATTAATTAAATTTCTGATCCAATGTTGGCAAATTTTCCAGAAGTGCACTGGTGCTTGGATATACTGTGATCACCTTGAAGCACAAATGTTTGTGTGTTGTTTGCTCTCTGCAGTTACCAGAAATGCTTCAAAAGTATACTTTAGCACTTTCTCTTAGTTGAAATTTGGAACCAAACCTACTTGAATTTTCCAGGAGCTGACCTTTACTTTTCTAGTTGAAAGCTGTAAAATGAATTTTTCATATGGGTGATATATTACCTGGAACTGTTCTTCTGTAGAAATGTTTCCTATTTTCATGTCATGCACAAGCCATTGTCTTTCAAACTCAAAAAAGCTTTGTGTTTTCATTTTGAAAACACCAAAACAAATTCTTTTGACACTGCTGAAGTTTACCTTCTTGGGAGAGCAGGTTCAGACTCTGGGTTTGGAGAAGCAATAACAGTGAATATTCCCCTTGCAAAACCAGACTCCTCAAACTTCCAGAATGATCTTGCTGTCCACGTAGGCCAGTATAGGAAACATAAATATTGTTACAAGTGACAAGACTGTGTTTGACCTTTCATGGTCCTTAAATTTTGTATTTTTCCTTTAGGAGAGGAGAGAAGAGGAGGTCAGTTGGCCTCTTTGGAATGTTCTGTCGAGGGGGAGTCTGAGTGTGCTCAGCTAAAGGGGGAAGAGAATGGGTTGGGTTGGAAGGGACATTTAAGGATCACCTGGTTCCAGCCCCTGTGCACGAGCAGGAGAAGTGCTTTGCTGCTGTTTAGGAAATCGCTGAGCTAGCTCTGTTTGAGTGCCTGTCTTCCCTGGGGAGGGCTGCATGTGGGAGCATGGTTTAATTTTACTCTGCTCTACAAATGGCTTTGGGCTTTTTCTCTTTACAAAGTCACCTGACGTTCCTGCTACTGGCGTAAAACCTGGGTTTGGAGAGGTTTAAAGCCCTAGGCTTTGCAAGATTTACAATAAAAAAAGCTTTGGGCTGCTACATCTCCAAGTTCTGGCTCCATGGGCTTATTAGGTGAGAGCAATCTGCAGAAAGCTGCTCCCTGTGCCTTCCCTCAGCAGCCATTCCTCCACTCCTAATAAACCAGAGCTGAAATGGGCAACGTAAAGCAAAGGCCAAACTTCCCACCTTGTCTGATGCTAATTCAAAGCCGAGAAAAGTTAAAGAGCACTGAAGGACTCTGTGGAAAAAGGAGTGTGGTTTAAATGAAGTGAGACAATTCAGGTCGTCATGAAAAGCTTTTGAAACTTCCTACCTCAGTCAAAGATCACAATTCCTGATTTTGCTTTCGGTGCATGACAAAAGACACCCACACAAATGACTTCCTACAGACACTGTAACCTCAACGTTTCATTTTGATGCTCTTAAAAATAACCTAATTACAGAACCATGGGGGATTTTAGTTTGTTTCCCTGGGGATTTGGTTTTGGTTTGCTTTTTTTAAGAGAGGTAATTGGCATAGTAATGAAATTAAAACTGTTTTGGTAGAATGAAACATTTCCACTAGACCTAGATTTTTCTTAAGTTTGACAGCCCATCCTGTTTTAGGAGTAAGTGTCTTTTGGAGATATTCTCTAAAGTTATCTCTTTTTTCTATCAGTAGAAATTTTCTGGGTTGCTTCTTTCTTTTGCTTTGTGTTCCTGCAAATACAACAGTCGTGCTTCAAAGTCTGAATCTTGGCATTTGGATGACATTTTATATTTTACATTTGTTATATAATTTCTTGAAGGGAAAATATTGGGTTGCATGATTGTAAATTGAGAATAAATGACTACATGGTTTATTACATCTCACTGTATAATTTGCACACTTTTCCCACAAAAAAAAAAAGGAAAAAAAGAAAATTTATTCTCTACATTAATGTTTATGGGACTTTTATAAAGTTGTAGAACAACTTTAAAGGTGTAGACTTTTAAAAGCCATTTTCTGAAGGGTGTCTTTATAAAGTTTGTATTAGTAAAATTCAGTGAGGTAGGATGGCAATGCAGCAATTTCTTAATAAATACCATGCTTGAAATGATAATTCACAGTCAAATTTGGGGGAATTTCTAAAGCAGCAGAACTCTTTTGGGTGTTTTTGGTCATCACTTCAAATTGTGAAAAATGTGTACCTTTGATTGCTGTTTCCAGTTTCACAGAGTTTTTGGATCCGTTCCAGCGGGTGATCCAGCCAGAAGAGATCTGGCTGTACAAAAACCCCTTGGTGCAGTCAGACAACATCCCCACACGCCTCATGTTCGTAAGTACTGAAGGGCTCATCTGGTGGCTGTGAACTGGGGGCACTCCCATTTGATAAGCACTAGGAAACATTTCACGAGCAGAGGATGTCCCTTTAACCCTAAAGGCAATTATTTTCCAAACCAGTGTTGTCCAAAATGTTCCAAACTACGGGAAGCCTTTAAAAAGCAGTGTTATCAGAGGAGTGAATTTATCAACGCTGATTTCTCAGCTCAGGAATGAAAGTAGTGTTAGCTTAGAGGGATGTGAGAGAAATGAGTAGAGAAGCTTTTCCAATTAGCTGCTTGGGTGACCTGACAAAACCTTGCCATGCTCTTACGAGGTTAAGTGCTTAAATTTTGAAATCCAATTTGTTTTAGGCGTGTTAGGCACGGAGATACTTGACTCTGAATAATCTTTTTTCCCCCCCAAAGGCAAAACCTTTGTTTTAGCTTCTCCCAACACTGAATATATCACAGAGCTGCCCTCCTGTCGCTGCTCTTCTGGCTCTTCCCTGCTCAGCACGTGCAGACTGGATGCCTGAATTTGGTTATCAAACTTCCTAGCTTTGATAACCTTCACTAGCAATGATTAACAATCATAATTACCTCTCTATATAAGAGTGCAGCAAGACAAACCACCCCAGAAATGCTGAGAAACTATGGGTGTAGCTCAGGCTGTAAAAGTTCAGTCTTTTCAGCAGCTGCCTCAAAGTCGTCTTTTCCTGAGTCTTCAGGGAGGCCAGGGTTTTACTTTTCAAACTTGAATTCAGATTAAATGTAAATCAGCTGTATAATTTATCTTCAGCTTTTTTTATAAAGGCTTAACCCTTCAGTTATGGAGAATTTTCAGTTAAGGAACAGCTTAAAGATGCCTCCTGCATCTGAGGTGACCATGTATCCCAGCCTTCTGAGACACAGGCTGAAGACCTCATTTTTAAAATTGCCTTTATAAACAATAAACATTTTATTTATATTGCATTAAGAAGCAGCTCTCTTGTGGATTTTTTCAGCCTCCATGGATGGAAATGTGTGTTTCTCCTGAAATGGAAGAGAGTTGTGTAAAAAAACCCAAAAATCAAACAACAAACAGACAAACAAAACAACCCCCAAGCCAAACATCAAATTGCTGTGCTGACAGAGACTGAGTTTAATTGTGTGATTTTTCCTTATGCTCAGCATTACTTTGCTACATGGTTTCTCTGATCTGTTTATAGCTGAAGAGTTCAAGAACCGAAAGTGAATAATTTTTGCAGTGCAGGTTTTTCTGCAGTGGTGAAAGTGTTTTTCAAACCAGTTGGGATAATCATTAGCCCATCCTCGTGTTCTCTAGACAGAAGGCACTGGGAGGCACAATTCTGGCATGTAATTATAATATATTCCCCCATTCCCACAGCCTCAGGTTTTGGCAAAGTTTGTTGTGGGTGGAACTTTCAGGCTACTCTGCATCAGTAACATTTGTATGGCCTTTGTTCTCTGCCTGACTCAGACTTTAAACCATGAACAGCTTCTTAAATTAAGAAACATTAGTACTTTTAATATTTATTCTTATTTCTTTAAATTTAAAGGAAGGAAAATCCAACTCTAGCACTGATCAGAAACTTTCACTATGGAAAGAATTTGTTGCCACTCAGGTACTCTGATATTGAAACACATGGCTGTGCCTTGCCAGAAAGCAACCTCTAAAACTCTCTGTATTGCTGGATTATTTCATTTGCTATGAGGGACTTGAATCCAAGAGAAATGTGAATGCACATCCAAATTGGACAAATCTGGGTAGCATGGGTAGCAAAAACTGGCAAGACCTGAGCCTGTTTCTGTCTCTCTGTCAATGGATATTCCTTGTCTTGGAAAGTGCAGGTAACTGGCAGCTTTCCCTTGGATGCATGGAAGTGTGGCAATCCCTGCACCTTCAGCACATCTCTGCCTTGCCAGGATGAATCATAAATGGCAGAGATTTTGTCCATGTTTCAGGAAAGCCTGGCAGTGCTGGGGTATTTCACTGCTGGAAAAGGAAACATTGCTGGGGTGCATCTGAGGAGAGTATTGCTCATCAGGATGTTGCCAAATGCGTTTCAGATATGAGCCACAGAGAAACTTTTTGCAAAATAAATAAAAAGGACTCTGCCACAAGCCAAAATTTCTCTGTGTGTGCATTTTGCTGCGGGATAAAAAGCACCTTCCAGCTAATGCTTTTGTGTAAGGGGCAGCAATATACCACAAATGTGGATAGTTCTTCATCTCCCTCAAAAACACACATGCTTGTGAGATGTGAGGGAGTCTGCAGCTTTCTGAAGATGAATGGGGAAGTGGTTTGGAACAAGCTGCCCCTTGAATGCTATTCTTTTTTGATAATTTCTGCTGCTCCTGCTTGTTCAAAAGATTTCTGACTCCATTAAAGCACCACTATCAGCCTGTCAGCCTTGGCTATATTTCTACATGTTCGTCAGCACTGGAATGCAGATATCTTTCTTCTTCTTTTTTTTTTTTTTTCCCCTGGTGGCAATCCTTATTTTTAAGAATGAATCTTGCGATTTGGGGATTTGCTTTAACTTTTTTTTTTTTTTATTTCACACTTTTCTTTGAAAGCAGAAATTAAATTGTTGATGAGGATAGAGAGAAGTGAACATTTCTGGAGCAGCAATGTGGCATTGGCATCCAAACTTGAATCTCACACATACTTAGAGGGAGATTTGAAGTGGAAATGACACCTCTTGCACAAAACTTGCTGCCTACCTTCCTAAATGTAGAAAAGGGGAAGAGACTCCAGACTGTTTCAATCTGTGGGGTTCACTGAATTAGATAATTTGCATATGCAGGTGAGGACAAGATGCACAGCCAAAATAACAAATATATTTCACTCCGGTGCTGTTTCCTACTCAGATTGTCTAAAATTGTAAAGTGAGGACTGGGATTAATATGTGACACAAAAAGAAGATTGAGTCACGTGTCTTTTGTCATAATGTATCTGTCTGGTCTGGTTTTTGTCTCAGTGGGGCTATTTGAGAAGTAATGCACAGTTCAGCTTTGGTAAAGGAAGCATAACCTTGCTTAGGACCTGACACTCCTTGTGCCATTTACAGTTTAGTTTTTGTCTTGTTTAAAAAAACCCAAAAAACCAAAAAAACAACAAACCAGTCATTTTCACTTTTTTTTTAAAGAGAATAAAGTGTGTGCACCGAGGCTCAGATGCCATTTCAGGTTCCTTGTAGGAGGATTCCTGTCCTCCAGCACTGACAATTACAGAAAGAGCTTCTGTTTAACCAAACTCGGAGGTGCTCAGCTGTTGCTTCTCTGTGTTTGAGCAAAACGAAGCAGCTTGCTCCACATCCACTTGTAAACCAGAGAATCATAAAGACACAATCTTCCCAACGCCTCCAAGCATGACAGCTGAAAAGAAAACAAGAGGCAAGATAAAGGGCATTTTTTTAAAGCCAGCAGGTCGGTGCTGCAGTCTGTTGTGTTGAGCAGGGTCTCACTGAGCACTCAGCCCGCGGGAAAAATGTACAAAACCCATATGGATCAGTGCAGGAAGTTTGTGAGCCTTATGGACTGTTAGTTTTTCATTGGGGAAGCTGACATTTTAAATGCAGCTCTGGGCAATTACGAATCAATTATAACCCAGGGCTGTGTTGGAGTATGAATGTGCTCGTCACCCTGGAGTTGCAATGACAAGTTGCCCCACTTTGCTTAGGGTCAGGAGTTCGATAAAGATCATTCAGTCTTTCAGTTTAAATGGAGCTGGCTGCAGCTAATTATTAATCAGTTGATGCCCTCACACGTGATATTTGTTATTTCTCACAGGCAATCTCGTTCCTCACGCCACTAGCAGTCATTTTTGTGGTGAAAATAATTCGTCGAACGGACAAGACTGAAATTAAAGAGGCTTTCTTAGGTAATGTATGTCATACTTCAAGGTGGAAAAATATGATAGCTCCCAGAGACTGATTCCAGCTGTAGTCCAAGCCTTGAAGAAAACCTGTCTCTGTTACAGTCCATTATAGCAGTTTTCTTTGGAGTTTCAAGGCACCTCACAAAATCCTTTGGGTTTATGTGTGTTTCTAGGTGGACAAATTCTGTCTTAATTCCACAATCTAGCCAACAAGGCCTGGAATTTGATCAGCAAAGACAAGTCCATCTGAGAGACTGTTCAGATGTCTGTTTTTCTGTCACACCCAATCTATTACTTACATCTTATTTATACTTGGAGCTATTCTAAATTAAGGCTTTGGCTGGAAAGTCCTGTGGGACTCAGCTGCTTAGCGTAGGAGATTACTCCTCTCTTTGTTTGCTCTGATCTTCTCCTGGAATTTACTCTTATCCATTTCAAAATCCGTGCTTTTGGCTCAGTTTTTCTAATTAGAAGCTCTTGTTTCATCCTAAACTGCCGATGGAATTAGATGTGAACTTAATCCTGGACTGTGAGCAATAGTGGCTGAGCTATGGGTGAGGTCTAATTACAGCTGTAGGCAGAAAATTCGAGCAGGGGACAATGGGGAGGGTAAGTCTTAAGCTGTTCCAGGCAATTTTGGCTGTGCCTATCTCTTGAAATCTTAGAGTGATACATGCCCAGATCCTTTTTACAGAGATGTTGCCAGAGACCAATATTGATTAAAGCACTTTCACTGGCAAGGGATACCTTGAAGCACTAAGAGCTGCAAATGTTTTTGTTGGCCTTATGTTTGAAATATGCATAATTCTGAAATTCTCTCATACTGGCTAAGTCACACTTTAATTCATTGTCCCTTACACAGTAAAATCAAAGCAATACTCAGCCTTGCCTTAGCTAGATAGGATGTAAATGGTGTTGTGTAATTAGAAACACTTTTTTAGACAAGGCTTCCTTCCCATGGATTATTCTTTCTCCAGCTGCTCTCACACAAGTGCAAAGATCCTGGGTTTGTTTTGACTGCTGCCAGTCATTTGTTGTAAGTCCTGAAACCTCTCAGAGTGATACTTTACTGACAAGTCCATCCAGTGCAGGTAACCATTCATAAAATGCACACAGTCAGTTCTGGGCCTCACTTTATGTTGTGCAAGCAGGAAAGTTTCAGGTCAGTTTCTCCCTCACTTACTCTCACCTTTTTGTTTTAAAAAGATTTTTTCCCCTGCTGTTTTGCCTTCTGTTGTGATTCCTTCTATAATGTCTAGGAGAAAAGTTGCCAGCTTTGCCAATATTCCTCTTGCAACCCAGAGAAAGGAAACACCAACCTTGATGTTCTGTTCAGTTTGGGCTCTAAGTGTGGAACTTCTCGTGCCTTATTTATGTGCAAGTGCACTGCACACTAACAAGATTGAGTATCTGGAGATGTGAATGTTCATTAGGTGTGGTGGGCCTTTACTGAGGTCTGCCACAGAATGTCCATAAAGAATGTTCAGGGAGAACCCCAAAAGGTGGATTTCTTTAAGCATGATCCATGTAAGAGAAAGAAGGAAAGGATGTGAAAATTCTTTGCCCCTCATATAACCATTAAGACAGAGAAGGGGATTCAGTGCACCTGGAGTAAGGAGGAGTTAATTTAAGTGCCCTTAACCCTTCCCCTGGAAGTGCCTAAATCTCTCACTGACTTCAGATGGGCAATGCAAATCTTCCTTCAAGGGAAAAACAACACAGCAAATAGATTTTTTTTTTTGCTACAGTCACACTCTCATTTGATGCTTGGATTGCCACTGTAAGGAATTTGCAACAGCGAAGGCACAGCTCAGTCAGGTGTACAATGAGCGATCATGACAAAGCTCAACAAAAAGACTAAATTTTACTGCCTGTCTTCAAAAGCAGATATGGTTTTTTAAAAAGGAGAGTGTAGTGCTGTGGCATTGCTGGCCATCTGCATGTGACTTTGTGGAAAATTTCCCTGTGCAATTTCCATAAAAAACTGAGACAAAACAATAGAGGGGAAATTTAACATATGAGTGTCTCTAGGATTGACTTGTTCTTTCATTTTTTCTGGCAGCTATTGTTATATTCTGAGAAATCCCTTATTTTTGCTTTGATGAAAGTCCCATTTTTTTTTTTAAACTTTAAAAAATAGATCCTATAACACAATTTTATGATCTGTAATATCCTCAGGCAAAGGTTTTATGGAGACAGGATGAGTGCTGCAGAAGTGCAGCATCTGGGGCAGCAGCCCAAGGAGAAAATATCTCATGTGGCTGTCATAATCAAAGCTATATTACTGTAAATGTTCTTCTGGAAATCAGACATTTTCCTGATCTTTTTTCTTTTTCTGACGGGAAATAAAACTCACTGGCTCCTGTTTTGCAAGAGGGAGCTACAGTGTGGACTACAAAATTAAATCAGTTTTAATATAAATGTGTGTACATGCAGGATCCAAGTGCCAGTGAAATAAGGCTAAAATCTCCACAGGCTTGAGATGAGGTTCTTGGGAAAATCTAGGGACTTGGCATGCAAGCACAAATAGAAAAGATGATTAAGTCTTACACAGTAAGATAGTTCCTGCTTATTCTCCAATTTTATTAGAAAATCTTGTTAATCATGGGAGCATGATGTAAGGGGAAAACACTGAAATATTTAATCAAAACATCCAAATCCTATTGAAAGAGAAATAAAGAAAATAATCCAATTCTAGTTTTAGCCAAAAGGCAATTCTTTAGCCTGGAAGTGAACTGTTTAATTGCATCACACACACACACACATGGATATATATATATATATATGCATATGTGTGTGTAGCTATATTTATATATCTTACATATTGGTCTGTACAGGAATTCTGCTTGACCCAAAGAGCATGAGAGTTTAATCTGGTAAATTACAAAAGTAAAAAATTGCAAACCCAGTGTACTTCATTTTCTAATTTTTTCCCATTTCTTGACTTATGCCTGTGCAAAAGGCATGGTAGGAAAACTGGCTTTGTGTAGGGAAATAAGAACAAAGTAATGATTATTCCAATACTCTGAGGTCTGTCCTTAGTCTGGCTAATAAGAAAAACAGTAGGCTGAAAAAAAAGACCATTCAGTTTTCAGTCCAGTAAAGGTTTAAATCTGTAAATCAAATTCTGTAATGCTGCAATTTATTGCTTGGTATTTAGGTTATTATTGTTCTGTTTGTTCTTTCTGTTTTGTAGCTGTTTCCTTGGCTCTAGCCCTGAACGGTGTCTGCACAAACACTATTAAATTAATTGTGGGAAGGTAAGTCCTGTTGTGTTATAAGTGATGGGTTTAGTTCTTGAGAGAAATGGAGCCAGATTGACAACTACAGCACATCTCAATAAATAGAGAGCTGCTGTTCCAGAGCACGGGGAGCCCAAGGGGGGCCTGTGGTGATGCTTTAAATGGCTCCCTAGAAACAGAGAGCAGACAGCAATAAAGGAATCAAGGAGGGATTGATTGGAAAGGCCTTCAGAGGTACACTCTGGGCTCCAGAGGCTCCTGCCTCAGTGCATCCCAACGTGGACAAGGACAGCTCCCGAGTTCTTCCCACTTGGATCTCAGCATCAATTCCCCAAGCAGAAGCCAGGCAAGGATGGAATTTGCCCAAGCTTGCCCCCCTCTTGCCAATATTATGGTTTGCAGTTGTTGGGCCTAGGAGGGTCTGGGTGTCCTTGGAGAGCTGGAGAGGCTTTGTTGTGTGTGTGTGAGCATGAGAGAACAGCACTGAACGAGCTCCAGGGAACTGCAGAGTGACACTGGGCAGGGCAGGGTTGGAAACAGAGAAAAGTTCAAACCTAAGGCATGAGTGGAGCCCTCCTTTGCCTGGTGCAGGTGTTGTACAACTTCATTCCGTGGCAGGAATCCATGCCCTGTTTTCTGTTTGCTTGGCTGCCTGGCAGGTCCAGGCAAGCCAGGGGTTGGGAAGGAGTGGTGGGAGCTGAAATCAGTTCATTAAATTGGCAACACTGAAGAGTCACAGCATGTGGGAGTTTAGATGCCAGCGCCCCTTGTCTGATTAAATAGGAATCAGTGGAGTGTCTCTATAACCCCGTGCCTGCATTCTGTGTGAAGAATGTTCAATCCAGGTGACATCAACATCCATGGCACAACAAACCTGTGAGCTAAGCAGAAATGGATTTCTGGGTAGACCTTTTCTTTAGGGAAGCAAAATTTTGAGTGAAGGGCTCAGAAAAGTCTTGCAAACAAAACTCCCTGGAAAATACATTTTTAGGTACTTTTTGTTTATCAAAATTTTGAATAATTTCAACTGAAAAATACACATTTGACTTGAATTCTTACACAATTTGACAGAGTCCAGTGCCATTTTTTTGTTGGGATATTTTGCAGCATTGAGGAAACAGTGTTTGTGTTTGTTTTCTGATGAATCCTCTCTGCTACAGTGTTGATGCCCTGATGGTACTGGCTCTTGGCACATTTATTGGAAGAGTGCTTTTAAAATAATTAAGAACACACCCTCTTCTTTAGACAGAAATAAGTTCATTTTTCCTGCACTCCAAGCCAAGTATTTTGCTGTCAGCTTGTCTCTGAGCCTGTGATCATTCTCCTTGCTTCCCCAAGTGGTTTATTAGCTCAGGATCAGTATGACACCAGCCAAACCTACAGGCCCAGCTCACAGCAGGGTCAGAAGAAACTCAAAGCTTTGCTCAATGCACTGAGACACTCAGCATCAAGGCTGGCTTTAGGTCCTGGTGGTCGTTTTGAGGATGTTCTGAGCTGGTTTTAGCAAGGCCTGAGAAAATCTGGGTGTAATTACACTTTGTTCTGTGCAAGGTGGATCTCTCTAGGCAAGAGTAACCTGCATGTGTGTAATAAGCAGTAAATGTAATAAACTCTTTGAGGTTTATTTGTTACTACAGCTTTTGTATTTTTAATATCCATGGTGTTTTTTGTAGACCGCGTCCCGATTTCTTTTACCGCTGCTTTCCAGATGGAGTAATGAACTCTGAAATGCACTGCACAGGTGATCCAGACCTGGTCTCTGAAGGCAGGAAAAGCTTTCCAAGCATCCACTCTTCCTGTAAGTTCACTTAAACACAGTCCTCTTTTGTAAAAACCTGTCCTTTCTGTGGTTTGGGGTTGATCTTTCTCTGCTGGATTGTGAACCTGATTTTCGCTGGACGAGCCTGAATTTCTGACTTTCAGAAAGGCAGAAATTTCCTTCTGGAAATAAAGTTGTGAGCCTGTGACCCTTCCTTATCTTGGGAACCACCTGAGCTCATTGAGAGCCACAGCAGGGCTGTCAGTAGAGTGAAGCATATTCAAGGTCACAGAACACTGTGGGACATCTGTTCCCCAGTGCAGACACATTTTGTAATATTCCACTGGAGTATAAATAAGACAGTAAAATCACTTTTCTTTTGCCTTTGAGGTGGTCTTCAATCTAGGTCTCAGGGTTTGATCAGATACTCCCAGTTTCTGCTGTATCCTGACAGATGTTTACATGGCTTTTTGAGAATTCTTCCATCTGATTTAATGAGTTTTACTAACTTAGATGTTTGTAAATGTTCCTTTCTCTGACTTGACAAGAGGATTTCTAGTGTGTTTTGCATTGTGTCTAATAAAATATCTATTCACCTATAAAATAACTTGATTACTGTGAGCTTTTTTGGGGTTTTTTTTGGCCAGTAATGTTTGCTGCCTGCAGCTGTTCTGTTTCTAAGAACTGCCAGTTGACAACCAGTAAGTTGTATCTATGGAATATTTGTCTGGTTGGTTTTGTTGGGTTTTTTTGGGGCTTTTTTGTTTTATTTTTTAAACTAGTAAACTTCAAATTCCCTAATTGTGCAGAATTAGATATTGCAAACAAGTTTGGTGATGAGATGAATGAAACTGTGAGCTGGTTCTGCTCTTTCTTTCTTGTTTAAGTCCCAGAAATGAATAAGAGAGTAGTAGATGTTTGTGGAGATGTTAAAAACTTTGGTTCTAAGCCAGTGGGGCAGCCACAGAAGGAGTCCTGGGGTTTTCCTTTTACCTGGCACTGGTTGTATCAGTGCTGAACTTTGGTGCTGCACTCACACCAAGTTTATTGGGGCAGAATGATGTCCCAGATTATTTAGATCAAAATTACGAGAGCAGCTTTCTCTATCACCCACGTAAGATTAGCATGTGGCTGAGCTGACTGTGTTTCCCACTACAGAGCCTTTTATTAAAATGTGATATAAAATGAAGAGATATTATATATTCAGTAATTTTTATCAGTTGGTAAGTGTATGTTAGAATGGGGCAATTCTGCAGCTGCTTGCACTGCTTATCTGTTTGAAGCCTGATGTTATAATATCTAAGTGTCTGACAAGCCTTAAAAATCCATACATATTTTAGTCTCACAATGGAGAAGGAAAACATTTAATTTGACAATCATACAATGCTAACTCTTACTCCTTCTCTGCAGCAAAATTATTTCGATAACCAGAGTTGCTAGTTTTATCAAGAATAGTTTATAGTTGTGATCACAAATTTAGTTGCTTGCTCTTGCTTCATTCCCAATAGAATAAAGAGTGAAAACCAAAATAAGTATTATGGGAAACACACCATTATACTGTTTTCCTACACCTATGAAGCAATGAAGATGTTTGGGTTATAAAAATTCATGTTGGCAAATTTTGCTCTAATTCTCCATTTCCTTAGCTCAGTTTTTAAAACTGTCCTTCCTGTCTTCTTAACCTGTAGGTATTGGCAAACTTTCCTTCCATAATGTCAGTCCAAAATTTTTTTCTTGGCACCTTTCTCCCTCCCTTCAGCACAAGATTGCTATGAGGTGAAGTGAAGGAGTTCCACTCTTCAGATTTCTGTCACCCCTTTTCTGTGTGTTGTGAAATTCATGAAACAGCACCAAAAAGGTTTTTTTTTTTCCTGTTTGAGGGATTTTTTTTTTCTATTTGCACGACTGCAGAAATGTAAGTGGGGAGCATGAAAGTTGACATAAACTATAATACCTCTCCTGGTATGGTTGTTACAAGTAGCCCACTACAGTTTGGATTTCTTACTTCACTTGAACCCAAGGGGAAAACCAATCACAAGTAAAAGCTGCCATAAAGCACCTGATAAAGAGGGGTTAGAAGCTTTGGCCAGGAGCCATTTTCATCTTCAAAACAGTTTTTCTGAAGGCATTCCTAGGCTGTCAATCACAAGCTTTGTTGTCCCAGAATCTAAAGCTTCATCCATGCAAGACGAGGCCTTTATCAGGGAAGTCTGTGAGTGGGGAGCTGTGAGGATGTAATGCAGGGATGTGCATCAAGGGTGACAGCACTGGCACTCCCAGATGGCCTGGCCTGACCTTGCTTACTCCATAAAAACATTGTGAACAACTTGTTACTGCTCTCAGAGCCAACTTGTGCCCTGGAGGAGAGCTCTCCTCTATTGGAGCACTAATGATTTTCTTGGCTTCACCTCCCTGGGCCAAGGAGTTCATGTCATACACAGGAGAAAAATGTGTGGAGCACAGAGTGTTTCTAAAAGCCAAAGAGTGGCTTGCATGTTCCACTGGATAAAAGAAATCTCTGGATCTTTTGGTTTGTTTGGAGGCTGTTTTGCTTCTTTTCTGTCAGTGTCTGGTGTGAGGGAATGGACATTTGCCTGTAGGGAGCCGAGGCTCCTGCCTGGGTCCAGTAGCTCGGAGGTGTTCCCGAGCCACACAAATGTTGCTATTCTGGCAGCCAAAACAACTCCAAAATATACAATTGGGTTCTTCCATATTTAGTGTTTCCATGGTTTTATAATCCACTGGCAATTTTATGCTACTTTAAAGCTACCATCTGTGACAACAGCAAGCAGCTTCTCTGTGCCCATACTTCATCAAAAGAGTGATGTTTATGAAGATCATAAATGCAGCATTTCTTCCTGCCTGAGTCCTTCCTGTGTGCCTTCTGAAGAGTTTTCTTGCAGAGAGCCTTTGGGCAGCCTGCCCTGGAGACACACCACAGCATCCCCTCCTCTCCAGATGTATTTTTCTCTCCTTGCAACGAGATGGAAACAGCAGCAGCAGGCAACAGATCAAAAATGAACACCCAAATGGGTGAACATACAGGCAGAATGATTGAGTGCATTCAATGAAACAAACAGAACAAATCATGCAGAAATCACAGAAACCCTTTATTGTTTGTGATTACCCAGCACACCAATTGATGAAAAATGTGATGTATGGATAAAGAGATTTCACTGAATGCAACACGTGCAAGAGGAAAGTGAAGGTGAATGAACACAGAACAGTTAATTGGATGAGCCACAACTGGGACCTGAAAAGATCACTGAATTTGCATACATTGTACCAATGGGATGGATAGAAAGCTTTTTTAAAATTGATTTCTTTCTTTTTATCTCATGTCTGATGTCATTTTGACATTTGTGTCAGGCTGGCAAGATCTCTCCACAAACCAAATATGAACTTACGAGTTCTGGAGTGTAACTTATATAAAAATCACTGTGCATGGGAAATAAATGCTTATCATTCCAGGTTTATATCCAGTGGAGCAATTCCAGGTAGGCCAGCTATTCAGTAATTAAAAATGGAAAAGAAACCAGTAGGGTTTCTTTAATTAACAGTTCTTTGTTATTTTGAGGAACTTTATGCATTTGCCAGCTCAAGGAAGATTTTACAATGTGCCACTCTTTATACAGGCTACAAGAAATGAACATTTGATTGTCTGTGTTTGTGTGGACTTGGAGGTCTGAGTATATTTTGGTGACAGAATTTAGAATTTGTATGGGGTCATGAGGGAGAACGTCTGCTTTCTAGATCCTGTGTTAGTCTCAAATTGCAATTACCTATAATTGGTTATAATTGCTATAACTGGGTAAATATCTTTGTTTGGAGAATGAATTTAAATTTTTTCAGGGAACATGTTCAGCCTGGAAGCCACCAGGGTTATTTCATGCACAAGGAAGACTGATTCTGCTTGTAAGCAGAGGACCATATGTCAAGAACATGTTTAATTAAGGTGACAGGAATACTGAGCATGTTTTCCATATGAGAGCTCACATTTCTGGAACCACGTAGGTTTGTGAGTTGCAGCTTAAAATTGTTGCAATGCCCTGGGACCTCTCAAGAGTTCTCAGAGGAGAGCAGAAGAATATGAGCAGTAAATTACCTGTGATGCTGCCACAGCAGCAGTCAGGTGGCTGTAAGGAGCAGGGAACTAAGGGGGAAGATTCTCTTCTCACTTGATATCCAGGTAATGGCACAAATATAAACTGATTCTACCAAATTTTGTGAGTTGGGTTTCATCCAAGTCTTCTCCCAGTTGCTGCCTGAAATGAATTCTGGCTTAAAATATGAATCCAGATCATCTTTCCAAGTTGGTGATACCAAGTTTTGGATACAGATCTCTAAATCAAAGGAATAAATACCTGGTCCATCATGTTTTAACTGAACCTTTGACCCAGATTTCACCTGCATAAATAAGGCCAGACCACCAACAGCAAGCAAAAAACCGTGCTGCAAAAGTAGACTGTTTTTATGTTAATATAGTTTAATGAATGAGTCTTGGCATTGCCAAAACCACGACATGGCTACATCTTAAATGTTTATGTTCATTTATTATCAGAACAGTAAATAGCCAATCAACAATACAGGCTTGCTTCAAATACTGTTCAGCAATATTTGGTTTAGATTAAAAGGAAGCAATCCTAGACAGGGAGCTATCCCATATGCTGCTGTGACTGCAGTAATGGAGTCTTGTACAAGCAAGTAGGGGTAAATAATAGTAACACAACACAATTTATATAGAAACACCAAAAATCCTCTGTGAATTTAATGCCAGATTCTTGACCCTGTTTGCTTTCTTAGGAGAAGTGATTAATTCTTCATGATATAACTCCCTTTAGGCTCTGATTCTGCTCAAAACATTTGCAAGCAGATTGTGGTTGCCAGTTTTGGCTTTGGCTTTATTTTGGGACTATTTTTAACTGAGTTATTTCTGAATTGGCCAGGATTATTGAAGCCATGGTTTTCAGCTAAGGAATTCAGTTAGAGGAAGTTGCATGAGACTAGTTTTGGTACCTTTGTACTGAAGGAAAACCAGCAGCTTGGTGAGAGGTTAATTTAAGGTACTTGGAGCTCGCTGAGTGTTGGTGGAGTTTGAGCTCACATTGGCCATGAACACCCACACAGATCTCTTGAAGCTGCTGTGTCTGCTGTGAAAAAATGAATAATCACTTGCTAGTCTGGTTTGCATCAGCTCCTGGTTTGGCTCACAGAGCTTTTAGGATAAAGGTGCTCCTGGAAATTGTGCAGTTCCCACCACTGCTCACAGCAGGGTCAGGGAGAGGAGGTTCCAGAGGGTGATTTCCAATTGAGTTTTGATTTAATATGAAGATTCCACAATCTATCTCACAGGTTAACTTGGGTCAGTGCCCGGCCACTCTCACAGTGAAAGTGCTGTTTGTTATGTTTAAGTTCAATTTCCTGTGCTTTAATTTGTGCCAATTGTCTCTTCACCTTTTACTGGCTACCACCCAGCAGAGCTGGCACGAATTTCCCCCAGGACAAGGATTTGCATTTCCCTGTGTTGGGCTTCAGGAAATTCCTGCTGGGTATTGATCCCTGAGACAAAGATCCCATCAACTGACTGGAAGCCAAACCCACTGAAAATTAATCATTTTAGCATAGTGGCTGCAAAGATAATTGAACTTACAGTTTCACATTGGATTGGATGGATTTATGGGAATAAAAGAAATTAAAAATTAATATATCTTGTATAAAATTGCTGTAACAGCAGCAAAATAAATAAAACGCTCGTGATTTTTATTTTTGTAGCTTCAATTTAATTACTTAAATTAGTTTGAAAATTGACTTTTGGCTAAATTGGTTCATTGGTTCTTTTTAAACTAAAAATCTCTATTGAGTCTATAGATCCATTTTTGCAAGGAGAAAATAGATTTTTGAAGAAAGTATCTTGTGGCAGCATCTCAATTTTATTTTTACAGAATGAACGTTAACAGAGCTGTGCAAGAGATTTCATTTCTTGTGTGGGTGTTTTTGTTTTTCTTCTTTCTATTATATTGGCTGAAAGAATTTTGTAGAGATTACTGTTGAATATTGCTGAAGAAATCAGAGAATCTAATCAGAAATTTGAAATGAAGAATGCAATCAGAGGCTGTGGGGACAATAACAGTGACTTGTGTTGTCATATGTTTTTTAATTACCTCCTTGATGAATGAAGGTGTCTTGATATATTTGAGAAAATAATGGCCCTTTAGAAGTGAAGAAGAAAAAGATTCTCTTTGCTTTTCGAGCTGTAGTTTACACCCACCTCACAGATGAAATGGTAAATATGTAAAATATTTACTTTTCGCAATATGTAAAAAGGTGAAGTTAAAAAATGAGCTGCAAATATAAGCAAATCAATAAACCAGATTTCCCAGCAACAGCTGCTGTTTCTTGGTCATTGTATCTGTTCAATTTGCTTTCATCTGTGCAGGGCAGGAGCTCAATTACCTTTCATTCTAATTCTTCCTTTCCTCTTGCCTAACTTCAGCTTTTTAGGCAAAATTTGTAAGCTAAAGTTAAAGTAAGTGCTTGGTTTCACAGCCTGGGGAAGAACTTTGTTGTGTTGCTGCAGACTTCATCTGTGTCTAAAGTAAAGACCATTGTTCTTCTGCCTGACCTCCTCAGTTAAAAGGACTTTGAGTCACAGCAGAGATCTGAAGATCAGTTTCCATCTGTGACCTGCAGTGACAGCTCTTCTCTGGAGTGAAATGGGTCAGAAAGCACAAGCCTGGTTTGAAAATGGAAGGCTGTTAACCCAGAGGAGGCTGGCACATCACTTTCTGACCATCTTTAGGGAAGAAATCTCACTGCTGTGCTGGCAAATACTGAGATTCCTTGAGCTGCCATGGCAGCACGTGGTGTGGCTTCCAGCCCGTGGTAAGAATAAATCAGAATATGTGTGCAGGTGTTCTACCTACATTAGAGCTGCTTGGAAGTAAACCCAACCATTCTGTTTCCATGAGGGCTTTAAAACTCTGCAGAGCACTCACCTTTATAAGTTGGGGTGGGTCTTTCCCACCCTAAAAGAATTAGCTGTGATCAGGCCCCAAACCCTACTTGCACACTCAAAACCCCTTTGAGCAGCAAAAAGGAGAGACCTGACTCACTCAAGATCTTATTCTTCTAATGCAAGCATCTCTGAGTCAATCCAGAGTGATTTCATTAAAATCAGGAGTACCAACTACAATTCTGCTGTAACAAAAGAAAAATAACTCAATAAAACCCTTGAAATTGAATGATAAACTTAAAATGCCAGGCACCTTTCCTTAGAGGTGGCTGACTGATTTATCAAACGGCAGAAATCTCAGTCATAACATTTTCTGAAAACATTAATTTAGGTCTCTTGAAAGCAAGGGGATATTAAAAGGCTCTTGAGATAAAAGCTAGGAGATAAATGCAGGAAATCAAGTATATTATTGATGCCAGAAAGAAAAAAAAGCACCTGCAGAAAGCCTCATTTCGATTTTGCTAATGCTGTAATTCTATGTAGAAAACAAGAGCTGTTGCAGGTAAGTGAACAGGAATTTTTTTCTCCTTCCTTCTGCAGAAGACTGAGCAAATACTGACATCAGTGTTTTCTCAAACGAAACCTACGTGACAAATGTTTATGTAAAATATTTTTAAAACTAATCCTGCTCTGTTGAAATTGACTCATTTGTCCAGTGGGTTTCTCTCGAGACTTTCAGTTTTTCTTTGTTTCAACCTGAGCTAAGACAGTGGTTACAGGAGTCTCTCAGTCTGGTTCCTGTATTTTGTTTCAGTAACTAGAAACTTTTGGAGAATGATTATTTTGGGAGTTTCTGATCCTGCTGGAAGGCAATGCAAGTTGGATTCGTGGATGAAATAGCATGGGAAGAATTTTTTTAAAATCCCTCAGTGTTGGGGGCGGGGAGGGGGGGAAGGAAGAAATCTCTGTATGATTTTACTGAGGGAA
>VZTN01007941.1:11747-23569 GCA_013400515.1 Erpornis zantholeuca | reverse complement strand
CCAAAAGCTGTCTTCCTCAGGATGCCTTTACTCTTCATAAACAAGTACATGTCACCATGTGCAGACAGACAGAAAATAATTATGGGATACAAGAATATAGATATGTAGATATGGATGTGGATACAGGTATTGATATAGGTAGACACTTATAGATCAATACTCATATAGATATGGGTGTAGATGTAGATGTAGATATAGATGGATAGATGTACAGCAAGAATAAACAATGTTTCACTCTGAGAGCTAAAACATTATGGTTATGAAACAGATTGCCCTGGAAACTTCTTGGCTCTGCTTTGCAATTCCTGCACCAAAGTTAAGCCTGTGATTTCCTAGTTTCCTAACTGGAAAGGGTCAGGCATGGGATATGGAGTCGTTAAAAGGGGAGCAAGGAAGGAAAAGGGATGCCCAAAATTTCCTTTTGCTCTTAGCCTCACATAGCACACAAGCTATGTGATTGATGTGCTGCACAACCTACAGCCTGTTTGTGCCTTGGGTCTGTATGCTCCCCATGGCAGGGAAGCAGAGAAACAAAGATTTACCATCTGGCAAGGACCAGACGGATGAATGAATTCCTGCTTGATGTGCACACAGGACCATNCACAGAGGACCATAATTCCTTTTGGTTTGAGAGAACAGCATGTCCTGGAGATTGGGGCAGTGTGAGAGGAGAAGAAAGGCCAAACACTGACCTCATTCCAAATCCTTGATGAATCCTGACAAAGGGAGACAGTGAGTTGTTTCTCCTTGAGTGTGTGCAGGAGGATGACGCCACTAGCTCCCCTCTTCTCCTGTGGCACACAAGTAGCATCTGTACTAGCTACTCGAACAGGAATTGCTCTCTACTGTTTCAGACCCAAAATGAACCCTGTTTTGAGTGTTCTCCATGTCACAGATACTGTTTGCTCCTTTTANCCAGTTCACTGGTTAATGTGTCTCCACCCACATGGATCCTCTGTCCAACTGTTGTCTGTTGCACATTTAATTAATCCCATTTTAACTGGGACGTCCAGCAAGTTTTGTAACATACATGCTCACTTGTTGAGCAGTAATGATTGCAGCTGAGGAACATAAGCAAAGAGGATAAACTTCTGAGTGCTTCTTTGTCTTCCTTTTCTTTTGTTTTTAATCACCCACTCTCTTCCTACATGATGCTCTGCCTTCTGATGCAGCAGTGTGTAATGACCCAGAGTACCCACGGCAAGTGCTGTGATCCTTCTCTGAGGATCATTCTTCCATCATGAGAGCCAGACTTTATAAGAATGATTTTACTTGGAAGGCCTAAGGGGTTTTTTAGAGTTAAGAGTCTATCCGTTCCTTAAATTCAGTGCTGGCAGAAGACTACTGTTGCACATTAGAAGATCTCTAATCATAGTCCTTAAAGGACTGAAGATTAGGATTAGACTACCTCAAATCCTGGTTTTTGTGTTCTAAGGATTAGGATAAGGTCTGACCTATGGCATGGACCACTGCTCTATCACCAGTAAGGAAACAGCCTGCCTACCTTAAAAATCATGCTCTGATGCAGAGTGCAGAGCAAGAATGAGCCGGGAAAATGCCAGGCAGTTACTAACAAGCCTTTTGACTTGTAATGGAAAGGCCCATAACAAACACTGGGTGATTAATATTAAAGATAATCCTCGGAGCATGTAAAAGAATTCCATGTAGCCTCAAGAGATGGAAGGCTAAATCCTCAGAGCCTGTATACACAGTTATGCCATCCAACCCTGGGGATACAGACCTTGTTTTTGAAAGCAGCATGCTCTAGAGGAGAAAACAAATGGAAAAACTTGCTATTCCAACCCAGAAAAAGAGCCTTGAATGTTCATGAAAACAATATATTGCAAAGGAAACAGAAGCTTTCTCATCATAAAATTGAGGCAAGCATGATTTGAAAATGTCATAGCTTTCTGAAACTGTGTGAATTAGCAAGGAAAGAAAACATCCATTTTTATATATATTGATACCCTCAGAAATACTGTAAGAATGAATATATTTTTGCAGAAGTACTAGCTGACAAAAAGTAGTGTTTTACACATCATATGAAGTAAATTAACACATAGATCATAGACTCATAAGTGGTAAGAATTCATTAGCTCTAATTTAGCTGTTTTTTATTTTAATCTGATCTCTAAAGTAAAATTCTTGTTGAAACTAATTGAAGCCCTTTTTTTCCTTTTTGTCTTATACAAGTATTATATTTTTCTTTTGTCTTATGACTTTTATATTAGCAGTGGTAATACATGTTTTGCTCAAAATTAAGTTCATTATGTGTGGTTTTCCTGGGGGAGAGGGAAATAAAGGCATGATTACTTCCTTGTACTGGACAGAGACAGTTTCTCATTTTGAGCAGCTCAAAATGAGTATTTTATGAACTAAATAAATAAATAAGCCTCTAAAGAAATAATGCGTCTTGGATTTGGGAGAGGTGATTTGAAATTGGGATGTTTGCATGTCTAATTTTCTATAGAAAGAATACAGAAAGTAGGAAAGGATGAGGGGTATTTAATCCCATTAAGTGTGAAAAAGACAAAAAATAATGCCTTCCTATTAAGATCCATTCTAGGCCAAAACTGGATAAATGGAAAACAAATCCATGACAGTAGGAGTCATTGTGTTAGCTTGACTATTAACAGCTGTGAGATTATGCCTGCGGTGACTGTTTTCGTTTGTTCTGGCAGGGTACAGTCTGCAGTCACTGCTCTTCTGCTTCTTAAGGTCAGATCCTGCTCTAGCAGCTTCCCAGACAATAGTTCTAAACATCAGATTTCACTGATAGGAATTTATACTTCGTACTCACAGGAATGAAACTCTGGTCTGAACTGAGTTATGTTGTGAATATAAGAGTTATTTTTGGCTTGCAGGTGGAAAAACTGTATTTCTTTATTTCCCATAGTAACCTGGAATACAGCGTTCCTCAATGCAGAGTGAAAATGGGGAGAACAAACTGCCTTGTTGGTGTCTGGGGATCTTTCCAGGTCTCAGCTTTAGCCCATGACAAGGCTACCTGGAGCTCTCAGTGAATTGCACAATATGGAATGCTTGTGCCCACAGCCACCAACCCACAGCCCAGGACCAACAACATCTGCTTGCAAGCACCTTGAAGAGTATGTGAAGTTACCTTCACAATCTTTGGTTATGTGACAACTAATGGTGGTTTCAGGTTGCTGATACAAGGTACACCCCATTTCTGCTTAGTCAATTTGTCTCTGCAGCTGTAAAAATAGCTCTGTTTGACTGAGAGATTGTTTCAAGCTTGTTTTTGTTTCTGAATTGATCTTTAACTGGTTTCCAGGAACACATGAGGGCTGGAGAGAGACTTGCTGCTACTTGTGCTACTTTGCAGTTTGGGGCAGAAAATCTGTGACCATGTGGTTCCATGCTTCACTTTGGTTTTCTTTCTTTGGTTCTCCACAGAATATGCTGCTAGTGTTGTACCCTGCTAAAGCAATTTTTAGTCTTCACCTGCTTTTCACTGAGCTGACAGGACTTTTCCCTATGAAGAAGGTCTGTGGGCTCTATGATAAACTCTGGACAATCAGTGTGAGTTCAATTGTCCAGAGACACTGTTTTTCTTAAGCTTTTGGCTTATTCAGGCAAGATTTCCAGAGTATCGGTGTTGTCAATAAAAACTGTGAAAATAATCAATAATAAAATAAGTAATTAAATATGTAAAGCAAATTACAATTTTAATTCCAGTAATACCAAATTAGCTGTTGCTTATAAAGCAATAAAAATGTGAGGGTTTTTCTATGTGTCAAGGAGTTGGAAGGATAACCCAAAGATACAGACATTATCATTGTCGGCTTGGATGTCTCTTGCTCTAGTGCCCTGTCTTGACATATGATCAGTATATTCTGTAATGCCTGACCTTGATTAAAAACAATGTTAAAGGAAGGGAAAAGGAAATGTCATAGATAATTTTGAGGGTTTTCTGTGGTTGTACGTCATTTTGATTCTTTCATACCTAATTAAGTTATTACTGAAGGAAGCACAGAATGCTGCTGAGTGCCATCCTACACAAATACAGTGTCTTTAACATCATCTAAAGATCAAGGTTATATTTATGCCTGGAGGTAAAATAGTAATATTTGTTTAGACTTTGTGATTGAATGAGAAGGACGAGGTTATCTATGCATACACATTTGACTGAAGGGAAATGCTTTTTCTCATGGAAAGCAGACTGAATATTCAATCACTAATTTGCAAAACAACTCAAAAGAACTTGGTCTGTGCCTTCCACACACATCTAATGAAATGTAGCCAGAATCAATTGCATATAAAGGCACTCCATGAGACACTTGGTTGCAGTTTCCATTTGGTTGCAGATTTTTCGCTTTGAACATACATCCACTGGGCAGGGAAGGTTCACAGTGCTACAGGAGTGTGGTGGGAGTAGAGGGGAGCAAGACACATTGACAGTCCCTCTTGCCAGCCTGCTGCAGCTCAGCACGACTCCGCCAGGATTTCAGCAGGGTGCTGCTCTGCTCTCCTGCTCTTCTCTGCTCCACTGCACCTCCTTAAAGATTTCAGTGGGAGCATATGACTGCTGGACGTGAAGATGACCAACTTGTTTTGATTGAGGAAAGCAAATAAAAGCAACCAAATTGATGCTGAATTAGGTCATGCTGGTCTTTCCAGGAATTTGGACTCAGTTACCAATTCTTTGCCGTATCAGTAATGTTAGGGATAAATTTGTGTAAAGCACGTCATGCATGGTAGTAGATCTATGACTAAGTGTTTATGTCCATTTTCTTTTGAAATGTGTGAATCGAAACTATTTTAACCTATTTTTTTCCAGCTAAAATATTAATAGTGCCACACTATGAATTTTCACATTGAAGGAAACTATCTGATATCCACTACATCCACACTGAAACAAAAGTATTGCAGTGTCCTACTTGCCTCAATTAGGCTTTCCAAGACATCCATCACTCTAGTAATTAAGGTATTTCTTGTTTCCCAAACTGTATCAGCAAATGCCAATTAAAATACAACTATTTAATCATGTTAAATTAGAGCTATAATAATATTAGTCATTGCCTAGTAACATTTTGCAAGCCACTAAGAAAGTGAAGTCTTGCCAAGAAGGCTGTTACCCCTCTACAATATAAATCAATAAATCATAATTGTACTGTGTACCTCCACTTCTTTTCTACTGCACTGTGATACACATAAAACATAAAGCAAGAAGCCAGAAATGGGTTAAGTCATATAAACAAAATTCTAAATTGTAACACAAGAGGCTGTCTAGGCCTATTAATTAGTAAATAATTCATAATCTTGAAAGTGTTTAAATGCACTTGATTTCAGTAAAATAATGCTGCCTTCAAGACTGTAAAAGACAATGCTCTCTTCAAGTGTTTCTGTAAATGTTTTAACATAAATTGATGAAAGTAATAACCAATTTCAACCATCCACCAATGCTACATGTGTCATAAATTAGGACTTTCCAGAAGTCCTATATTTTTATCCATTAATAACTGATATTTTCATTAATATTCCCAAACTCATCTTTTTGAAGCCTTTACAGACATGGCTTGGAGTTTTCTTCTGTTTTCTTTGCTCTTAATTAGCTGTTTTCTGGCAATGCTTCTTCCATGCTTTATTCTCCTTTTATTAGTAGTCAGTGGTGGAAAATCACCAGGTCTGAACTCCTATAGCCATGGATGTTCACAACAGAACAGGGCATATTCTATGGAATAATGGCTCTGGTCCAATTAGAAAGGATTTAGAAAGGGCTGGGATTTTTAAGGCATTTTTAAGGAATTGTTATCTGATCCTCAAAACACTGGCTGAATCCTTTGAGTTTCCTCTGCCTCACCTGGAATGGCTTAGGTGCCACTTTTTTCTTTTTTTGGTGTCCTAAAGTGCTCCCTGGGGTTGTTCAGGAGCTTGATATGTGTGTGTTATACCAAAAGATAAAAACAACTTCAAATCAGAATAATGGGTTCATAGAATAATTTAGATGGATGGTCAAAGACCTCTAAAATCATTGAATCCAACCCTTAACCCAGCACTGCCAAGTCCTCCACTAAACCATGTCTCCAAATGCCACACGTGTTCAAAATCCTTCCAGGAACAGTGAGTCCACCAGCACCCTCAGCAGCCTGTTCCAGAGCTTGACACTTTCAAATAAGACATTTTTTGTAACATTTAATCTAAATGATCCCTGGCAGAAGCTGTGGACTTCCTCTAGTCCTATTGCTTGTTACTTGGGAGCAGAGACCTTCTGTCATCTGGTTACACCCTATTTCCAGGTAACTGCAGAAGGAAAGAAAGAAAGGTCTCCTCTAAGCCTTTCTCCAGGGTAATCAACCCCTGTTTCTTCAGATCTTGCTCGTCAGACTTATGCTCCACACTCTTCTCCAGCTCTATTGCCCCTCTCCAGACATGATCCAGCACCTCTCTTGTAGTGAAACATCTAAACCTGAGCCCAGGAATTGAGGTCTGGCCTCACCACAGCTGAGTGCAAAAGGTTTATCATTTTAGAGTGCTAAGTACCTTAGCTGGCATTAGAACTGAACCTAGAATGGAAAGGAATCAGATTATCCATGGCTGCTAAACAGATGAAGTGCCTCCTACCCTAGAGAAGTCATTCTTGAGGAAGACCACATGACTAAGAGGGAGTTTTTGCAGAAATGAACAAGGCAATCTTAGCCTTGGGCACATGTGAACTAGAATCAAAATTTATTAACTGCAGAAAAAGACTGATGTAGTGGCTGAGAAGTGTCTGGATTCTGTCTGTGTAAACACCTTGGCTGGTGCCACAAAAGGCTGATATTCCAGCCCTGGGAAACTCCTAGTCAAGAATGAAACACTTAAAAGGAGGAAGTGTGTAAAAGAAAAATGTAAGTACTTTCCAGAAAGGCTTACATTGTTTAGACATTTCGAGGAAAGAAAACAAAGCAAATAGAAAACATAGGGAATAACAACAACAATATTTCTGGAAAAGCTGATTCAGTGCACTGTTTATTTAGTGCTTCCTTGCTGTTCTAATTATCAGCATGATGTGCAGCATTCATATACAAAAAATAAAGACTTAATCTGCACTCAAAGGACAAGTATCACAAAATCACAGAGTTTGCTGAGTTGGAAGGACCCACAAGAATTATCATGTCCAACTGAGGAAGAGCTTTACTTTTCATATTAGCAGGTGTCCAGCCAACTATTTTAATCTTACCAAAATTCCACAATATCTAGAATCAATGCCTATCTATAAACCCTTAGTTGGACCTTATCTACCTTTAGTGCTGGAGAAGGTGCCTGTGAGCACGGTTTCCATCTATTTTTCATATCTGGACTAGAAGTGCAGTCAGCTGATGCAATGAAAAGAGAGGTGCCATTGCAATTACAAGTTCATCATTGCATTTCAAACTGCAGAAGACTGGTCAGGAGCCCCAACAAATACACACCAAGCTACAAATCTCTCAGACCACACACACTTGAGAGAGAGAAAAAGTGCAGTTTACTCAGGGAGTTCAGATGAGCTTATGTGAGTTATCTGTTGGGGAAAACCTCTGAACTGAAAGGGGAAAACAGGCACTGCTCTTCATCTCAATCTGGCCCAAGTCCAGTAGCCTCCCTGCATCTCCTTCCCCACATAGCCCAAGTATCTGTGTGCTCAAAGAAGTGAGTCTGTCCTAGGAAATCTCCTAGGCTGGCCCTGTCCTTGCATGCCTGGTCTGCTGAAAAGCCTTGGTGAATGTCCATGCCAGTCAGTGAAGCCTTCTGGTGTAAAATGATCCATCAGTGTGGCCACAGGATGCTTCAAAACTTCTTGGCAGCTCTGATCCAGACCCCTCACACAGACAGGGAAAAATGTTTTGGGGGTCTGGAATGTTAAGGCAGCTTAACAAAAAATCAAAATGTGCATCTCAGTGTGTGTGTGTGCATTTCAAAAATGTTCGATGCTAATCCACTTCTATTAGTATTAGTGGATTATTTAAAATGCTTTCATTAAAATTTAAAGTGAGTGAGAAGGAGATATCTCCCAGCCTCTGGAGACTGCTAGAAGATACCATACACAGCTCTATCCTAGTGCTTTTTTTTCTGGTTGCATTTGAGATTCAGCAGCATTTTGCTTTGGGAATTTGCAGTAAATAAGACGTCAGGAAATTTATGTAAGAAGTCAGCTTCTGGAGATATATGGCCTGAAGAAATGTTTTTGCAAGCTACAAAGCAGTAATATGTGAGTTTTGTGCACAATACTCACAGGGAAAAAAAAAAAAAAAGAGAAACTTAAAACTATGTACCATCTTTCCATCATGCTGTGAATCATGCATGCAGTGAATCACAGTTTTTTCTTTCTTCTAAAGGAACATGTATTTTTACAGCATCAGATGCAATATAAAAAATCCAGGGAAAAAAAAAAAAAAGAAAGAAAAGACCCATCTTCATATTATTTTCTTCTTCAGGTACATAGCTTATTTTTCTTTCATTTAGAAGAAAAGTATCAATTGCTATGTATTTCTGATTACGTAATTAGTTGGGCATGGTTGGAAAGAATATCTCCCTCCAGCTGAAGGTGCTATGAGAGGAAAAAAAATTAATTTTGTTAGAGCTAACATTGGGAATGTTGCTATTGTTTGGAATCTTGAGACAATTACTGCACTGGAGGAAGATATCTGAAGAACTCGGCTAGGCTTAAAGAAAAAATAAGTCCTAAGAAAGTTGTAAATTCAACAAAAGTAAACTGTTGCTTCTTACAATTTAACATCCTGCTATACTTATGATGTAGAAAATTTTTATATTTAGCCACATATAAGTTTGATCCAAAAGAAGGACAGCAGAGGAATTCAACCTTTGAAGATGTCCCTGCTCATTGCAGGGGGATCAGACAAGATGACTTTTAAAGGTCCCCTCCAACCCAAACCAGCCTAGGATCCTGTGATTCTGCCTTTGTTCGTTTTGATATATTTGATTCTTGCTTTAAAAAAGGAAAGAAAGAAAATTTCAGCTACTTAAAATTGTTCATTTGAGGATCCTTTGTGTGGCTTTCCCCCCTGCACTATCCCATACATTTTGTTCCATAAATGGATACTAAATGATGACATAATGGCATTGTTCTTCTTAGCCTTGGATGATAGGCTGTGGTACAGTGCTTACGGTGAGCTCTTACTACAGCAAAATCATTCTTATTCTCTGGTAGCTATGTGGGAACTGTTCTGTCCTAATTGTAATAGTTTACACTTCTACCCATCTCTTTGGCTTCAGAAAAAATGAAGCTTTTTATTTTTTTACATTTATATGTTTAATCCAGTGTGTCTAGGTACACACACGCATACATATACACACATACATATGCACGTAGAGATATGTATATTTACAAAAATCTATGTAGTGACATTACTTCCCATCTTTGACAGATCTGTTGGGCTCACTCAGTGTATTTTTAAATTATGGTATTAAATTTAAAAAAGAAGTCAAGCACTAGGAATATATAATTTCTGACATCACAGTGCACAGGTGTTTTGACCTCTTTATTAACATAACAAAAAAGTTTAATAGCTATTAAGAAATCTTCAAGAATTATTTTTATTGCTGCAGGAAGTTAGGTCATAGCCCAGAAATAATCACTTANTGTAAGGTTAACTGCACCTGCATGTTCAATCATGCATCTGTAGTAGTACATCCTGAAGCAGCAGGACATCACTTACTGTGGCTGAATAAAATAATGTGCAAGACTTCAGGGACTGATCTCAGCCAACAGAATAGTTTAAATAAAGAGTTAGTCTTACTTGAAGGTGGTTATTACAGATTTACAGATAAATGTCACATTACAGCTGGTCAAATGATTGCTAACATGACATTCTTCAAGAGGTTGAAAGGGACCTTAATTTTGTTAATAGAAACATGAAATATATTTGTGATATTCAGGCTACTAAACATTATTGTTTTCTCCAACAAAAAGATTTATTGTGTTTGGAAAAACCTAACAAATACTATGCCAGTATTAGTGTGTTTATAAATTAAAAATTATTTAATTTTTTATTTGATAGTTGCACTCCCACAAATAACAAGCCAAAGCCAAGTGTTGATGAATAATCCCCAGATTTAAATGTTTGCATCTGGTGAGCATTTATGAGTAACACTTATGGAGATAGATGAAGCAACCTCTTATGAAGGGGCTTCTGCTCACACAGGCTGTTAGACCAAGTACTACAACAATTTTTGTCATATACCAGGGAAGCTAGTTATTCTAGAACAAAAATTTACTACCTAAGAACTAAACCTCTACATTTAAAAGATTCATACTGACTACAGTGTGAACAAAGGTTTTTTTCTGTCTTCAAACTCTTGCTCAATTGCTTCAATTAGTTATCAGAGACAAGCTGAACTTGTTCAGAGGCAGTTTCAGTTTATACCATAAGCAGATACGTAAGCTGTGACATATTTTGGGATCCCATGTCCTAGGACATTCAGTATTTGTACTGTTCAAGGGCTGAGACACTGCTGTAGCTCTTCAGTGTACTGTGGAAGAGAAGCTGAAAACCTTTCCTTAGGCAAACCTTTTGGTTTTCCATGGGAAAAATTTCTGATAGAATTCATGGGAGAGTGTAGAAAAGAGTTTTGGACATGTATTACAGAGTATCCAAAAGAAAACAACTTGCACATGGTGACTGTGTGAGGTACGTGTTAGAGACAGATACCATGCACTAGGATTTTGAACATATTACGTGTTTACAGGTGAAGCAGTTGGCAGTTCATCTGAAATTTTTTTTCAGAACCACTCCATGTGAAATATATCATGTATTCACCACAAACTTGTACAGTAGCAATGCTTATCACCTTGGAATAAATCATGTGAGACTGAGATTGTGCGAGTGTGAGGGATACTGTGTGAGAGAACATCTCTGGTATTAACATGGAGTCAGCCAAACTGCGACATTTCAGTACAATCTGAAAGTATTTTCCAGAGAGCTCAGTGGTCTGCAGATTCTCAGTAGCATTTGATGTTATGTAGATATCTTTTGGCTTCTGTGGCAACACACTCAAAATGTCACAGACTGCCTTAAGCATTCCAATATTTCTTGCCAATCCACTGGCTGTGTTTCAAGATTTGGTAATGGTGGCCTTAGCCAAAGCATGAGCCCTTGTACTTTTATTGCAGCTTTTTGTCGCTTTCAGCAATGAATCTCAGTAAGTTTAGCTTCTGCTTGGTGAGAGCTCATCTTGGCTGAACATGAACTCCTCCTGTTGACCATGCCCTTCTTGGGCTCCACCAGCAGACTGGCAATAGCACAGTATTTCAATGGTTTTGGTCTCTCAGTCTTTCCATTTGCCATCCTGCTGGAGGAAGATATTTTTCAGCTGCAGCCTGAAAGAGAAAATGAAATAATTTTCATTTTCATTTTCTGTCTCTGAGCAGACACAAAAACATCANTACATATACACACATACATATGCACGTAGAGATATGTATATTTACAAAAATCTATGTAGTGACATTACTTCCCATCTTTGACAGATCTGTTGGGCTCACTCAGTGTATTTTTAAATTATGGTATTAAATTTAAAAAAGAAGTCAAGCACTAGGAATATATAATTTCTGACATCACAGTGCACAGGTGTTTTGACCTCTTTATTAACATAACAAAAAAGTTTAATAGCTATTAAGAAATCTTCAAGAATTATTTTTATTGCTGCAGGAAGTTAGGTCATAGCCCAGAAATAATCACTTAGTCAAGCACTAAAAGACAAATTAATATGTTGCTCATGAGTCAGTGTCTTTCTTCTTTTTTTTTTTTTTTGGCAAATGAGAGGTATTACTCCTAGTTGCATTGAATAGCTTAATTTTTAAGGTTAACTGCACCTGCATG
>VZTN01007940.1:101614-131918 GCA_013400515.1 Erpornis zantholeuca | reverse complement strand
AAGGGACACCTAATGGTAATGTCTTCCATGTCCAGATCCTTGAAAAAGCAAGTTTTACAGAAAGATTCCATTTTTTGACTTAACAGCCAAAGAAAAACCCAAATCCAATACAAAATACAACCAAGTTATAACTTGTTCCACACAATTGCATAGACCCATCACTGTTGCTCAATACCTTTTTGTTGTTAATACTGTCCAAGCTATAAATTTGGGCTATTTTTAAATTCTTTTAGACTCACTAGTCTACTGAAAAATAGTAGACACTAAGAAAGAGAGTGTCTCTAGCCCTGCTGAAAACCCTTGTGATTATGGCAAAATTTTTCTTCCAGTTTTATTGACCAAATTGAATTATTCCCAAAGTCAAATCATATTTTCCCTTCAGTTCATAGTGTCAATACTTCAGGGTAATACTGTAGATAGTTTTAATATTCCTTTACACTATTAGATGAGTGTTTCAGGCACTGAAGCTTATTCTGAGCGGGTACATTTTAAGGCAATATAGTAGATCATCATCTTTGCTTTTTGTGATGACTGACTGTAGAAATATTGGCCACACTAACAGAGAATATTTATTGGCATTTTCAAACTGTTACCTGTCTATTATTATTTTGTTCAGATGATTAAATTCTATCCAGATCATCCAAGTTAAATTTTAAGAGGCTCTCTCATATAAAATCTGCAATGAAAACCCTGTCTGACAGCTTTTATGAGCCTCCTTTTACAAATCCAAAACCAAGGAAACACACCTCTGCAAACACAGACTAGGACATAGCTAAAAGCTAACAGTTTGTATTTTTTCTCTGCATGTTCCAATATGAATCTGGCATTCATTAAATTATTCAAATGTATGATAAAAAATATCCACGTGCCAGGCACTAGAAAACCACTGACCTGAAAAAGAATTAAGTAAAAAAAGAGGTAGTCTGAGAAACAGGAATATGAGAGAAAAAGCAAATTAGTAGTTCAAAACCAGTAAGTCATCAAGCCTAAACAGTGTATGGAAGAGTGCAGAAGCAGTTTCTATATAATATTACTGAATTACTAGAGGGACTATGCTGTGCTGTACATAAAAAAAAAAAAAATTGTAAGGTGGCAAAATGTCATATCATACTAAGTTACTTAAGTTTTCACTGTCCAGAGAGGACTGTAGGAAAATGCTGAAAGACCTCAAAGCATCCTGATAGTATAATTAAGTACTTAATATGCACATTGAAGAGCATACACATTTAAGAGAAATACATAAGCCACCTGTGCAGTTTAACTACATCCAGAGAAACTTGCATGTTATTACAGAAAGCCAAATAAACTGCATTTAAAAAAAACTGGAGACAATGCCTTTATGTTTATAACCAGGAAAGTCTTGTCTGGTGTAATCTGTGCAACACTGAACACCTACTCTGTAAAAATATGTATCAGAATCAGAAATGTTTGGCTATTGACAAAGAAAGATGATGGGATGCTTTAAGGATTTGTACCTTACATAAGGAAGAGGAATACTAAGTGACATCAAATACATTACACATATAACGAGTGGAACACTGAGCAACTGTTGTCTCTGACTAGTGACAGGAGAATAAAGGCATATACAATCAAACAAAAAGAAATTAAACTCCCTACTGATTAACTGTGTTTTTACACAAACAGAAATAAAACCAAGGAACTCACTGCCAAAGGCTGTCAGGGATCTACCAGTGCGCCAAAGTTAGACTGAAAATTTGCATTCTACCAAAGGTATCAAGTGGTAGTATAACACTGATATGGATCTTAGAAAGGTCTTTTAACTGGCTATTTTACAGACTTGGCAAACCTCTAAATAGAGATCAGAAGTCTCAATACTGGAGCCTGCTAAACAACTTTCCTTGAAGGACCAGGCCCTGTTCACTTATTTGATAAAGAACTGACATTGTGCCTAAATCTAAATTACAACTCTTGTATTCATTAGTGGAAAATCAAACTTGATTAACTCTGAAATTCCTAATTCTGTCTGTAAAGCACACCCATGGACTTGGAGGTTGGCCTGAGTGCAGAAGGATAAAAGAAATGGAAGAGAAAGAAACAGTCACCAAGCAAAATATATGGGAGTTTAGAAGTTCTGGTCCAAAGAAAGGTCTGGTTTAGGTGTATCACCAAGCCTAAAGGCTACAAGGAGAACTTAATCAGCATTAGATATTCTTTACTACAAGCAGTAGTGGTCTGGTGACACAGCTGATCATACCTTTTGTCTCACTATTATGGCTGGAACCAACATAATTTTATTCCTGCAAAGACTGAAGGATCAAGTCCTTAATAATTAAGTACAAATATGATTATGAGAGCATCTACATTAACAGAAGAGGCTGTGAAGTGTAGAAGATTGTTTTACCTTGAAGCTGGCACATCAGCATTGGGAGATTACAAAGGAAAAGCGAGGTCAAATTGAGAAGCTGTGTGTCCTTTCCTCCTGGACTAGTCCAATCCTCAAGCAACACTGCTTGAAGAATTATCACCCTCTGTTCTTCAGATGATTTGTGTTTTGGTTTGGAATTACCTTAAGAAGCCCAATGGAAAATACTTCAGAAGCACTGAAACTTTGAACATTATTTTAATTCCCTGATGAAACTTACTGTACTCATCAGTTTACAGTCACATCTATCTTGATGTGCTTGTGCACCTCCTTCCAGCTGGCTGCTTGTTTAGTTTGTTTCCCCATTGATTTCAGTGTTAATTAGCAGAACATTTAATTTCTATGGTCTGTGAATTAATCTGATTTCTTCCCAGCCTTCCATCAGCCAGCACCACCTCTCTTTTAAATTAGGAAGAGACAGTAAACCAAAGATCTTCAGTGCTCAAGTGAAAAAAAAACCAAACAAAACCACCAAAATAATTCAATACCATCTTCCTACCAGCAGGCCAGAACTGGCAGCTTTAAGCTGGAACAATAAGTAGCACACTTACATGAGCCTATGCTCACACAATTAGGAAGGTCAATCTGTTTTAGTGAGAAAACCTATTTCAGCTTCAAACTCTCCAAGGTTTGCAGCTTATTTTAAATACTAAAAACAAAATCCTTGATACTATCTTTTAAAACAGCACCTTTACTCAGTGCAGCCTGGAAAGAGTATGAGAGAAAGTTTCTGCAACAGCATAAGAAAGAGAAGGAAAAGAACCCTAAGAAGAAACCTCTCAGTGAAGAAAAACCACTCAGAGTAGAGCCATCAAATAAGTGGTAGCAGAAAAAGATGGCAGGGAGAAAATGAGCTGACCCACCAACAGATGCAGAGCACTCATACTACTGTTAAACCAAGAAAATTAAGTACCAGTCACTGAGTCATCAAATCCTGTGGCTTTTTAATATTGGTGCTGCTGGTCTGTATGGAAGTCAGCCTTGAATTCCGGTGATGCAGGCAAGAGGGAGATTCACTATGCATAGGTCTTCAAGTATCTTTGTCACACTGTGCACACTTCTTTACTTAATCACCTGATGGTATTTCATTCTTAAATTTCACGCTTTGCATTTTACACTTTTCTTTTAATCACTCTGACTAAGGGCTAAGTTGAGGGTTCTCATACTCTCCACAGAAATGATCACAATTCAAGTGGGCCGCAATCACTAACAAGTAAGGGAAAAGATCAAAAGAAAGGGAGAAGCAGAGGGCAAAGTACTCGGTGTTGGATCTATTCCAGAGGAATCCTCATGACTCAGGTTAGTCTCAATTAGTTTGAGAGCTGCTCAGTGCAGCATAGAGAGGTCACAATAGAAGGCCAGGCATAGATTTACTGGACACAGTAAGTTCCCCTCTTCAGAGGTGTTTTCCTTCCTTTTCATATTACAGCTAGAAAATCAAGTTTTCTTATTGTTACCTGGGACAGCAGGTACTCTTTTTTTCTGGAGAGCATTTAACACATGAAGATTAGAAATTGTACACTCCTGTATCAAACAGGGTCAGAATATTTAGTAACAATTAGCAAAGCATCCATGAAATCATACTGAAAAAGATATTTTGTCTGTAATCAAAAATTAAAGTTTAACAGCAGAGCCCATTTTCTCCTTTGTCATCAGGAGTTGAAATGTGATTTTTTCCATGTCAGTATGATGACCAGTTTTCAAACTTAATTTCTTTTAAAATGTATTCTGAATTTGTGAAATGTGTTCTCAATGTATCAGGCACTAAATGCATACATGCTATTATCTGTTATTTTTTTAATCATATCTTTCAAGACTAAAAAGAAAAGTGAACCTGACTGCAGGGCAGTAAGATGCATTCATGTGGAAATGTCTTTGTTCATGTGTTTCATCTTCTCACCTAAGGGAGTGACATCTTGCAAAGATGGCTGCCATCATCCCTCCCATCTGCATCCTCTTTGATGATTCCCCAGAGACATGGCTGCTAGTTACACACAGCCTTTCCAGCAGGGAAATATGCACTAGAATATGATCCCACAGTTTCGCATGACAAATTTTATTGTTATCACCTGATGTGCCAGTATCAGACTAAGCAACCAGAAATCTGGATGAGTTGATCTTATTGACAGTACTGGGAAGATCAAACTAAGGCTCTGGGAGAAATAATGAAGAACAGATGCACTCCATGAAAACTATTTTTAATACTTTAAAAAAATAACTATAAAGTTGTGGAAAATCAGAACCCATTACAATGGAGAAACACACAAGATCTCCTTCCAAAAAGTGAAATATTTCTTAAAATTATTGATTTTCATGTGTATTATAGATTTTCAGGTTTGAACTTAAATATTTTTCAGTTTTTGGATAACAAATTATTCAACTTATTTGGGATTGCTGATGTTGAAAAACTAGCTAATGGAATTCAAATAGCATCTTTCTAAAAATTTGAAACAGAATGAGATTAATTATGAATATTCAGCTATCATATTTTGTATTATTCTTAACACCTACATTCTGTCATTGCTGGTTTTTCTACTTTTCTCTGCATCTACCCATGACTCATTTGTCACTTGCAAATCTGAAGCATTTAATTTTAGACATTTGTCTTCTGAGAATCAGTCATAAATACTATAAGAGCTGACAGTCTTTTAAGACAAAAATGTCACTCCCTCCAGAGATGTTGAGCCTTATTCCCCATGCTCTTATCTTCCTATTCTTCCACTTATTTCTGCAGAGGTAGTCTTAATTCACATCAGCCTCAATGAAGAATCAATTAGATAAATTCAAGGATTAGCAAAGAAAACTGGTTAACTAGGAGCAATGGATTCAAAATACTAATTTGTGCTGTAGTAATGTATTTTCAGCAAATACTATTTTAAGGGAATTTGCACCTCCTGCAGTAGAAATGAATAAATGTCAGACCAAAGAGATAATAGAAAATCAATATTGCTCAGTTTTACTTTTTTAGAAGTAGAAGCAGACTTTTAAGCAGGGGTTAAATGTGTATGATGACTGCTTCAACCATTTGCATCATTTGTCTCGTAGTTAATTTTAATTTTTCTATGTTGATTTCTTTCACCTGCTTTAAAATTGAGCGAGTGAATTCTCGTTTTGCTGTGATATCCAGGAAAAAACCTGCTGGGATATCACAGCTATTGTGGAGCTCTGCCAAATGACTGAGCCCACACAAACTGGCATGGGTCAAAAGTTGCCATATCAAATGATCTTGACATCTTTAAAAAAGATTGTTAATCATATTGCTCATGACAAATTGCGCATGTGATTTCTTCGACTGTATTTAAAGGTGGTCAGGCTGGGCCTCTCTAGAAGAAACAGAATTCCATGAAAACCAAGCCCAGATTCTATTCATCCTCACAGAATTACAGAATTAACTAGGTTAAAAAAGACCTTTGAGATCATCGAGTCCAACCTATGACCTAACTAGACCACAGCACTGAGTGCCACATCTTTTCTTAAACACTTCCAAGTGTGGTGACTACACCTTCTCCTTGGGCAGCCCATTCCAATGCCCAGTCACTCTTTCTTGAAGAACTTCTTCCTAATGTCCAGCCAAAACCTCCGCTGTCACAGCTTAAGACTGTGTCCTCTTGTCCTGTCACTGTGTGCCTGGAAGAAGAGACCAACCCCCCCCTGGCTACACACTCCTTTCAGGCAGTTGTAGAGAGTGATAGGGTCTCCCCTGAGCCTCCTCCAGGCTAAACAGCCCCAGCCCCCTCAGCTGCTCCTCATAGGAGTTGTGCTCCAGACCCTTCACCAGCTCCATTGCCCCTCTCTGGACACACTCCAGCACCTCAATGTGCTCATAGGACTTGTGCTCCAGACCCTTCACCAGCTCCATTTTCCCTCTCTGGACACACTCCAGCACCTCAATGTCCTTCCTCAGCTGGGGGGTCCAGAACTGGACACAGTACTCAAGGTGTGGCCTGACCAGCACCAAGTACAGAGGAAGAATGACTGCCCTGGTCCTGCCCTGGCCACACTATTGCTGATATAGGCCAGGATGCCGTTGGCCTTCTTGGCCATGTGGACACTCTACTGGCTCAGTCTCTGTCAACCAGCACTCACAGGTCCCTTTCTGCCTGGCTGCTGTCCAGCCACTCTGTCCCCAGCCTGTAGTGGTTCATGGGATTGTTGTAACCAAAGTGCAGGACTTGGCACTTGGTCTGTTAAACCTCATCTTGTTAGATTTGGCCAATCTATCCAGCCTATCCAGGTCCCTCTGCAGAGCCCCCCTACCCTCAAACAGATCAACACCCACACCCAACTTGGTGTCATCTGCAAATTTGCTACTGGTAGACTTGATCCCCTCATCCAGATCATCAGTAAACCAGCATATCACAAATTATCCTGGCTGGTATCATACACCAAGATTTTTCTTAAGAAAGGATCAATGCCTCCACAATTTTATTTAATAATTAAGTAATAACAATGCTTTGAGAACATGAGAAAACAGACAGGTTTTGTTTCAAGTGGATTGCCTTAGAAAAAGGTAAGTCTTGAGGGCCATGGAAGACAACAAAGGAAAAAGTATGGCATCTGAGGAACTAAGGGAATGGCATCAAACACATCTGTTGAGGTGTCTTCCACTATTCCCAGACAGTACTGATGTGAAAATACCAAAGTCAAAGTGTTGACAAAGGAAGATTGATAGAGAGACACAAAAGAGTGGGATCAAGAGAATATGGGGAAAAGCAATTGTGGGCCTAGGGAGGAGTCTGTAAACCAGCAAAAAAAGATGACAGGAATGCAACGTCCTTAATGAGGGTTAAAGCAAAATTCAAAAAGAAAAGAGAGATAGGAGAGACTGGGAAGGTCAGCAATTTTCCCTTTATGTTGAGAGTATGCACAGAGCTCTAGGGATGGACATGAGCCATTTGTCAATTTTCACATTAAGATTGGTGGACAGACCATCATGGGTGCCAATGCAGTGGGCATCTGCTACAGCCCCCTTGCTCAAGAAGCAGATGAGGTGTTCTTAATGCAACTGGCTGTTAGCCCTTGTGAAAATCTATAGGCTCTTTAGAGGCCCTGGGTGTGTAAAGTCTTGCAACCAGGGCACGCTGATGCTCCCATTTTAGTCACCAGTAGTGACTACATTAAAATTATGAAGGTGATGACTGCCCAGTATACAAACAGGCTTTTGTTTTTGTGCAGTAGCCAGGCTTACTAAAGGCAGAATAAGACCAGCTCAAAATGTCTTTGCAGCCTCATGGGAATCTTTCCACTCACTCCAGCAAGAGATGAATAATAAATATTGCACCAAGATGTGCAAGGCAGGCTTATTTTTCAATATATTCATAACAGTGACATTTGACTGAGCTGCAATGGGCCATGAGTCATGTACTGCTAGATGTAACAGTCTGATAAAAAATGTTACACACATAATAAGGAGAGGGAGGGGGGATAGGAATGCTGTGCAGAATAAGTAAAATTATATGCTTACAAAAGCCACAGAAACTAAAATATTATCTGGATAAGTGCATAAGTGCACTCGAAGGTCTAAAAGCAGTGAAATTTTAAAGACAGTAAATCAAGAATGCAGGAATTGCCCACCCAGTCATTTGGAGTAGTTAGGTGATACCTAACTATTCTAAAGTTAAGAAACGACAGCACGATATAAGGTTCTTGTTTTGCAATAGATTTCAGTATTATCTGTAGTTTGCTAACTACGGTCCCAAACAGATTCAATGCTCTACTGCACATGACCAAGCACAGCTCTGTAACAACAGACTCATTAATGTAACCATTAAACAAAATCTTTTTAGTTATCAGAATTGAACAACTCTGCCTCAGATTTATTTTTAATATTTCAGAGACTGATTCAACCCATGATCCCAACATCCATAAGCAACATCCCTTCATCCACTAGAACAGAAGCTGAATCCAAGTTTTTTTATCTCTGTCAGTGGACAGTTACAGTGGTGTACAGTTAAGGACTGGTTCCCCTTAGGGATGGGAAGGCGGAAGCCAAGCAAGATGTCCAGCCAGCAGGTCAGGTATCTTGCTAGCCAGGGCCCAGCTCCATGGTACCCAGACAAGGTGAAAAAGGCAGGACAGACCCAGAGATGGCATCCAGGATGAATCAAGAGTGCAAATCAGCAGGCAAATTCCTGGTGCTGAGGTGGGTCTGAGGTCAAGTCATGAAAGCAGCCTTCAAGTTAGGGTCTTGATCAACACAGCCCATGGCCAGACAGGGCTGTGGCTGAGCTGGAAACCAGCAGTCCTCTGACACGGTTCAAGAAGAGACTGGAGGCCCTGAGCTAAGCTGAAATCAGGCTCCCAAGCTCATGGGCAGAGGTGTAGACAGTGGCCCAAGGACATGTTGGTCAGGACCATTAAGGGTCTAGTGGTGCCCTGATCACAGAACCATAGAACCATAGAATGTTTTGAGCTAGAAGGGACCCATAAAGATCACTGAAGTCCAGCTCTTGTTAAGATCCTTTACCTGCAGTAACCAATTGAATGATTCACCATGCAGTTAGAAATTGTATTTAATGAGCATTAAATCTCCTGGACACTTTTGGTCAAAGGGCTAAGAATGACCAGTATAATTTCAGTTTTTATTTAGCAATGACAGATTTGGGACCAGCTTTGAGACTAGTATGGATTAGGAAAGAAGCTGAGACACAATTTAGGTTTTATAAAGGTGGTTTTCTTGTGGGGTTTTGGGTTTTTTTGGTTATGTATTATAAAACAGTATAAAATAGTATGAGCCACTAAATATGAGAGAATTGCAGGTTTCATACTAACTGCCTCTTACATGCTTAATCTTAAAAATGTATAAATTTTTATTTTGATACTTCAGTTGTTGAAATATAAATGCTCCATAAAATGTTGACCCTGTTAAAATCAATTACAATAATTTCAATTTCCTGTTTTTAATTAACCTTTTTTAGAGTTAGGTTTTCAGTTTTGCATTCCTCAATACTTTACTGAAAATCAATGGTTAAAATAGGCAACTCTTTCTGCAGTGACATCAGGCTCAAAGTTTCATTAAAATATTGTTAAAATGTTGGACAGATGGATTAACTGAGACCAAACATTACCCCATATAAATTAACCCTACAAGTATAATGAAAGCCCTCTTTCAGACATGCTACTATAAAGCTTTTGTTAATAAGAATTTCCCTTCTTGGAGACTCAAAATGAAGTATTGTTCATTGCCATATGGCTCACATTAAATACAAGGAAACAAACAAAAACACAGTAAGTCTTTGACATTTTAATGACTGTGGATCAGCTACTCCTACCAGAAGCTGCTCTATTGGCTAATTATATTCACTGGTAAAAACATTAATTTCAGCTCCTGCCTTTTTCCGCTAACTTTGAGTTCAGATCTTGTGCTGGAAGAGGTTATATGCATTATCAATAGCCCTTAAAGACCTCATTTGAGATGAAGGTCCCTTTGGCATTTCATAATTAGAATATGAAAGAAAGCTTTTGAATAAGATTGATTACACAAAACAGAAATAGAGAAATGCTAAAAGTGAATGGACATCAGAGCATCTCCAGTTCAGGACAGGGAATTTTATCTGTGGGGGAAAAGGCTTTTATAGGATCTATGCTGGTGGTCTAGCTAGCTCCAAGGGCTAGTCAATAAAATTTTGCACAAGCACAAGCTTCCCTTTAACCTCAGCTTTCAGAATCCAAGTGGTGCCAGCTCCTACTACTACCAGTAGCATTTGTAGGTTTGCAGTAGTTCACAGGATCCTCTCTCCATCTCCATTTGAAAAGCACAGATTTGCTATTGAATACAGATGAGACAGAAAATATCTTTTCAGTACAGTATCGTGTTAAATGTAAATTATTTCTCTTTAGAAGGAAAGACATGGTGATCAGACTTTGGAAGCACCATCTGACTGAAGAGATATTGGCTCACACAGAATGGAATTAATTTAAGTATATGAAAGTTAAGTGAAGGAGTGACACATGCAGTAAAAACCAAGACACCACTAGACTGCTGCCTACCATAATGTCAGAGGATTACTTTGTAGCAGAAGAGATGTCCAGTGAAACAAGGACAAGCCCACAAAACAATGTTATTATCTAATTATGAACATTCTCCTGAGATCACTCTAACAATGGCTGGCACCTTTGCTTGTAGTCAGTCCCATATTATGGGGAGGGAAATTAATAAATCTTTGTGAATGGACAAACTGAGCTTGAGCATCGTGGAGTTATGGCAACATATCACAGATATAAGAAATGGAGTACCATTAAAATATTTCTTACACTAAAACACTATTAAAATATAATATTTTAAGGTGATCCCTCAAATATCTAGGTGACCCCACATAAATATTTGGAAAGATGACAGATTCCAAGAGAAAAAATACTCTGTTTTCAGTAACTCAAAGCCATGCAAGTGCAATGATTTTCCTAAATATCAGCGTTGAGAAAACAAGGACTAGATGTCATGTGAATCTGATGGTGATGAAGACAGCTGCACAGACCCATGGCTGGGGCTCCTAAAGGTTCAGATTGCAGGTAACACACCAACAATTCCAACATGGAAGTCAGCCCCCATCCTTTTTTGTACCCATTCATTCACTGTGGTAGATACACACATAGAGAAAAGGATCTATTAGCTGTTTCATTGGTCTCTACTGAAAGTGATTTTGCCTGGTTTTTTTTCCCTAAATAACTTATAGTATTTTAAATAAAACCAATGGAACTGGAAAATATTACATCTCTACTTCAGAAAGGTATTGAAAAGATAAGCATACACCTCTAAGGAACAGAACTACTTTCAGCACTGACTTGCTCTGCATGGAATATTACTTGGACGTGATGAAGGAAACGAGCATAAGAAATGCAAGGTAGGTAAGAAACAAGCTCAACAGAACATAGTGATATGTACTGAAAGTAGAACTACTCATTTGAGGGGCAAGTCTTAAAGGAGACCTTCAAGGATCCATTTGAGGATAAGCCTTTTTGTAGTATTTTCACTGCTGACCTGGACACACAAAAAAATACGTGTATTAATTACTGTTTGCTGATGTAAAACTGTGAAGCAGCAACAGTCTTGGCTGAGGATCAGAATATCATACACAAAGAGCTCTATGACCTTAAGGACTGAAGTAATAGAAACTAGATTAAATTTTATTACTGCAAAACACAGTGTTATGCACTTGAGGGCTGCTATGAAATATAGAGACCTGGAGGCAGTTTAGAAAAAGGATAGCCATCATAGGATACCCCAGACACCCATTTGAAACAGCTTTGAAAAAGACAACTGAAATCATATGATGCATCAGGAGAAATATTTCCAGAAAAGAAAAGTATAAACGCTATTGTATAAAGCACTATTGGTGTTGCAGCACAAATGCAGTCTATACTTCCAAACATCTCTATTAAAAAAGATACAAAGTGAATCAGGTGCAGACAATTCTTCAAAAAATCAAAGGAATAGACAAATTCTTAAACTGGGAAAGAGAAAATTAATCCAATTATGATACCACATATGCATTGGGATTGCATGGCAAGATTTTGATAGTGGGAGGGCTGCAGGGTTGGCTTCTGTGAGAAACTGCTAGAGCAGTCCAACAGAGCCAAGATCAGCCAGCTCCAAGATAGACATGCCACTGGCCAAGGCCAAGGCCATCAGCGATGGTCGTAGCACACCTGGAATAACAGATTTAAGAAGGGAAGGAAACAAACCTGCAGAAAAACAGCAGCCAGAGAGAGCAACAGCTGTGCAGATACCAAAGTCAGTGGAGAAGGAGGGGGTGGAGATGCTCCAGGTGCCAGAGCTGAGGTTCCTCTGCAATCAGTGATGAAGAGCATGGTGAGGCAGCTAGGCCCCTAAAACCTATGGAGGTCCATGGTGGAGCCAAGATCCACTTCCAAGACCATAGAAAACCCCATGCCATAGCAAGGGAATACCCAAAGGAGGCTGTGGTCCCTTCAGAAGCAGGCTTCTGTCAGGACCTGTGGACACTGAAGCAGTTTTGCTGGGAGGACTGGTGAACCTGTGGGGGATGCATGCTGGAGCAGTCTGCTCCTGGAGGACTGCACCCTGTGGAAGGGATTCACCTTGGAGAAGTTCACGTAGAACTGCAGTCCATGGGAAGAACTCACATTGCAGATGATCAGGGAGGGCTTTCTCCTAGGAGGGATCTCACACCAGAGGAGGCAAAGAATGTGAAGGGTAATCACACCCCCAATTCCTTGTCCCCCTGCACTCTTTTGGGGAGAGAGGTCAAGAAATGGGGAGAGAAGCTGGGCCCAAGAAGACAGAAGGAGTTCGGGAGAGGTGTTTTAAGATTTAGTAAGAATTTCATTATTCTACTCTGATTTATTTGGTAATAAATTAATTTCCCCAAGTCAAGTCTGTTTTGTCTTTGGCATTAATTGGCAGCTGATCTCTCCATGCCCTTAATCTTGACCCATGAGCTTCTCATTATATTTTCTCTCACTGTCCAGCTGATGAGGGGAGTGATAGAGCACCTTGGCAGGCACCTGGCATCCAGTCAGAGTCAACCCATCATCAGATAGCAGAACACCAGCAAGAAGAGATCAATCTAGGCTAAAGAATACTGGCAAAAGGACAAATGGATTCATAATGGCCACAAATAGGCCAGAATTAGGAAGAGGCTCCTAGGTTAATCAGTAAAAGGCATGTTTGCAAGAGCCTTCCATCAAAAGTAGTGAACACTAGAAATATCACTCACTTCGAAATGCATCTCAAACTGTCCATGAAAGGGACTCTAATATGTTCTATGATATGATTTCTGAAAACAGGTAGAGGCTACACCTAGTGACACAGAGATCATTTCAGTCCTCTTCCTATTTTGCTGTGTCTATTCAACAATTATTCCATACATATGCATATGCTCCACCTTACAGGAGAGATTATGGACTATGCTTGGCATCACAGTTGGTGTAGCCATGAAAGAAAAACCTGTGTTGCTCCTACAACTTCACTTGACTGGTCAACTAAGTGAGGCAAAGGGGTAAAAAGCTCCTTGTTCAACCTCTCACTAGTTGACATTTAACACTTGTTTCTTCCCCCACCCAGAAGTCTCAGCCTATTTCAAATCACATTATTGAGTGAACACGCATACATTTAATCAATTACCATTTTTTATAGCTTGGTGACACAAAATAAAATTTCAGGAACACTTTGAAATAAATAAGTAGGCTTTGTGTGAAGGCAAAATCTTTCTAGCCCTGCACTTAGTTCACTGCACAGAAAGTCAGATGACATAAAAAATGCTATCCTAACAGTGACAATTCATAATGACAACAAAATTAAATGTCTATGTAAATTCAAAGGTCATTTGCAAGGTTTCATCAGCACCCTTTACAATCTCTACTGATGAAAAAAAATCCAGCCTTTTCAACATCAGAAAAGAGGGAATGAAAAGGCAAATGCAATCAGTCTCATTTCCATGTGTTGCCAGAATATTCTTTACAAATAAAATTGTTTCAGTTTAACTTTTTTTAGTGAAAAAAGAAAAATCATCTATTTGAGGAACATGCTTTCTTACAGATAATCTGTTACAGACACAGAATACATTTTTTATTTACACAATCTAAATCTGTTCTGGCCTTTGTGGTTCTGCCTCTAGCATGGAATCAAGAGCATCTGTTATTCCCTGGGTACAAATGCATGTGTCTGGGTGCACACCAGCATAAGCATTATTCATTTTGTGTGTATTGTTTCCAAGGAGGATGACATTTAAGGGAATGGTCTGGAGGACAATCACAGAATACTCCTCTCTCTTGGCATCACAAACCTAAAAGTGCTCAACCTTTAATAGTCCCCAATTCAGGGACTATTTCCTCATCAAAGGAAAATGAGTAGAATCAATGTTTGCAAATTGTGCATTACTATACTGCTACTTCTCACACAGAAATATAAAATTTCTGTCATATATATATATATATATAATTAATATATTGTTTCTCTGGCCAGAGCAAATTTACAATGATAATTGATACAATGTACAATGATAATACAAGGTAATGCTAAAATAATTTTATTGATATATTGTGGAAGTGAATTCAGAGAACTTTCTCATGACTGCCTTAGTATTGCTATATAAAAGGAACACAAATATTTTTTGTCATAGTAAAAAGATGATTAGGACACAAGACTGAAAAGTATCACTCCCCAAGACATACCAATAACCCAAATATCTAGAAAGGGTGGGTTCTAAGAGCTACCAATACCATGAGAGTCTAAAATAAAGCAATTCATGAGTATAGACAGAGTTGCTGAGACCTAGGATTCAGGTTGAGAAACCAAAAACCTATGAAATGCCAGTTACACTGTGAGCCACCATAGCAGAAAGGAATAATGAGAGTGGCAAGAGTGTGTTACCAACAGATTCCGAAAGACACAATCGCACAGGCTGCTTTCAGATGACCAAATATAAATGGCCAAAGGCCATTCATATCAGGGGTCAAAAGGCACTTGGACTAATCACATAATTTATTTCATAGGCTGATAGCAATCTGGTTCGCAGATAGAAAGGGACATTGTCATATGGATCTTGATACCGTAAATGTAATAAAGTACAAAACGGATTGAAAGGAAAATGGGAAGATAAGAAGGTCTAGAACAAATGAAGTTAAAAGAAAAAGTGCAATTTTACCTATTGTTACTGTTATTGTTACTGTATTTTGATATATTTTCATCAGACTTAACCTTGCATAAGATTTATTTCCCAGCTGGTATGCACCAGGTGTGCTGCAACAGCGCAGTCCACAGGAAGATGACCTGACTGCTGGCATACAAGACAACCAAGCAGGATGATTTTTACTAGGACTGAAATCCACATTTATTTCTACAATCCAGAAGTGGTAAGGACTAGCACAGAATAGTAAAAACAGCAAGGGAAGCATCTATTTCTTCATCTATTTCCTCCCACTACTCTGCTTTTGGGGAAGTATTTAGCTTAATAATTTATGAATATTCATCAATTTCTTAGACATTGACTGGAGCTCAGAATATCCATGTCTCAGATAACCAAAGTGTCAAAGCCTAAGGCTACATTGCTAGAAATTTCCATCGGCAATATTTAATTCAGGGACCACTATAAAATTACTGCTGCAGAAAGAATAAAATTTTAGCCCAGCTTTTTTCAGATACTGACAGTGACAGAATCCTTCAACTGTACAGCATAATTCAGAGCTACTCCAGTAGTATGAACTTAATTTAGCAGAAGTTAGCCTCTGTGAGATGAATATCATATTTCAAATACAACAACATATCACATTTTAAAACTGAACAAACTCAGAGCTTTCCTATTGAGAGAGAGTTTAACAAATATAAAGTAAGCTGTATCATTCTTTGAGATATCTTTCTTCAGCATGAACTCCCACAGAATACTCCTGCAGTGCTTCCTCATTCCTGTATCTTACTCCATGAGCCAATAGAACATATCTTCCTAGAGTAATGGTCACCAGAAACTAAGACAGGGAATTAGAAAGTGTTGGAGAGCCTGAGTAAAATGTGAATTTATGCAAATTCTATTCAGTTACAATATGCCAGAAGAGAGCCATGTGAATTTTTACAAACACAATCAAGTTTTGCAAGACACAAGTAAACAAAAGAGATTTCCTCTACAAAATATTGATGGAAGACACAAATACATAAATCTTTTGGACAAATAGACAATCAATTACAAGAATTTTTTTACATTCCCAGCCCATCATAAGTTTTTCTTGAAAACACTGTAAAGATAACATAGGTAATATAAAATCCTGATCTCTAGAAGGCAGTGACTGATTTCCTGCAATAAACTGACAGGCTACAGTCTAGGACTTACCACTGTGAAAAACATTTTAAGCAGTTCTTTCTTATCACCCAAATCATCTTGACCCAGTTTATGCAGAAGTGTCACAACTGCAAACTCAGATTACATTCAGACTACACTCTCTCCCAACAGTTAGATGATAATTCTTTCCCAGTTTGTACATATATATGAAATTGTCTCAGGCCAACATTGCACATCGTGGTTTTTTGGAAAAAAAAATCATAAGGATATCCCTTATATATATTTTTTTTAATTGTTGAAGTTTAAAAATATAATACTCAACACAGATAGAACAACATTCCAAAAGGTCAGAATCTCCTTAAGATATGCAAACCAGTGCAGGATTTGTGGTAGAAATAGCAGTATAGGTTTCCACGGTAATGTTTCAGTCATTATATGGCTGTGAACTGCTATCCTGCTCTCATTAGTGATTTATGCTGCAGTTAGAATCATTCAGTGGCTGGATCTGTCTTGGAGGACATTTACTTCATGGCTGGGCTATTACCACAATTTATATGGCAGACATACCTGCTTTAGCTCATTCAGATAACAAAGCAGTCTTTAACAGGTTAGTAACCTGAAACAATCATCCATTCTATCACTAAACCTTTCATGTGCAGGATTAAATACTGTATTGAACTGCTATTTTTAAGGCTCTGATGAGGGTAAAAAGACACCACCTCACAAACTCTAACTGGTTTGTCCTCCAAGGGACATGTATTTGAGTAAGGATAGCAAAAACGAGACTCTAAATTGATCCTGAGTTAATGCCAAACACCAGGAATCCAATCCATTTGTAGGTGAAGTTAAGACTTAGATTCATTCGATTATGTAAATATCATGGGGTCTTACAAATGCTTTAGACACCCTGTTAGACTACTTGCTCTCTTCAGAGAGACAAACACATCTGTACACAGCCCAATGTTCTCAAAAGAGGAACAACTTGGCTACAACAAGAGGAACAACTTGGTCTGTGGTTGCAGAGTTACCTTACACTCAGCCATCACACAGGTTGTTTCATGAATCTGTTACTCTCTGCAGAAAAATTACTTAGGGAAGTAAATGCAGACTCTCTCCTCACTCTTCTGCAGTACCTGTGCAATAATGATCATCCACTTGATTATTTTCTGTTCACACATGATTTTTTTCCATTGAGTAAATATCTGTTTAAAGGAATGTTATTTAGGTAGTCTTACAGAGTACCAGCCAGTTGACTGGATCCACTGATTTGCCTCATGCATGCAGATATTTGACCAAAATTGCATAAGCACTAGCTTTGAATACCAAATAGAGAAGTCCATTCTTTCGGAAGCCCTACATACCTATATTTTTAGCATTTTTGCTTTCAGAGGAAGGACATATCTACCAGGGGGCACATAAAGGAGCTACAGTTCCTGCTTGACCCCATTTGCTCTGCACAGATTGATGTGCTCCCCATGTCATATTACAGAGGATGTGTTGTGCTGTTCAATAGCACCCTTATTCACATCCTGACTGCATCCAGTCCTGCTGTACAGCAGTACTGTGTGAACAGATTGCTTTCATGACAGTTTTGAAACTCAAAGGGAGCCAGTTTGAATTGCAATTTTATTTTTAACCATCTTACAAGGGATGTCTACAATCTAAGACACAACTGTCTCCAACATGATGCCAGTGTAAATAAGTGGATGCTTCTGAATGGCTACCTTATATAACTTTAAAGGGCAAGCCATGATCCTGGAGAGATTCAGACTCCTAGTACCAGTTAAAAAAAACCCTATGCCTTTTTAGTTCCTTTCTTCTTTCTCTTGTGGTAACTACATAATAACGTGACAAATTCAGGAAACTGCTCCAAAAACTATATGGAAGTATCCACATTCAGCTTGAATTCTGGATTCCTGGATAACCAGAGTAGTATGACTCAGAGGACTGGATAAGCTTCCCATTCAGCTGTTTCACAAAAGTACTTCAAGTACTTTTTAAACATTTTCAACTACAATTGTGTGATTATTTTAGCCCTTTGCACTTACACTGTGAAATGCTCAAATTAAACAAGACCAATTAAGCATATTCTTTTTGTACAGAATGATACTTATCTCAAGTGGTGTAATTGGCACTTTAGTTATATGTGCACTTTGTAATGCAGTGCAATACAGAGATATCCAGCCTAACAGGAAAGAACACAATCATGGTAATTATAACAAGAGTACAGACAATGTGGAAGGGAGGAGAACTTTGAGCAAAATTAGCTTCCGGAATAAAACCTTCTTTAGCATCCACACTTGGGCTCCTCTAAACAGCTTTAGAATATTTTTACCAGTGAATAAATCAAAGTGCCATGCAGTAATTGTCTTTGATAGACAAGAAAAAATGTTTGTATCTCATTACTGGATCCTACTACAGCAGATTCATTTTAATCAACCGATTCCAGTCTCCTTTACTAGACAGAAACCCACAGCTTTCAGAATAAATGGCCACTGATTACACAGTCTCTGGGGCCTTATATCTCTGTCCAGGTAGTTATTATCCTATCAACGTTTCCATGACAGCTTTCTTTGGTCACAATGACCACTAAGTAAAACCATTCATTTACAGTGATAGGACACATTTTGGTTCAAACTGAGATGCAATGAACTTTTCCTTCCATCTTATTCTATCTGTTTTGAAGGATACTCACAAGAGATTCCCAACTTCTTTAGCCACATGGTGTATTCTCCACTGGATTAAGGCTCCTACAAAGTGAAATCCACTTTTCACTTGTGGAACAGTTCAGTGAAATCCAAAGATGTTGCCAGGACTGAATAGAAGGGAGGAAATAAATGAATCACATGGAAATAAATGAATCAGAAGGAAATAAGATCACATGCATCAACAACATGTATGTAAGAAGTGCCAGATACCATATAATTTACCTACTTTTTTGAAAAAGCACATGGACTCATTCAACAGCTGTGCTGCATCCCTCTAGAGGCAATATCATTCAGGCAGAAAGAAAACACCATCTCAGAGAAGGATTTCTGAGAAATGCAAGGAGTTAGCAATTAGCCACAAAATTACTTAATTAATGAAGGACCAAATTATGACACTAATTAATCTTGTGATTATAGACTGATTTAAGAACTGCTGATAAGTACTATTATTAGTCAGCAATGCAGCCATATCATACAGCCATTTCATTTGCTTCAGAAAAGATGAAACTGTAAGAGGTTAATGCTCTTTCTGATTTATAGAAATTTAACTGCTTCATTCCTGTTACTGTTAGTAGCCATGTAGTTAAATCTCCTTGCCTCATTTTAAAGAAACAAAAATAGAGAATTTTTTAAAAAATTATTTCAATTCTTAATGTCTCTTATGATAAAATTCTCCATTTTGTTAACATCTTGGGTTTTGCCTCATACTACAAAAAACACTTGGTTACCAATACCAGATTACACTAAGCTGAGGAGTATGCCATCAGCTGTAGGGTGATAACAATGGTCCTTTGTGCTTTATAGATGTTTCCAGGTGTATGTACACACCATAATAACTGTGTAATAATCCTGCTTTCTTCAAATTATGTTTCATTTGATTTTTCTGGATTTTAAAATATTTTTCCCGTAAAATGAAGCAAAATCAAAAACTATTTTACATAGAATGTTAACTTAAATGTTGCAGAGATATACTTTCAGGTGGAGGGGTTGAAAAGGAGGAAAAATATATTAGTTGTATCACAAAGCAAAGCTAATATATTAACAGCGAAAGTGAGAGAAGACAATGGCAAAGTTAAATGATAGCTTGTTATAAAATATAAATCAAATTTTATATCATTTTCTTATGACTCTAGCAGATGGTCACCTCTCACATAACTGACTGAGCACGGAGCCTGCTTTGCACTAGAGTCCCTTCGTGCTCTATGGGACGCTCTATTGAGCACACCCTCAGCAAATCTGCTTGTGACACTAAGCTGTGTGCTGCAGTCGACACACTGGAGGGAAGGGATGGCATCCAGAAGGACCTTGCACAGGCCTGTGAGAGTCCCACGAAGTTCAACAGGGCCAACTGCAAGGTCCTGCACCTGGACTGCAGCAATTCAAAGCACAAACACAGGCTGGGCAAGAATGGATTGAGAGCAGGGTTTTCCTGAGGAAAAGGACTTGGGAGTGTTTGTGAATTAGGAGCTTGACATGACCTTGTAACATCTGCTTGCAGCCCAGAAAGCCAATCAAACTGTGGGCTTCATCAAAAGCAGAGTGGCCAGCAGGTCAAGGAAGGTGATTCTGCCCCTGTTTGGTTCTTTTGAAATGCTACCTGGAGTGCTGCATCCAGCTCTGGGACCTCAATATAAGAAGGTCATGGACCTGTTGGAGCTAGTCCAGAAGAAGTCCATGAAGATGATCAGAGCACTGGAGCACCTTTCCAATAAAGACAGGCTAAGAGAGTTGCTGTTGTCCAGGCTAGAAAACAGAAGGCTCCAGGGAGGCGTTAGATTAGCCTTCTAGTACCTAAAAGAGGCCTACAAGAGAGGCAGAGAGGGACCTTTTACAAGGCCATATTGTGACAGGACAAGGGGGAACAGCTTCAAACTGACAGAAGGTAGGTTCACATTTGGTATTAGAAGAAATTCTTTCCTGTGACAGTGATCACTAGCACAGGCTGCCTAGATATGCTGTGGATGCCCCATGCCTCAAAGTGTTCAAGGCCAGGTTGGACAGGTCTTGAGTCACCTGGCCTTGTGGAAGGTGTCCCTGCCCATGGCAGGGGGCCTGGAACTAGGTGACCTTGAACACCCTTCCAATGCAATCCCTTCTGTGATTCTGTGAAAAAAATACTGTTGACCTTGTCTTTAAGAAGACATAGACAACAAATGCTTTTCTACAGTGTTTCTGAGATGTTATTTCACAATTACATATAACCAAGGTGTTTGACAAATATTGCAAACTATTTCATTCAAAGGCTTAATGCCAGCTTGCCAGCTGAAAGCCACAGGACTTTGCACAACTGAACAATGGGTCTTGCTAGAACCTTCTGAAAGTACAGGTGCCTACATTCTTTCTTAGACAATTACAATAAATACTGATCACAACACCCACATACAGTAAAATATACAATACAATGTCTTAAAATATGTTAGAATTAACTACTGTAACTCAATGTATTTTTCTGGGAACCCTTATGACATTGTGTAGACTTGAACATACACGACTGATAGAAACAGAAACAGAGCATCTAATAGATACAAATTCAAAAAAATCAGTAGTGCTTAAGTGGTGTATTTAGGTGTTTAAGTGGGTAGGTGACACTCTAAAGACACTGAGACTTTAAAAGGTTTGCATTAAAAAGGAGTGGAGTTTAGAACATTTTAGTAATATCCAAGTTTTTTTCTTTACTATTAAAGCACCATGGTCTAATTATAAGGAAAGAACAACTAGCAGTAATTTAACAAGAGTTTCCACAAATCCTTCTTGGAACATCCATCCCATTTGCTGCTCTTCATTCCTCCCCTTTTCCTTAATTAGTTCCCTCTAGTTACGCCGAATTATTTGACTGATAGAATCAATGTAAGAAGTTTTGCTATTTTTTTAAGCCAGCCTCAACACCTTAACAAAACAGAGTTGTAACTACCACATAAATGAATGCATTTTCTGTGATGAGGTCCCTGCCTAGCTTCCTCCTTTTCTTTTTCAGGTGAAACTTTACACCTGTTATCTCTTCTGACAGGCAACAAATGGGAGAGTAGATAAGTAAAAAAAGAAAACGGAACAATTAAGGGAAAAATAAGCAATTATGTTGAGCTATATTGTGTTTTGTGGGGTACTACAAATGCTGCAAGCTATGTTCTACTGAACAAACCAAAACCTTAAGCATTTTTTTGCATTTAAATCTGTTGAAAACTGGGATCAGAAAGACAGGGGTTAAACGGCCAGAAAGCAGATACAGCTGAGACCCTGCAAACCATCAGCCAGTGCTGACACCTTGGTAAGAGCCCACTACATAAGAGAGCAAGCTGCCTAGTATGAAAGTAGGCAGCTTTTTTCATAGAGTAGCAGCCTTTTGTCCTACTTTGGATTTGTTGTTTTTTGTTTGTTGGTTTGGTTTCTTTTGGTGAGCTGCAATGGTAAGAATTTTCATTGTGAGTTGTTTGTTTTCTTAATCTGCTGGCATGTGTAATTTAATAAGAGGGTTTTATTCCCTTTTGCTCTGAGAAAAGTAGAAGAATAAGGAGCTTTTCTTATAATAGCTGGTGTATTTATCTTATTGCTGAGAAAGCAACGAGTGCTGATGAGCAGAGGTACTAGCTAAGTTGTCTTGATCAAATAATGCAAAGTACAATTTTAAAAAGTCAGATGTGAGAGAACTGACTGGCAAGATCTCTGTTATTCAGTTGAACTGAAACAACTTGGCTCTAAACATAACAAAAAATTGTTTGTGCTCTGAAGCATCTTGTGTGTGCTGTTCCTAAGCCTAGAATATATTTTTAAATAGAACAGTTAATTATCAAATTGTTTTCTTGTGTAAAAACAGAATAACATGCACAAGGGATGAAGAGAGACACGATCTTATAATTTTTCACCAATGCAACACAAATATTCTTCTGCTGTTGGTTGAAAAAAGTGTAGTTGATAAAACAGTTGTTGGTCCCTTGAAAACTGACTGGAATTGGAAAAACTAATCTCTCTGGATGTGGAGCCTTGCATCTGTGTAGTTCTCCTTGAGCCTCTTGATGACTTTGGTGTTTTGTGTAGTATTGGTTTTGGAAATGTTTTGTTTTTAGCAGGGGGCATTTTATAAGGCTTTTTCTTGTTTTGGGGAATTATGGATTTTTATTTGAAAAGGTATGTGGTACCTTTCTTTGAAGGAGGTATGTGGTATTTTTTTAAAAGCCATCATGGCTAGCCAATACTACTTACCTGAGGAGCCCCTAGGAGGGGTGCCATATTAGCTTGCAAGACAGAGGCAATGACTGTGTATTTTCGTCAGGATGTTGTGGGGAAAAAAGTGCTTAAAGCTTGGATTGTGCTGGTAAATTGGTGGCATACAAAGCTGTCAGACTAAGTAGGTGATCAAATGCAGTTTCATTATACTCAAGAATGCCCCTAAGAGCCATGGGCATTTGTGGCTTGTGAAAAGTAGCATATGTCAACAGACACAAAGCTTAAATTTACGAAATCTCAACAGGGAACAGTGATGATGCTGAATACAAAATCCTACTGTGAAAAAAATATTCATTACCTTTTGGGGCTATTAAGTAGGCTCCTTGAAGATGAGGAAGCACATCAGACTCTTCCTGTAGCGTGACAAGCTTTCTTTCGGACATACTGTATTTGCAGCTTCCCAGTGGAGTCCGTCCTAATTGGGTTCCTGCACTAAGGGCAGATTCAGCTCTGTGAGAAAAGCAGAAAGACCAAGACCACAACATCAAGGGAAAATGCCAGGCTCTGCCTTCTCCCACCACCATCCCAATGAGAGAAGGGGTTTTTTTTCCCTTCTGAGCAAAAATACTGGGCATAAGCCTGCCTTAGACAGAGCCATTGTCTTTGCATATGCTATAACCATAGGCAAGGGCTTTAGACAGCTTTCCCTGCTGTGGCACTTGTTTATGGCAGCATACAGTAAGAAGGCATATGAAAGTGAATGGGATCACAGAAAACAGAGTAGGATGTTTTCTCAGTGTTCCCTATGTTGTGTAATGGCACAGCATAGCAATTCCAGGTGAGCATCACAGCTGACTGGTTCCAGACGGGAAAGAGTAGATCTGTGGCAGCTCAGTGCTGCACCTGCATTAATTAGTCATGCTTATAGACAGAAAGGGTAACTTATTTGGGAACGGACTGTGCTAATGCTGCACAGCTCTAGGCACTGAAGCTGTTAGCTGGGAACAGCACAGTGAGAATATGTGGTATTTTGTGTTACTAGCTAGCAGAAGTTTACACTAGAAACCATATGGAGTGGAAACATCTGAGCAGGTCTGAGGGAAGAACTTTAAATATGAACAAATTCCAAAGTTGATGTTATACTTTAGTACTACCTCTAGACTTATGTTAAACCCAGTTTTTGTTCCTTTTACTGTTTTGGGGTTGCCAGGGTGCCCAGAAAAAAGCAAGAAGAAAGGCTTCTTACAGAAGTTGCTAAATATAATTGGGTTGCTCACTCTAAACCATATACTCAATCCTCAAGTTTAGGGACTCTCACAGCAGTAATGGCTACAAAAGTTATGATTTGCAAATGGTTTATTGGACTATCTAGACTACTAACCCTCAGGATGTTAAAACACAAAACCGGATTTACCCTGCCCCTGAAGAATCTTGCCTGTCAGCTATAGCCAGCAATTCTCTGTGTCTCTCAGATAATAGCAATATGATCAATTCCCCAAACCGGGCTGCTGAGCTCCTGACTCACTCTAGCCTAAGCCGAAGTGACTCAGAGCCACAATTTTCTACCTCCCCACCACATTATTTGTCGGGGGAGGAAGCCAAAGCATACATACTAGATAAAATGCTAATAACATCAGCTAAAACTTAGTGGATGCGTTATTATTCCATTATTTGTATTGACTGTCACCCTAATATCCAGTTACAGCAGCATGTGAATTGCTCTCAGTGTGAGGAAATTGTCCTGTGAAACAGGGTCCTGAGGTTCTGACACTGAAGACTGGGAGGTAGTGTACACTAATATGATATGAAAGACATGCCAGTCTTAGAAGTTACTAACGGTAAAACAATGTATGCAGGGTGTGTCTCGCTGGGAAACATGGTTGTCAAATGATTGCTCTTGCATATCAGAAATGTGAAACCTCACAAGGCGTATCTATGAAATAGTAATTGATTTAAAATTAATTGCTATTAGACTACTTTTATGTATCAGACCAAAATCTTTCCTTTTTCATTTATTGCTTCCAGTGGCACCAACTTGACTTGATTTTTTTTTCCCCTCCCTACCCATATGCAGTGTTTTGTACGCATGCAGACAAGTGTTTAAAGTGAAAATTATAGATTAAGAGAACCAGAATTCTTAGATATGACAAAAAACCCATAATCCTAAAAAACATAGTCTCTAGATTGCCTGGTTCAATCTATCCTGGCTCCAATAGCTGACCTGAAATAAAACTGGATTAGACTTACTAACTCTATGGTTTACTTTCACTAGGGAAAACATTGTTTTGGATAGGTATTCACATTAACAGCCCTTTTATAGGAATAGATTCTTACAGGAAAACTCCTAACTACCTGGGATAATGCATACAGACAGACTGTGCCTCACAATGCTTTAAACACACATGGCTGTACGTCCAAGTAAACCAGGCAACTTATAACAGTATGTCTATTGCCATTAGTAAAACTTAACTGGTGCGTATGGAAAATGGTCCTACATAAATTGCAGCTCTGTACAGCCACAGGACTAACAAGTAATTTAAATGCAGAATAGTGTAGATGTTCTGTGCTCCAAGCACTCATAATTTATGCAATCAGAATGGTTTCCCTATATTCAAATCAGAGCAGAAAGAAAGGGTTTGGCTTGCAGTAAAATACTACTGCCACCGTAAAATCACAGTCTACTGCTAGCTGCCAGATGTAAATAAATAGTGCTTCAAATGCTGGATTACAGCAGTATCAAGCTGTCAGTTTATGCTCTTGTCAAGAGCAGTTATTGCAAGGCTCACTGAATTGATACCTAAATAATATTAATTTATCTTCTAAAATATTTATCTGACTTTGAGTCCTTCACATTGGGTTTATCTTCACCCATATTCCTTCTTAAACATTCACAACATGAGGTATCCTGAAGCCTCCAGGCTGTCTCAGGAAATACATGTCCTGCAGTATCCTGATCAATATTCTTCCAGTTATGACCCCCACCTCTGCACCCCCCCAATCTTCCATTTATCCTGGTTTATATAGCCTACCTTGCAGAATTGCAAGGGGAGCTGGCAGAGATCCAGGACAACCTGTCAGCACAAGCAGCACTGAGGTGATGAGTCAGCAGAGGCACTGTGTGTCTTTGCCTCTGCTGCAGCACTGCTCACTCCCAACCCTCACAGAGACAAGTCTTGGCTTTGACCTTGACAAGCGTCCATAGTTCCTGCTCATCCTTATTTTGATGAAAGGGAGGATGTGTCCTTCATTGAACCTGAAAAGGTGGAGCTGCCCTACAGAACCTAATAACCCACGGAACAGATCTGTGTGATGTGAGGATTATGTGGGGCTTAACCTGAGAACAAGGCTGGCAATTTTGTAAAGCAATTCACTAAGAACTGTCATATAAACTGCAGTGTTAAAACTGCTTTAAAATAATGTAATTTCACTGCATTTGTGCCACACTGCATTTAGTACATCTCCAATGTGATAGCTGCATGCAGAAAAATCCAGCAGAGACTAAATACACTGTGATTACATACAATAAGACAAAATTATTTAGGGTTCATAAATAAGATGTCTACATTGAAAGGACATCAATGTGAATGCTCGTATATTCAGTTATTTTTGTCTTCATCCTTTATACTGCTTTTTTAATAAGAAGAATTTAAATGGCTCCCTCTTGTGTCAAGAAAAATGCAGTATCATGTTTGGCAAAGACTAGTCCTTGAGCAAAAATTAGACTTTATCTATATTTATACTACAGAATATCATTATCAATATGATTATGTTGTGATATCTGAGCTGAGGTGACTGCTGAGGAGACTGAACACACCTATCCCTTGCTGCCCAGGTACTCTTTGAACTACCTAAAAGAAGTACCATAAACAGTTACCTTTCAGCTGCATATGATGAAGGGTAGGGGAAAATAGCTTGTGAACCATATGTATTGCCTCCCATCTAATTTGCTAATGCAGTCTAGAATAGATAGATATCTTGTCTTGGAGATCCCTGCCCTTAAAGATCTGTAGCATCTCAGCACAGAATATCTGGATTACTGTAGCTTGATTTACTCCTGGTGCTTTTCACAGGTGAGCAAATCTTCACCTTGTAAGGGGTGGGAGGAAAGCAATGAACTCTGATGAAAAGCTCTGAGCATGAAAGAGTCAGTGAATGGCAGTGAGGAAGCAAAAATCCGATTTCAACAACCCTGCAAGTCTGTTCCTTCTTTCTAGTACCTACTAGCTGATAAAGTTTTTGCTCTGGCTTTTGAATTATGAATAATATTTCTTCACAATAATTAATACCCATAAAATTCTGAAATTCGGAACTGAGATTTTTTTTTTTGCATGCCATGGGGAATACTTTGGTAACTTTGGATATTAAGCAATAATCTTGGAAACTAATGTAGAAGAGGAAAAAACTTCTAAGACACAAAAGTTTTGCTAACCTCAAGAGGCAAATAAAATATATCAGGAAATATGTGTGTGCACACACAGGAAGTATCTACAATAGCTTTTGAGAAAGCAGGTCTGAAAAGCTTTGTTTCAAGGCGACATACCTTCACTTCTGTGGTTTCTCACAGAATCTGTTCTTGCATAGTTATGAATTAACAAAACCAAAGCGATCTAAACAAAAATAAACTAGGCCCACTTCAGAATGGGACTAATCATACTGATGACTGGAGAGCTTGATAAAGCTACTTTGCAGATAACTATCTTGAGATAATCTCAGTTTATCCTGATTCAGAAGTCTGGTGATATACACACAGGAGGGTATGTTTTCTAGCTTGAAGGGGAGGCTTTAAAATACCATGTTCCGAATTCTGCTGTAGTCATTTATCCTTTGTAAAGTCTTCCCTGTTACAGTCTTGCAGGTTGTTAACAAATGAACGACAAAATTACTATCAATATCAAATTATTTATGCTTTTCAAATCTAGGACTTTGTATCCTCCTCCAAATAACTTTTTCTTACTTCTCATACAGAAGGAATTACCACTTGATCACAGAGAGGAAAAAAATTACTATGGTGTACAGAACAATCATTCAGTATCTTAGAGTTTCTTGTTTAAGGGCTTCTATAGTGGCACCCCACAATCTATTTCCACACTTCAAAGAAGAACTGATGAGGGTAGACTTAATTGAACAGAAACTGAAAAGATTTATTGAATCTAAAGTGTATACTCAGGCTCAAAACTGCTGTTCTGAAAAGACCTTATCAGTTGCTACCTGGGACTAGATACAACTAAACTCAAAAATATTCCCTTTATCTATCCAGCCATGTAAAGTTACTTTTCTGAACTCAACCACCATTGTGATCTTAATGGAACTGAGCTACCTGCCTCATATTCCAAGCCTGACAGGACAGGATGAGGTAACTGGGAATTTAATTACTTATTTCTTTTGAGGTACTCATTCCAAAATTGTTTGGAAGGTTCTTATAAGAAGATTGAGTTGCACTATATACATACACACATAAAAGTATTTTAAAATCACATTTTATCTTAAATATGGCCAAACACTGGTACTCTTAAACAATAATCTATTATTATTATTATGTGCTGCTTTCCTTTCAGTAAGCACTGAGAGGAGAACATGAAGGCATAAAAGCCTGCAAAGCTATAGGTTTGGAGGTGAGGTTATTTAATCCTTGCAAGAGGAAAAAAAGCTTATCCTGAAATGGTTGTGGGCAACAGAACTTGGCATTTGTCAGCTTTAAGACTGAAATGGGACGTACTGGGGCCTTTGTGTCACTGAATCACTTTGCTGTACGAAGCTGGAATTCAGGTAAGCTATGGTAGGGTATATAACAGATACATAACAGATACTTGGGATGGGGGTGGAGGAGGTATGCTTTTATTCTAAAGTCAGTGAGAACGCTTTTCACAAAGCTACTCAGGAAAAGGGCATTCCTTTGGTGACATGTTGTCTAGCCTCCACTATGGCTAAGGTTTTGTACACTAGAAATTATGAATGAGACTAATATTAGAAAGCATTTCCCAGAGAAACCTCAGGCCAGTACTCTTAACACTTTTGAGGAAGAAAATTAGGTTTGTGGTTCCTTAGTCAGCTTTTGTGCTTCATTTCTGCTTAACCTCAGGTGATGAAACATAACCCAATTCTTAAACAAGGTTTGGACATGAAATTTAATATTCCTTCCTTGTGTATGCAGGATTTTGGTAAGCAAACAACGGGTATGCTGATTTAAACAACAAATTTTCCATCAGAGAGAGGAGACTTTGATGCAGACTTTGTTTTGCATCTACATGATAGCAAACCTCAATGTTTTAAGTACAGGCAGTACCATCATTAGTCAGGATCAAGTTTCCTGTGACTTGTGTGGAACTCTTAAAAGTGAATGCTGTAGCTTGACTTAACACCATCGAGGTTTTGTATGTCATATAGCTGTCAGGTGGTTGAAACACATTGCACTTTAATCCTAGACCTAAGCTAACAATCAATGCCACAGCAAATATTTACAACCTTAAAGGACTGCAGGATAAAAGGATATCATGGTATTTATTTATGCCCTACACGGATCTTTCTTTTTGGTAGGCAGTGTGAGTTCATCAATTCCCTTTGCTTAACTGCGTAATGTTTCTTTAAATAAACCCACTGCGATCTCGCTTACTGAAAAAAAAAAAAAGTGAAGGTTTATATATAACCAGCTTCCCACTGCCGCCTCCTGTGCCGCTGGTTTCCCAGGTCCCTCCTATGCAAAGCGCCCGAGCGCTGTAAGCGGATGTTGCATAAAGTGATTAGGGGCTGCTGCAAACTGAGGAACGTGTCCCACTTGCAGCATGTTACACTCGGCTGCCTCGGTTCTGTCATTGGAAGAGAAGCGGTGATGCTGCTTTTATATTCCCGGCAGCTGTCAAAGGCTACAGCAGATTAGGGGATTTGGGCTTTTAAAAATTTTTTATTTATACTGAAAACGTTCTGCTGTTTCCTCTCTCTTAAGCCTTTAGCTCTGAAGGAGATAATTATATTTCAAGTCATCTCTTCCTCTGTCTGATCTCTATACACCACCCTAATTCACATTACCGGGATTTTCATGTATAGGTAATCAGGATTTTTAAAAATCAGCCTCTAAAGTGCATCTATGCGGTGTATTTACCGCTGAGGGAACATGGCGGTGAGTTCCCGACTTGGCTCCAGCACCAGCTGCATTCGCCACCCGGGGCGAACCGCGTTCCTTCTCGTCCCCCGTCGCTGCCCCCTGGGTCACCCCTGTGCCCGGGGGTTGCCACAGCCCGGGGCTGCCACAGTCGGGGTGCGGACGGCCCCGGCCCCTCACCCTCAGCGCCCCCGGCGGCGGCCGCGCG
>VZTN01007940.1:47723-101550 GCA_013400515.1 Erpornis zantholeuca | reverse complement strand
CTCCGAGGGCCGCGGGCCCGCATCGGCGCGGGTGCCGTGAGGTGTCTGTCGGTCCTCTGTCTCCTTGCCTCTCGTTCTGGTTCGCTCCGTGGCTTTGGGGAGAGTCCCAGGGCCCCGCGTTGTCCCGCGCGGCAGCCGCTCCTCCACCTGGGCGTCTCGCGGGGGCCGCCGCGTTTGAAGTGCGCTGGGCCCACAGGCCGCCGCATCATCCCGGCGGGACCGCCTTGGCAACGGGGGCTCGCCCTGTCCCGGGTTACCTGGCGGCGGCCCTGCTTCAGAGGTGAAGTGTCCGCCGCATTGTCCTCTCCTAAGAACAGAAAAGAAACCTTGTTGCCTTTTTTTTTTCCTAATTTTTTTTTTTTCAAATCGGGGTGGCGGGGGGGGGCGAGTGATTCCTACCAATTCATGGAGACTTATGTGGAAATGGGGTGGTTGAGGCTACCACTCCGGTGAAGTGTGCTCCTACGGATTATTTCCTACCCTACTTCACATTTCATCATTTTAAAAAGCAGCTTCAACTTTGGGCTACTTCTAAAATTCTTTGCTGAAAGCTGCAGTAGTCGTGATGTTGAATAGCGCAGTAGTTCACATAGCGGAGACTAGAGGATTTCTGCTGTGTTATTTAATTCGACACGACAAAATAGTATCCTTACTTTCAACTGTCTGTAAAACACTTAATCATGTTGTATGTAGTCTGCAGTGTGATTGGAAATAGTAATTTTAAAACAATGTAGAATTAGATTAAGCTTTGTGATTGTTTGCTCCTTTGCTTAGTTAACTAGTAGAAGTGCTTCTGTTGGTTATATTGACCCATTAATATTAAAGTAGTAGTTTGCTACTTCAGGCACTTTTAGCACCTATATCAGACTGCACTTTTAATTAATTCTGTCCAAACAGATGTTCTAGGCTGTATATACACTGCTTTAACTAACAAACATGCCCTAATGGATCTAATCCTTCTTCCTCTGTTAATATAAAAGCTTTGTAGAATCCTTTGGTAGAGCTGACAGAAAGCAACTAAATAAATTCTGTTTGTGGTTTGGTTTTTGTTTTTTCTTATCTACAGAGTGAAAAAAATGGAGCTGTCAAGAAGAGAAAATCAAATCAGGCAGATATTCCTGATAGTCTTTGCCAAGAAGCAGAAACATGCTATCGGCTTAGACTGCCTGAGGACTTCTACCAGTTTTGGAAGTTTTGTGAGGAACTAGATCCTGAGAAACCAAGTGGTAAGGTTTTAAATCTTGCCTCTTCTAACTTTCGTTCCCAAAAGCAGCCTGAAGGTGGGCAAACAGGAGGTGGTCAGATGCATTTTAACGAAGCTTCCATTTTTCAGTTGAGATGGAAGATATTTACATGAGTGTAAATGAAAATTCTGGCTATAACCACCAAGATGTACACTTAAAGCTTTCTAAAATATCACTACTTAAGTTGTGCAATGTAAATTTTTCGTATAGAATTCAAGTTTCCTCAAGTATCGTGCTTTAATCCCAGCCAACAGCTGAGCACCACACAGGCACTTGCTCACTCCCCCTTGGTGAGACAGGAGAGATAATCAAAAGGGTGAAAGTGAGAAAACATGTGGGTTGAGCAAAAGACAATTTAATAGGAAAAGCAAAAGCCACAAGCAAAGCAAAACTAGGAACTAATTTGGCGCTTCCCATGTGCACGCAGGTGTTTAGCCATCTCCAGGAATGCAGGTCTGTGTCATGCTGAGCATGATGCCACGTGCTATGGAATATCCCTTTGATCAGTTTGGGATCAGCTGTCCCAGCCTGTGTCCCCTCTCAGCTTTGTGTGCACCCACAGCCTCTTTGCTGGTGTGATGAGAGGTTGAAAGGACTTTAGCTCAGTGTAAGCACTACTAAATCTGGATTTCAACCTCTTAAGATTTATTATATAACAGAATATGATATCTCTGTGTGCTCTAGAAATGACAGCATCTTTCAGAGTCATAGAATGGTTTGGGTTGGAAGGGACCTTAAAAGGTGATCTAGTCCAACCCCCTACAATGAGCAGGGATATCCTCAACACGGCCAGGTTGCTCAGAGGTGAGTCCAACCCTAAATATTTCTAGGTCATCCACTGTGTTGCTGGGCACCCTGTTCCAGTGTTTTGCCACCTACATGATGAGACATTTCTTACATCTAGTTCGAGTCTACCCTGTTTTAGTTAAAATCCATTAGTCCTTGTCCTCTTGTCCCAGGCCCTGCTAAAGTGTTTGTCCCTGCCTTCAGTAACTAAAGTACTGAAAAGCTGCAGTAAAGTCCCTGTAGCCTTTTCTTCTCCAGACTGAACAACCCCAACCCTCTCAGCCTGTCTTCAGAGGGTTGAGGTTGTTCAGTTGGGAGAAGAAAAGGAAAGGTGCTCTAGGCCTCTGATCATCCTCATGACCCTGCTCTGGACCCATTCCAACCAGGTCCATTACCTTCCTGTGCTGACAGCCCTGGAGCTGGATGCAGCACTGCAGGTGGAGTCTCACCAGAGCAGAGGAGAAGAATCCCCTCCCTGGCCCTGCTGGCCACGCTGCTTTGGAGACAGCCCAGGACATGTTTGGCTTTCTGGGATGCATGGCCAGGTTATGTCCAGCCTCCCATCCACCAACACCCCCAAGTCTTCTGGGCAGGGATGCTCTCCATCTGTTCACCCCCCAGCCTGTGTTGGTACCGGGGGTTGCCCCGACCCTGGTGCAGAACCTCATGCTTGGTCTTGTTAAACCTCAAGAGATTCCCATTGGCCTGATTCTTGGACTTGTCCAGGTCCCTGTGGATGGTATCCTGTCCTTCAGGAGTGTCATCTGCACCCCTCAACTTGGTGTCATATGCAAATTTGCTGAGATTTGCTGATCTCCTGTCTTATGTAATTGATAAAGATTAATATTAAACAATACTGGTCCCAGTACAGAGTCCTGAGGAACACCACTCATCACTGATCGCCATCCAGACACTGGACTGTTGGTGACCACTTCTTATGAGAAGTGTAATAACTCTTGAATGAAAGCTGTCTGGCCAAAACAATATCTTAGCCTTCCTTGTCTAGTGAATAGAGTGTTTGACTGAATTTATGGAAACTTTTGATCCCTGAGTATCACAGGAACTTCCTGGTCTAGATGTGCACCTGAATGTAAATCACTTCATGGTTTGCTTTTCAGATGCACTTGTGTCAAGTGTTGGACTTAAGCTGGTTGGACCATATGATATTCTTGCTGGAAAACACAAAAAAGCAAAATCAACAGATGTGAACTTCAATCTTCATTGGAGATTCTTCTATGATCCCCCAGAATTTCAGACTATACTTGTTGGGGATAGCAGAACACAGTATCACATGGGATATTTCAGGTATTTTATTTCCTGTGTGCTCTTGCTATGACTCTCCATAGCCTTTGTCCTCTTTTTCCCATGAAACATATTTTGAGAATTGTGTGCTATCACCAAACGAGAACCTTTCTTTTTTGTAGTACAATATTAACAGATGGCTTTATCTTTTTATTAATAAAAGATCACAGGAATAGGAGTTGAAGGCTAGATTTAAATATTTCTTAAACTATCTCCTCCAGCCATCCAGAGACTGTAACTTCTTGTACTTTTTGTAACTCACTAATCTGTTGCTTTTGCTATGATACTGGGAAGAAAATCAAATAACCAGAAGGGAATGTGTATTCTCTCTGCGTGTATGGCTGTGAGCTCTTTTCAAGGCTTGCTGTAGGATTTAGAGCTTTAGATCTAAGGGCATTCTTGGAAGGTTTCTGAAGATGACAGCATGGTGAGGAGGCAAATTTAGTTTTACTTTGAAATAGGAGAAGTGGACACAGCTTGACTATTTTATGTGTACTTTTTCATCAATAGGGATGTGCCAGATGAGCTCCCAGTGTGGGTTGGTGCAAATGAAGCTAAGAAGGGTTGTGTGATTTCACAAGTTGGTGATAATGTCTTTGCTGCAGTCAAGTAAGGTTCATATTTACTTTTATTTATAAAGAACAGAATAGAGAAAAACTGTTAATTGGGAGGTGTGATGTGGAATAATGAAGCTCTAACGTATTATATGTCTTTCTTAAGAAACCCTCACTTATTTTCTGCCCTTGCTGGCAAGTTTTGATTCTCTCAAAAGCCTTTGTAGGCAGTGTTTTCCTTTCGGAAGTAAAATAGATAAGTGTTGATCATGTTATTTTTAAAATATATTAGCAATGACAGGCTCTAAATTGAAAAAAGTATCCACTTGCTATGTTAAAATACTTTGTAAGTAGAGAAAGGGCACCTCAAACAGTGGTGAAGGAAATCTGAGTATCATAGTAGATGAGTAGCATCTGTCTCTTGTTCTTGACTACATAAACATACATTATTTTTGTATGTAATTAATATCTACAAGAAGTACTGTTTCTGACCTGTGTCAGAATAGCACTTCCATGGATCTGTAGTTCAGTCTGATTCATGGAGCTGTACATGTTCCTGCATCAGGAACGTACAACTGATCTCATCCCTGCTGGTTAAAAATGGAAAACTCTATTAAGGATAGACATGTGTCAGTCAGTGAAAGCAGACTGAAGAAAGGCTTCTTTGCAGTGTAGAGTTAAACAAGGACATTGGTTTTGAAAGTATCATGGGGAAGCTCATAAATATGAATTTATGTGCATGCTTGGATGACAAATGGTGTATATGACAAATGGCATAAGCAGCAAACTGAATTCTTGAGATAGAAAGATGGACAGTTCCTGAGGCTGGGAGAACCTTCAGCACCTGCAGATTGCATAAACCGGATTGTAAAGCAGATACAGATAAGAAAAGCCCAAGTACTAGCTGTGCCAAACTATTTCCTTTCCTCTTGTTAAGAGGCTTGCATTTTCAAATCTCTATATAGCTAAACTCAGGACTGCTAATCTTGGTTGTTAAGATCTGGAGGTTTAAAGTTTAAAAGGCTATTAATTGTTTTTTTGTTTTCTTGGCATGTTTCTTCTGTTCGCAGATTATTTTTGTCAAAAAAACTTAAGGAAGTGGCTGATAAAAAGAAAAATGCTGTTTTGAAAGACATAGATGAAAAGCTAACAAGAACAGCAAAAGAACTGGGTTATTCTCTGGAACAAAAAACCCTGAAGATGAAACAGAGAGATAAGAAAGTATGACTTTCCTCATCCACTGGAGAGAACTAAGTTCTGTTAATTTTTTTTCATTTACTTCCTGTTTGTGTTTTTTCATCCTTCTAGTCAGTAAGGATGCCTCACTTAGGAATTTCCAGTGGTAATCAGCTTCTATAAAACTTCAGGAGAGGGAAGATTACAACAAGTGTGTTCCAAATAATAGGAAAAAATAAAAACACTTTTGTAAATCATTGCTTGGCATTCAATTAAAAACAAAATAAAGCAAACAAACCACCACCACCAAAAAAACCCAGTAAGCACAGTAGTCTAAAAGCTGAAATAAATAGAGGGCATGGAGAAAACTGCTTTAAATGGAAGATTCTTGTAAACAGTTGGGTTGGATCTCTTAGAAACAGGGCCATTAAGGATGATATGGATGATAATAACAGAGTTTTTTTGCATATGTATAAAAAATTATTAGGGTAGGAGGGGACTGAACAAATGTGGTACAATACTACACAAGTGACTCCAAGGGTTCCTAGGTTTCAGAATTTGACTGAAATTGAGTTTCTAGTTATTTCAAACTTCAATACTTGAAAGTAACTGCAGTATAGTTTAAAATAATGTAAGTTGATGTCCTGGAGCTAGGACACTATGTTAGGTTTGACCACCAGTGGTCAGGTGTTAGTGTTTAACGAGGTGAGTTATTTTTAGGTCACAGTATGGTCTTATTGTGCTGTGTTCCATTTTCTGTGTCTTTATTCAGGTGGTGACCAAAGCCTTTCATGGAGCAGGCCTAGTTGTTCCTGTAGACAAAAATGATGTTGGATACAGAGAACTTCCTGAAACAAATGGTAAACATCTTGTTTACTATATCCTTCTGCTTTTTTGAAGTAAACAACCTTAAGTAAAAAACAAACTGCATTCATATTTTCTACTTAAAGAATCTGAGTGGTGGGAGTAAAAGGTAGACTTTTACTTACTTTGAGCTCAGGGCTCACACTTGAGCTCAAAGTATTGTCTTTAAAGGAACCAGATGAGCATTAATGAAACATGCTAAATCTGAGAAGATAATTCCTGAAATAGTAGTTTAGATGACTTTTTCTTTTGTATTGGCAAAGCCATGGGGGAAATAGATCCAAAAAGCTGATCTACATTCAGGGATTTGTGGGTTTACTGCTTATGCACCCTCTTCTCCCAGTGTTGTTTTAACCAGAATCAGTTCCTTGATGTAATTCCACCACACCAGTGCTTGTCTCCCTCTATGAGGAACTGAGAGGGATGGGCATGGGGTGAGAATGAGCTTCTAAGGAAATGGGGAAGCTTCACCAGCAGTTCAGGGTGTGCCCACTTTTCTTCCGTGTAAGCATGACACATGGGTATAGTTTTGCCACAGAATACTTCTGTGCAATATTAAATTTCTTTATTTAGACGTCTAAATATCTGCTTTTGTTTTTTTGCAGCTAATCTTAAAAAAATATGCAAGGCCATTGTTGATGCTCCGACAGATGAGGAGAGAGTGAAGGCATTTGCACCCATTCAAGAAATGCTGACCTTTGTTCAGTTTGCTAATGATGAATGTGACTATGGAATGGGGTACGAACTGGGCATGGACCTGTTTTGCTACGGATCACATGTGAGTGCTACAACAATCACACTTCACAAAGTTATGCATTATTTCATACATGGGCTACAATTGTTCTGCTGTAGATTAATTATCCCTAGGAATTGTAGAGGTCTATGAGAATGTCTTTAATTCATGAGGACTGTTAAAAAGTCACACCACATCATTCCATGTTGCATTTAAAAATGTGTGTATGAAAGCCCAGTCCTGCAATCCAGAAGAAGAGTGCAAAGTGTCTGATCAAATGCACTGAATAGCTGGAGTCTCCTGTCCCCAGCTACTTGTATAGGCACCCATATTCAACCAGATCAAGAAACAGCCTGATGTTTGTAGTAAACCCAGCTGGAAGAGTGTGAACCCAGGTCAGCTGTCTGGCTGTACTGCCTCCTGTGGCTGCACAGGGCACCTCCCGTGTGGAGTCTCTTCCCTAGTTCTCTGCTAACAGTGAGTATCATCAGTAAGGGGTTTGAATTAATGGCACTGAGTTACACATAAAAATTATACTTAATGCTTTTTGTTCTGTGTTAGCCACTGGCCTGTTGATGAAAAGGCTCGTGGCTATAATCAGTCTATGGCTAGAAAATAACACATGAAGTTTCAAGTGGATGCTCATAGAAACACCCCTGCAAAGTAGCTGCTTCTAGCAAAACTAGTATTGGCTAAGTTGCTCCAGAGTATCATGGGAAATGTTAAGTCTCGCAATACTAAATGTAGGCACAACAGAGCTGTGTGCTGAACACTGGTTAAAATATTTAGTCATTGAAATGAATGAAAACTGACTGCTCTTGCCATACACTGGTTAATTATTAATGTGTTTGTTAGATTTCATGCCCTGCTCTCTTAAGTTCCATACAGCATCTGAAAATGTGTGTTACTTTCTTTTAATGTCCTGTTCATTTAGAACCCCTTTCATAGACGAGGCTGCTTCAGCTGCTTAAATCCCTTCTACAACTGGAAGGGCAGTGAAGGAAATGTTTCCTCCTATTTTTCTGAGTAGGTGGAGGCAAATACTCGTCTTCCATGCTCTGTGCTTCTCAGTAGATGAGACTAACCACCGACAAAGTCCTGCAGTGAAAAACGTGTTTACAGTACTGTCATGTGTCTTGCATGTCTTATGCTGCAGCTTGAAACACCTGTAACTTTGCAGCTGTTTTCTAGAATTAGAAACCATCTTCTAGTTTAGTAAACAGAAAAAACAGTGGCTTCACACATAAGTTATGCTATAAGTCCCTGCCTGTGTTGGAACTCCTACTTGGAACTGTTTTCCAGTTCTGACTGCAGTCAGAGAAACAGTGACACTTTATCTGTAGCCCAAGACATAGAAAAGAGCTTGAGTCTTGTCTCCTTTGTTTGAGAGATACAATGGACTTACATGTACAATAATGATTGCAAGTGCTAAATATGCTCTGATGTTTATACATTTAAAGTGCTTGAATGGTTACTGTAAGTAGTACCACTGTAATCCCCTCAAACTGCAGGGTGGGATGAGACATGGGACTGTGACAGGATAGGGGACTTCAGCTGCAGGCTGGAGCTTGGGATGCGATAGTGAATGGGACCATCGTCTCTTGCACTGCTAACTTTTGGGTTCTCTCTTTGACTGCGGCAGCTCCGGCACCCCTGCTTATTGTCTGTGGCTGCCACAGGTGTAGCATGAGGATGTGCTCAGCCATTTTGGGAGGGGTTGAAGGGAGTAGTGTGAATGGGGCAGAGCCAGGAGGTGGGGCTGCTCCCGGAATAAACAAAGCCACTGAGGCAGAAGGCGGCTCTTGTTTTCCCTTCTCTCCTGCAGTACTTCCACAAGACGGTGGGCCAGCTGCTGCCCCTGGCTTACACCCTGCTGAAGAGGAACCTCTTTGCCGAGATCATCGAGCTGCACCTGGGCAACCGGCGGGAGGAGGACCTGGATCAGCTGGTGCCCTGAGCCGGGCACGGGGGCTGCAGCGGGGGGGCGGACCTGTGTGCCTGGGACCGGGCTTGTCTTTGTGTGTTTGTGAGTCTTTTTGTACTCGGTGGCGGTGTCCCCTGTGGTCAGTAAAGGTTTTCTAAGGAACGCGCTGCTTCCCGGTGCTGGCTGCGCACGGCGGGACCGGGAGTGGGGCTGGGGTGAGGTGCTGTGGGGTGGAGCTGCCCACAGGCGGGGCTGCAGCGCAGACACGCCTGCCTGGCCCTGCCGTGCCGGGCCTGGGAGCCAAACCGGGGCTGGGGCCGGGGCCGGTGCTCTAAGGAAGCACGGGACGGGCAGGCTGCTGCCCAGCATTGCTTGGAGCAGCTGCGGGGGGCGCGGCAGTGATGCGGCAGGGCTGGGCCGCTGTGGCTCGGTCACTGCCTGCCTGTGCCGTATGCGTACCGAGCCCCACATCCCTGCTCCGGGCGATGATTCTGCCGTGCTGTGTGTCCCAACCCTCAGGTACAGCATTCCCTTGCTGCAGCGTTCCCTTCTGTGGCAAAGCACTGTCCCTGCTCCTACATTGCCGGAGCTGGCTCAAGTGGGAGGAAAATAATGGGATGAAGAAAATGCTAACTGACAAGAGAAATTCTACTGCAGTTGCTACCTTGGTAATGAGAAGAAGCCATCTCCTGTTCTAAACATCTAAGAATGCAACCCAAGTGATTTTGTACAAGGTGCAAATTAGTATTTTTCAAGGTCATTAGCCTCCAGTTCTGTGTTCTTCTAGTTGCACTTAGAGGTTTATTCTCAGGCAATGTAAGTAACAGCCCAGAAACAATGGAAAATAACATTTGCTCATACTCGATACGCCTGCCACCACACAGTGACTTGACTTCCATAGTAGCAATTCACATCAGTACTAATGACAGCAATACTAATTACTACTGATGATTGGCCAGTAGCACCATGGTCAAATGTAAGTCATTCCTACTTTAGTAAGCAAAGGATTGACAGTTGTGGTAGAAGGGAGCATTAGAAGTACAATGTAGGTTAGAGTGCTGCAAAAGTATTGAGTTTCAAATGCGCAAGGTAATCACATGCCATAGCCACTTCTGTAAATGTGACAACTTCACCCCTTTTGTTCAGCATATAAATGTCCCATTTATTCAAGCACAAACATGCACTCTTTCATAGGCCTAGAGTTTTTTTTTATACATTAAAAAGAGGTATTTTCCATCTTTCTTCCCCTTTTTGTGTTTCAAGTACAGGAGACTTATATTAATGCCCTGTAAATCATACAAGTACTAGAAAAGTAGAATCATGGAAAGGTGTGAGGTGGGCCTTAAAAATTCGATTTTTGAGCTGTTACTTAAATATGAACTTATATCTGCAAAAATGAGGACCTGAGACTGGACACCTATACTCATCTATAACCCTTAGGGAGAAGGAAATCTGTTACAGCAGCTGCAAAATGACTGATGTGCTGTGTATCATTAAACTGGGACAGACTTTTTAGCGGGGCCTGCTGCACTAGGACAGGGAGTGATGGTTTTAAAGTAGATTCAGACTCGATAAGGGGAAGACATTTTTTGTTAAGAGAGGTGAAACACTGTAATGGGTTGCCCAGAGGGGAGGTACATGCTCCATCCCTTGAAGTGGTCAATGGATGGGGCTCTGAGCATCCTGGTGTAGTGGAAGGTGTCCCTGCCCATGGCAGAAGGGTTAGAACAAGATGCTGTTTAAGGTCCTTTCCAACCCAGGCCCTGGTATGAAGTCTACATCATCAACAGCTGGCTTTTAGACAGTAAAAGGATCATGCACTTCTATTTTAAATCAGAAAGCAAACTATTCTATAATTAAAACAAAATCTTAAACTTTTATTTTGGAAAAATACCCCATCTCAGGCTGATCTGTTTGATGGGATTTATTTGGATACTGATTTGTAACCAGATGCTAAGCACTGCAAATACTGCATCTCCTGAACTCCATTCTTTTTGTCAAATCTTGTTACTAGTTTTGCATGTAAAATTCCTAGCTGTTAATTTTCTCTCAGGGAAAATAAATGCAAAAATCAATACAAATCTTACTTGTGAAAACAATGAGAAAGGATGACAACAATAAATGGTCATACAGAAGTTTTTAATGCTTGATTAAATCATCACAGTAATGAGAATTTTTACTGTAATGATATGCAGTTCTACCACACTATTATAAATAAAAACATTAGGATCAATATTAAATACAGTTCTAGGCAACATCACAGATTAACAAAGAATGCATTCTTCATGAACCAGTATCTGAATGATTTAAAAAATAAAAAAATGCTGACACTTTCCCCCTCCTCTCCACCACCTTTTTTTTTTTTTTAGTTAGTAACTTGAGTAAGGCGCTGCAAGTTTCACGTTAGAAATTTTTTGTTGCACAGCACAGGCACACATAATTCATTACCAGAACCTCTACTGTATGTTTACCAGAAGACATTTTAAATGTCAACAGGGAAAGCTTAGCAGGTTAAGAAGAGTAAACAGAGATGTACAGTTTATGTGCAGCACTCAGGATCTGCACAGAAATGAAACACAGCAGGAGTGTGAACTGTATTTTTATTCAGACAGCAGAGTCTGTGGATTTAGGTGCAAGTTAATACAGTACACACAGCAGTGTTTTACAATAACATCAGACATGGCAGAGATTTCAAACTAACTGAAAGTGATTTTTGTATGTGTAGTGACTTTGTATTCTTGCACTGTAGAAAAAAATCAGACAATAGAAATCAGTGTCACAGACAACTTCCAGAGCTGCCTTCTGTAAATGGGCCAAATCCTGCTATTTGTGAAGCTTCCTCTTCTTCAAGCTTATGTAATGTAACAGAGCAAACTTTTAACCACTAGCACTGACTTCACATGGAAGAGTAGAGCTGGTTGTTGCCATGCTCCCATTTTTACATAGCCCAAGTCCTTGCTTTACTTCCAAACCTATTTTTTAATACAGGGCCTAATCCCTGTGATCTCCCTGGCACATTTCACTTTCTACTGGTTCAAGTTGCTGGTAGAAATGAGATGATAAAATGTAGATGGCAGTTTTTTTACTAAGAGAGATCAGTTAAAATTCAACAGTGCACTGACTTAGGCACAGCCATTTTTGTGCAACTCACCAAAAGTGCCAGAATTTTGGTTCATTTTATTATTGAACTTAAGATAAAATCATACTGCATACTTTGTGAATAAAGGTGTTTGAGGTAACTGTGATGAATGCCTTAGAGATATTTAAGATTATTTTGTTAGACTTTTAGTGTTCATATTCTTGCCCTTTTTGCAGTCTTGTGAGCATAATTGTTAAAGAAATTTTATCCAATTCCGTATTACAAAACATGATTTTTGTCAGCCAGATTTCTTAATTCTTTTCCTCTGTCATTTAGACTTACAGCATATTTGTATTTTCCTTCTGCATGCAGTTTGGGGGGTGGTCTGAGAAAATGAACAGGAAACAAAACAACGTACTGTAAAGAATTTAGGGATCTGTCAATTCACCTCCAAATGTGTGTGTGTGGCTGCTGAATTTTAAAGTCCTGCCCAAGTTTCAAGTACTGGATTCAATTCTGCCCTGCTGTTCAGGTGTGACTACATATAATTTACACTTCTATATACTTGAGAGAAAAGAAAAAAAGAGTCAACAGCAATCTAATAGTTGCTTTCTCCTATTACTTTTAAAACCCTGCAGGTTTGTTTTTGTCTTTTTTTTAATAAAACCTTACTATTACTGTTCCAGTTATCTGATAGTAAAGAAAAAAGGAAATCCAAGGTAACGGCAGTGAAAGTTACATTTGAAAATGATCATGTATGTATGTTGGATCATAAAGAAGCCATTTTCTTGAAACCCTTCATCTAGTTGTAAACATTTGCTAATCCTCCATTACTTGCAGAGGATTATGAATTATTCTATAAAATCACATTAAAAAGGTAATTAGTTATGTGAGATATTAACTGATTCATATTTAATAGATTTTTTAATCCATACAAATATAAATAAAGAATGGTAAAACTTCAAGAAAAATAATATACATTTAGTGCAAATTATGAATTACATTTCTTCCTACCATGTCAGCAGTGGAACATCTTTTGTGGAGAAGAAAAAATAAAAATGACCATTCTCAAATTTTACAGGGGGGAAAAAGATCTCCAGTGTTGTAGCATGCATTTTTTACCAGATACACGTATACAGAATTGTTCCAGCTCTTAAACTAGTAGAATAGCAGTATTTTTCCTTATACTGCACAACATTGGTATATATCATAGTGTTTTCAATAATACAAAAATTGCATAAGACCAGGTCATCTTATTGATATTTTCTGCAGCAAAACCAGTATTTTTCTTTGAAATACTGGTTTCATCTGGTTTTAGTTTTCTCATATCACGACAGCACATGGGTTGAAGGAAGTCTTGCATGGTTCTTGCAATGTGTGACCTGCTCAATCTGGTTTTGTTGCAGTGGATTTGCACTGCCCCAAGCATTTCATGATGTACAAACTTACACATTTAATGGCACAAGAAAACCTCCCTTCTTGTGATCACACCTCAGAAACTCACAGTACATCTCAATATGAGAAACAACTGCTTCAAAAGGGCACACCAATTTTAAAGAGGCTTTGTTACGGCTCAGGAGAGAGAGAAATAAAGCTCTTCTGGAATGTAGAAAGGTGACAAGTAATAGTTAATACGTTTCATGAGTTAACACAACAGTTTTCAATGGTAAGAAGGGCAAGACCTTTCAGTCTCCACAAGATGGCTCAATTCAGAACGATCCCTCCAGAAACAGGGATTAATAACATCTCTTCAATGCTGAAGTACCAGGCTGGGCTGGAGAATGGCACCACTTTGCACGGCTCACCCACTGCACTATCATGGCAGACCTGATGTCTCGGGACGCATCCAGTGCAGGACAGCAGCTCTCCCTTCCCACACTCCCATCAGCCTTCCTCCTCGCCACATGCTCCCCCAGACTGACTCCTGATTGCCAGCAGCACTGTTATGTAAAAACCCAGCTCTCGTCTCTGATTTTAGAAGTTTTCCCCAGACTAAAGTGTTGTGCTATTCAACAAATGAACCTCCTCTTCAGTTTCCTCTCTCTCCTCAGCTATGGGATTCAGTTGAACATTATGGAGGCGGGGTCTTGGTTTGCCGTCTGGGCCATATGACGGAGGATATCTTTTTTTGTTATAATGCCAAGGAGGCGCCTGAAAAGGATAAATGGAAGATTGATATTAATCCAAGCAGGAAAACAATGAACAAATCTGTAGCCAAGTCCTTTTTGTTGACAGGAATAGAGCAAAAGTAAACAGCCTGATTTTCTTATTTAAACAGAAACATTTTATTTATCAAAATGTTGAGGAACCACCAGTTTGATAAAACAGCAATGCTGAGACACCGTATCAGATGGTCTCTGACAGCTGTAGTCCATTTTAATGAAATACAAGTCATACAAATAGAGCCCATTACAATTTTTATTTAACTTTTTGTTTCTACAAAAATCAAATTTTGATTAGCATATGCCAACAAAAAAGCAATAAAGAGGGACAAAGAAAAGAGAGGTATGAAAAAGAAGTGATACTGATTCCATTTCATAAGGGAGGCATGTTCCAACCTAGCCATCAGAAGTGATGTACTGCTTGATGGCCCCAAATCAAGCAAATTAAACTCCCCTTCCCTCCTTTTTTAAACCAGAACGATCCTTCCAGTCTGACACACTGGCTCAGATTGAATATATTCATAGGAGCACACTGTACCGGCCATGAAACTTCTGTATAATAAACAACAGTTCATTAGGTTTTGGAGTTCATGGCTTTAGAAAAAAATAAGCTGTGAATAATAAAAGAAAATTTTCATTTTCCAATTTAGATACTGTGCTCCTATGACAGGGTCTTTTAAAACTATAACTGCTAAACATCAAATAGAGTGAGACTGTCCAAAAGGATAATATCACAAGAGAAGCAAAGAGCAGAATGAATGAGCTGCTGCCCTTGTTATTCTGGTTAGTACATTTCAATTTGTCTTCTTAAAGGATGCATGAAATACTTGTGAAATATTAGCATAAAATGAGAACATAATTAGCATGTTTTGCACATAAGCAGCTAAATATGGTGGGTATGTTTAGTAGACAATGTAACTAGCAACCCACGTCCAAATTAGACAAAGTCTACCACCTAAGGGGTTAGTTCACAACATCATGGTTAAAACCATATCTAGATTCTGAAGTCAACAGTCAACACAGTAGCAGGCCACTTGCTGGCTAAGGGTGTCACTGCACATTTTGTAAAGGAGTACACTGGCAGCTGTAGGTAACAGCGGCAGAATCACAGGACTTTACATAAAATCACAGGACTTTACTAAAAAATATTTTTAAAAATCATGTTGATAAAGGGGGATTACAGGGAAGATCTAATGATGCAATTAAAACATGCTTGTCTTTGCTTCTCAAAAGATGTGATACTTTGCTATTTAACAGCTATTTAAAGCTGTCTAAATCAGAAAAAGAAACTGGCATATACAAAAATCTTAATTTCCATTAGGCAGGGAAAAAGTATTCCTAGCTGTGTGCCTTCCCACCTGGGGAATTAAAGAGATCAACCAGCAGGATCTGTGTGATCTCAACAACACAAGTATCAGAAAGTTTACTGTTTACTTTCCTTTAATGTTGTGACTAACAGTATGTTCACATTTACAGCTTCATTTCTACAAAAGGATTTTGCATGTGTTGTTTTATGATTTAATACAAATTTTGAGCATAAGAAGATTTCATTATTCAGCCGATGTTGTAAAAGCCCTGAACAGTTCACAAGTTTCATGCTTCCTGACTTCTAATGTGTCTAATTATGAGATCTGATATATCTAATCACCAAGGGTTCGACGTGCTGCTTTAGTTGCTCGAGATGCTCTAATATGTTCTTCTTTGTGATGATCCCCAAGACAATCCTGCAACAGATTATGTTATGCTAATAACTGTGTATGAAATCAAATTAAAAAAAAAGTTCTAATCATAATGAAAAAGGATTAGAGCAAATTAAAAAAGAGAAAAAAGAAAGAAAAATAAAGAAAAAGAATGGTTGCGGGAAAGCCAATGAGATAATTAAATGAAAATCTATTTGAAAATCAGTAACCTTTCCCAGATTTTGCTTTTTTTCCTTTTTCTCCCAAAATGCTGAACACAATCGGCTCTTTAACCACCCCAGAGCAGTGTTTCTCGTATCAGGTACACAGCAGGATAGCAAACGATCCTTTCACTCTAAATTCACATATTTTTGGGCTTTAAAGGCACTGAAACTAAAATCTACTTTGTATTTCCTTTTTTTAATAGTTATTTCTGACACTTGCAGATAATTATTCACATTTTAACAAGCCACAGTAGATGAACAAAGTTATAACTGTAAAGTCATAGCAATTGAGGTTCAAAGCTATCCTACAGAGCTGGGCTATCTGGTGTCCTTAGAAACAGACAAATTCAGACAAATTTCTCATTCATGACAGGACAAATCAAGAGTAACTCCCTGGAATGGCTATTCTAGTACAAATTTGGAGTAGTGAGGCTCAGTCTTCTCTCTTGTCATCTGCACCCATTTCTGTGCAATCCAATCTGGACTGGAACCAGTATCTTGACACAAGTCTTTAAACAGATATATTCAGTTTGCAGGAAATTTGCCAGCCAAAATATAAAGTAGTCCTTGATGGCCACAAGGCAATATGCCATGGCTAAATACCACCAGTACTAGTATTTATGATCTGCTCTCCTTGTAGTGGACAGTGGGCTCGTGGAATGTCACAAATTTGTAAACTGAAGTAGGATAAAATAAAAATTAAAGCCATCCACACTTCCTGCTACTTTATTATAAAATAGTTTAAAATTTATAGGACAGCTTGACAGAGCTTTGCATGATCAAGCTTTCTTTAGAGAAGATTTTAGCATCAACATCAATGTTTGAACACTCAATTACAACAGAAACTATGAAAAAAAATCATCATAGTAAAGTTCTATTGATTCCAATTTCCAAAACAAGAATGCCTGCACTAACTTCTAAGTGTCAGATTATGATGTCCTTTCCCTACCAGAGAAAGGCTTCTAGAAACATTACTTGCCATTCCACACAGAGATGCATTGAAGGAAAAAAAAAGGCAGGAGAACTCTAAGTTTTAAAATACATCTGAAAAAAAAACAGCTTGGAAACCAATGTAATATTTAAACATCTGCCGCAAATAGCAGCAGTCCTTTTGTCCACAGAAAAACTAACAAGGTCCCAGTCATTTCAGATTTCTTGTCCCAAGGACACTGATCAATCCTAAACATGTGGATGAATAGGCAACATTTCACTCCCCAGGTGCCTTAAAAGACAAACTAGAGGGAAAGCAAGATACCATGGTAGGAGCTCTGATGCTGTGTGTCAAGTATTTAATGCAAGAGATAGAGGAAAGCAGAATGTTAAAGGAACAGCTGCACAGAAAAATCATGTAAAAAACAAGGAGCAGTTTAGATAAAAGGCAATTATAATGAACATTTAGTTTGCATGCCTGGGGCTGATTTATTTAGTAGATAATCACAGAACAACCCCAAACGGTCTCCTTTACAAACATTCTAAATCTTAAAATTACTTTCCTGATATATTTTGAATTGTAGAAACAAAAGTTGCAGATTGAAGTCCCAAAACTAGCAGCAGTTTAGTTGTTAGTATTCCAAAAAACAAAAGCTTGACTCCAGAAGAAGAGATATTTACTGGGTCATTTTCTCCTTTACTCTTTATGAACCCAGTATTTGTAGAAGTTCAATAACTGCTGATACATTGCATGTTGCCAGAACATAGACCAGAACTGAGGAAACACAGGCCTTAGACTGTCCAGTGCACAGTCCTAAATTTCTGCAAGTTGTGTCTCCTCCACAAGCAAGTTGCACAGACCAAACTTGCTGAATGGCAGGTAATTTTTAACAGAACATCATAAAATGATGGAAATCATCTGCCTGCTTACTTGGAAAACAAGGAAGGAGTAAGAATTTCAGAGAAGTGCTACAGCACAGCACGTTCTTAATGAACAGCTGGGGTCCTCAGTTGCAATACCAAACTTACAGGTTCAAATACCATGATCCTGGTGTATATCCTGGTTCAAATACTCTGATCCTGGAAGTGAAAATTACTGTATCTAACAAAATGCACAGCATTGCTGCCACTTTACTCACCCATTGTGTGTTACAAGGCACTGCCTCAGACCCAGCTTCCGGAAAATATCCACCACTATTTCCATTGGTGTGTGGTCTGTCACGGTGAAAGGGCTCATATCAAGTATGCTTCTGAGCTTCAAAGGTCGAGGGCTTTCTGCTGGAAGCGATGGGGTATGCTGGGCAAAACATACCCTGGAACTGCCAACAATCCCTTCTTGTTTCTTTCTAGCACTTTCTTTAAGAAAGACAGGGAAGGGGGAAAAACAGCAGAGGAGGAAGAATTTACATTCTTGGAGTAAGATGTTAGTGCAGACAAACAGTGCAATCAAACATACTAGACTCTCACATGTTTCCATAGCCACTGCTTTATCCCCAGGAAGCAATTGTGCAAAAATCACAAAAGCCATCTACCATTCAACTTTAGTCATTATTCAACTAATTTTCTCACTCCAATAAGTGACTTTGATTTACTATAAAGAGGTGGAAAGGCTAAAAAGATAACACGCAGGAAGCACATACTCAGCACCTGAAGAAACTGCCAAGGAAAAGCCAGTTTCAACAGCTCTCTGAACCTTTCCTAATATCCAACCTAAACCTCCCTCAGCACAGCTTCAGGCCATTCCCTCAGGTCTTGTCACTGGTCACTGCAGTGAAGAGATCAGTGGCTGCCTCTCCTCACGAGGCTATTGTAGCTGCAATGAGGTCTCCACTCTGTCACCTCGAGGTTGAACAGACCAAGTGACCTCAGCTGCTTCTCATATGGCTTCCTCTCAAGGCCCTTCACCATCCTTGTGGCCCTCTTTTGGATGATCTCTAATGGCGTTATACCCCTCTGATAATCTGGCCCACGAAAGTGCCCACAGCACTCGAGGTGAGGCTGCTCCAGTGCAGAGCAGAGTGGGACAATCCCTCCCTTGCCTGGCTGGTGATGCTGTGCCTGATGCACTCCAGGACACACTTGGCCCTCCTGGCTGCAATGACTCTCTTAAGCCAGATACAAGCCAAGACTAAGCAACTTTCACTGTATAATCTCAGCAGCGAAATGAGTCTCACCTGTGAAAGTGTATTCTAAGAAGAATGTTCTGCTACTCCCTCATTTACTCAAATAAATGCAAACTTAAACCAGTATGGTGTCGGTAACAATTTCCAAGCTTTGGACATTCATATATATCCTACATAATGTAATACCATGGTATACACAATAGTAAGACCACAGGCAAAAATGTGACTAAACTAAACAGTGTTATGTTCACAAAATATGTTTCAAAAAAGTTTCAGGAGACTTCTGTCCCTTTCTCTCAAGTGTCTTTGTTTAAGAGATATGTATATATAAAAAAAGTAGTTTCAGATGCAACTTCTATCACTTATTTCATGCACTAAATATTACAGTTTCATAACATTTTCTTACATAACAGTGTGTTTCTTCCTTTGGTTATGATAATAGCCTCAAAATCCACAGCATTTTTCTTGGCAGTGCACAAACCATTGTCACAAGTATCACACAAACACTAATATTCACCCAGAAAGAGAGGGCCCAGAGCTTGTGTGCTCATGTGCCCAGGGACAATTTCCCAATTACACAAACAGACTGAAAAACATAAACCTAAAATAATTAATATTGCACTTATCTCTCCATAATACAGCCCTGGTTGCTATAACAACAGTAAATAACATGCTCTCAGAAAGAAATAGAATATACATTTAAAAATTACTTGTACAGTAATTCTCACAGACTACTGCCAGTCTAAAATGAGAATTACTCAATTTTGAAGAAGAATGCTAGTATAGCATCACTTAAGGAAATGAGATGCTATCAAAAGCCTCAAAAAACTAATAAATACCAGATTAGATAATGTTCTGACCTATTGAGTAAGAAATTTTTTTTCTTTACAACAGAGACAAAGAGATGAGGATTTTCTTCATTTCAGAGCCTGCTACTGAAGATATATTATCATACACTTAAATCAAGCTGGAGTCTAGAAACATACAAAGTAAATTCTATTTCAAATCTAAAATAAATAAACATTTAAATTGGCGTATATAATAACACAATACTGAAAGTTAATTACCTATTGCAATAGTTAAATCTCTTCTCAGAGCAAAGCCCACCAGTCTCTGTGATTCCTTTGACATAATAACAGGAAAACCATTATAGCTGGTTTCGTTGATCAAGTTTTCTATGTCTTCAACAGTCATATTATCCTGTGTCAGAACTGCTAAAGGTGGGTCGCTTCTCCGAGGTCTCATCACATCAGCAGCCAGTGTTGTGTGAGTGAACTCTTCCTTTGCATCCAAGAAAGGATATCCATTCAGTCGGATGTGTGCTTCATAGATGCCTTCCCTACCAAAGGCATCTCCTACCCACTTACTGGTCATGACTGCAGCCATTAGGGGCACAATATATTCCAGCCCTCCTGTTAGCTCAAAGACAATAACTACCAGGGACACAGTCATTCTTGTCACACCACCTGCAAGGAAAATGATAGTAATATTCAAGTATCAGATAATAATGATTTTAGAATTTTCTGCCTTCCTGTTGAGAACTATGAACATAACTTGGACACGAAAGGTCATCTGACAAACATCCTTCTGCGTAATACCAACAGAAGACGGCAGAAAACTAATACAAAACTTCTACAAGTTTTAGGAAAAATTCATAGAAAAGGAGGTAGTAAAGGCAATTGGAAAATATGTACAGTTATTTAACATAAACTAAGAATAAAACTGTGTATATCTCCATATCACATCAGGGTTAAAAGTATTGTGGAATGCAAGGAAATCCAGTAAGATAAGAATCTGAAAAAAGAATAGAACTAATGCAAAGAAATCACGGGTAGCAAATCAACAGCTATGTTGTCCGAAGGATCAGGAATTTAATGCTGCTGTTTAATCATAAAAGCTAAACAGAATTTTAAGATGATGAAAAACATCTTTTTCTTGGACAACAGAAGACAGGGATTATGTTTCTCTTTTGTTACTATTCAAGATGGTTTTTTTCTGCTAAGGTTTCTGATGCCGTATCTTCATTCAATAAAAGAATATGAACTGTCTTTCAATGCATTCAAGAATGATTCAAGTTCAACTATGAAAAATCAAAAGAACCTCTCCAAAACCTGAATTTGTATCACTACTTTATTTGATTGCCCAAATGCACTTTTCCTTAACGAAAAGGGCTACTTTTTGCAGAATCTGTACTAACAGCTTTTAAATTTAATTTCTAAGGCCACCAAGTTTTAAGTGAGAACAAGTTTAGGTGCCCAATTTAAGCCTCTTTCAATGAAGCTGATTTTCAACAATTAGATTTGTTAAAAATACCTTACACACTTCTTAAAGTTTTGTTTGGATTATGAATTTAAAGAACAATTTTTGTAATTCATGTAGGTGTGGCAGCTGATCATGCCACTTCCTTCTCATTTTAACTGTACTTGACACTGTAAATGCTCTACTTCATACATTTCAAGAAACCGATTTTTCTGAGCAATGTAGTAATGACATCTCTTGGTACCAAAAAGAGAAAGCAAACACTACTACTTAAATTTTTCTATTTCTCATCAATTTAGATTTCACATTATTCCTCAGATCACAAGGATCTAAGGGTCTTTGTGTAGAGACGTGAATGTATTATTCTGGTCGGAAGTCCATATAAATAGGCGTTCCAAAACTGCACAAGTTTATATCTTTCATTTTTTAATTATTATTTTGATAGATGAAGAAATCAGTTACTTGTTATATTTTATTTACCTAAGCATGCAGCAGCACCAACCATGGCATAAAGACCAGGTGTAATACAGTCAGCTCCAACTTCACACCACTCCTTGAAAATGAACCAGTCATGATGGTAGTAAGCCAGCTGCTCCACTGCAATTCCTACAATCCTTCCTGCTATTGCTCCAATTGCCATGCTAGGTATGAACAACCCAGATGGAACCTGCAACAAAAACAGAAGTGCTGTCATGCTGCTGCAAATATACCTGACACATTGCTTAACACGTGATTTTTAATTTTTTTTTTCCAAAAGAGATGCAAATACTCAAACTGTCAGGTTAAAACCATGTAAAATGACCTCGGAAGGTTAGTAGACCTTAACAGAATGCTATTGATCTCTCTGATTGACCTGATATGGGGAAACCGTTTTATGAGCATGTTTGTTTACAACTTCCTGTTTTTAAGAGAAATTCTACCACCAATACAGGACCACGAACTACACTCAGTGCCAACAGCACAATTCCTACCCATGTGCACGTCCAGTGTGACCTGGGCTACTCATACCGAAAAGTGCTCCTTATGATTTCCTGTCTCCCTAATGCCTTCATGTTCCTCAGAGTCGACATTCACTTTCTAAACAGGACTGCCTTCTTGAACTGCTTCCTGACACTGCTATAAATTACATGGCTAACTGATGATGGTGATTTTTAAAAGAGGTTTTGTACTATTATTGCCATTTCCTATACAAATGAATGTATACAGAATGCTAAACACACTAAGAGAGAAAAAGGCAAGATAATCCCCACTGCAAAAAGTAGGTAACACAGTAGGTTAAAAAAAAGTAGCTCCTACTGTCATTTTAGTTACTTAAAATGTTTTTCTGCTACTAACTAAAGCCTTGTCACACAACCAAGGCTTAGTAAAATATTGCAAACTTGCTTTTATTAGCAGTTTTATATAAAGTAATTGTTGTGTATCCTTTATTGTCCTTAGGAATCTAATCTTTCCAAAAAACATACTGGTACCTAAATGTCTCAATAAACTGTAAATGCCTGCTGCTTCTCCTCACAGCAGTTGTTAACATCAAAATATTTTACACTGTGACTGATGTACACATGTGATTACAAATAAGGAGAATTTTTACTTTGTCTAAATGCACCTCAACCCATCTTGTCAAAATAACATCATTTAAAATTGCATTCCTGGTGCAACAGGAATGTAATTTTTCTTGTACTGTACAGCTGTGAAGTTTAAGCATTGTGCAATTCCTAACTATAGACATTTGCTGTGGTATTCAATAGCTGGTGCAGAAATGTATTTCAGAATTTTTGTAGTTGTTAATATTATTATATTTGTCTGTAATTATGGTTGCAAAGATGATTTCAAACCAAGGAAAAGCAAATATAGCTTATAACTATTATTACTGTTATATTTTGTCTATATTTGTGATTTCAAAGATGATTTCTAACAAAAAAAAAACCAAGGAAACACAAACATAGCAACCTTCATATTAGAAAGCCAGCAGCATGGGTTTTGAGAAAAAGTTTAATAATCCTTCATTCCCATACTGAATTACCTATTACTTCAGAGTTGATAGAGGTAATATTCGATGCTATAATTTTAGTCTAGTATTCAAATTGTGCATTTATACCACTACTCTTGTTTCCCACAATTAATTATGCATCTAAGCTCCGTTCTAACTGCTAAAATCAATTTTTTTTCCAGAGTGAAATTCTTTCTTGGTACAACAGTACCCTGAGAAATCCTATATTTCCAACATAAAAGTCACTAAATAAAGCTTTGAAACTGCCTCAGATTCTATTGTGCTACAGCAGTATGCCACAGAAATTCAGTCTCCTCGTGGAAATTGCATCCAAATGGTTTCTGGTCCTTTGGTAATGTAAGTTTTTTATGCATTAGCTCCCTCTCTTTTTTCCATATTATGTGGATAATGGTTACAAGTCTAACTGTAATTATGATTTTACAGCTCCATTTGTTTGTCCCTGAATCACACATCACAAAGTGGAGAGGAATCTTCCCAGAGAAGTAGCAAGGGGAAACAGCTAAATTTTTCCTCTTCTCAGCTTTCTTCTCCGGGGCTTTTGAGCAAACTCAACCTACACTACAGAGGAAAAGATCTGTTATACGTGACAGGTGTCACCTTTGGAACGAGCAAGGATTAGGATATGGGTACAACTTTCCACTTCTTTGGTACCACAGCCGCGTGCCAGTCACGTTCTGAGGCAAAACTGTGACTCCTTCCCACCTGTTGATCAGCATTTAGACACCGTAACGAGTATACTGATAATAAGCAGTACAGTATAGGTACAAAAGCCTGAAAGAAAAAACAAACCAAAACAAACCAAAAAACACCAAACCCCTGCCATTATCAGCCTCCTGGTAATGCATGTCCACAGCAGTAATAGTAGCAGGAATCACTTTGCCCCACTGGCAACAGCTGGGTAGCAATAAACTAACATCCTCTTCTCCATATCCTGGTTGACATTCTAACCAACCATATGCTTTAAAGCTTCCAAGAAATTCATGTAGCACAATTTCATCAATGACAGCAACATGACTCCTTGCCTACTGGCAAAGTAATAAATATATTCTCACAACTTCACAAAAATATTTCCACCATGCTGAAGTTCTGAGAAAATGAACCAAACCCAAATGAAGTATAAGCTCTCCCCTTCTGTAAACTAGTGAATTCTAATATGCAGTGTGACCTTGTGGTGATAACCCCATGCAAAAGAGCCATGATGCACATGAACATGTGAATGGTAAAATTATGTCCAAGACATAAATGAAACATGGTAAGTGAAAACAAAGCTAAACAACAGATTGAAGTGGTCACATCACAGAATTTGATAATTCCTCCAAATTATGGACCTAAGGAAGACTTGCATATAAAATATGCACTACGGATTCCTCTTACCCATCAACCAACATATGGAACATAACTTCAAATAACGACCTGCAACATCTTCTAAGATATCGAAACAGGAGAAACACAACATGATGTTGTGTTTCTATCAGTTACAGAATAGCTGAGGTTGAATGTGACTGCCCCACACTGTCTACCCCTGCTCAAGCAGGGTCACCTACAGCAGGCTGCCTGAGCTTGCAACCAGTCAAGATACCAGTATTTCCAAGGATGTTCTCTGCACATATTCCAGTGATCAGACAGCCTCAAAGAAAGGAAGTGCTTTCTTATGCATGCTGTTACATGGAACAGCAACTTAAACGGAAAAGTTAAGGCAAATTTAAACACAAATCTTGCTTAGTGAACACTCTACGATAAGTTTGCATAAAGACATGTTTAATAATGATGCAGTTGCAAAAAAGCTATGAAGACAGCCTGACAAGAAAGAAGATGAAGAAGGCATAACAGTTATACATCATCATTCACAAAACAGCCACAGACTGGGAAGAAGCTGAAGCCACCTCCAAAACAGATCTATGAAAGAACTGGGGAAAAAAAAAAATTACAAAAAATTATGCTGTTTGTAACGGAGAAGAAATTCCCATTACAGTTACAGCACAGAGCCTACTTTCTCCTCATGACACACAATACTGGAAAATACAGCAAAAAAAAAGTCACCATTATCTCCCTTTAACATCTGTGGTAATTACATTTATGTGAACAATGAGGAGAATGAATATAAGAACCATCACCACTGAGTAGTGTAAGGGGTACAGTCTATTCTTCCTCCAAGTAACAGGACTAGGGAACACGAGTGGTTGTGCTCGAACTTTGCTCTTGGAAATTTTAGAATCATCCCTTATTGCTCAATCAGACCCACACAAACAGCCATCCATCCACACAGTTGCATATAGGTCCTCCCTATTGCATTTAGCACGTTTCTATTCAGCTGAACAAAGGGCTATTCTAAATTTAATTAAAGTTAATACTGTTTGCTAGAAGACTTGCTTATTAACCAAAAGTAAAAAGACCTTTTTTAAAAAGAAATAATAGGAAAAAAAAAAATAAACAAAGCTGCTATCTTTGAGAGATGGAAAATGAGAAAGGCAATTATTAACTAATAACAGCAGATGACACAGCTACTGCATTCACACTTACCTTGATACCAAAGGTGAAGACTGTCATGATTATTTTAAATATGAGTGCTAAACACAACTGCCATATAGCTGAATAGACTCCAGTGCCTGCTGGACGGTCAGGAATATCGTCTACTATTTTGCTTGCATTCATATCATTTCTGTAGTCACAGAGCGAGGAGGATTCTAATGGCCCACAGTCTGTGAAGAGCTCCTTAATAAGCTCACTGGTGTTTAGCCTTGTATATGGATTAGGAAATGCAATGACAGCTGTTATTGCTGCAACGATAATGACCTCCAGAACAGGGTACTTCCCAAACTTTGTAGATTTGCGTCGACGACACCATGCAATATTTGCTCGGATGAAAAATGCTCCCCAGAGCCCACCAAATACTCCCAGAAGAATAAAAGGAAGGAGTTCAAAAAGGTACCAAGGAGTGTGATATTCTACATAAAAAAGAACTAGGCGGCTATTACCAAAAGGATTGATGGACCTTAAAACAAATGCAGCTACTAAAGCAGCAAAAAATGATCTCCATAAAGTTTTCAGTGGGAAATAGTAACTGACCTGCAAAAGACAATACATGAGAATTATTAGTGATTCAATTAAAAAACTGGAAAGACAGGTCTATGCATATGTCAGAATACTGCTGCTCACATGGTATAGGCTAAAGAAATATTCCTGTCACTTGGAGCACAGGCATTCCAGTAGATCCTACATTTTTAGAAAGCTCTACAACTCATACCACATTTAAAGTCAATACTGCAGAAGTGTTGAAACCACTGCTGCTTTAAGACTATTAGGAAATTGAAATGATGCACTGAAATTTATGCTTAGAAGCTGCTCTGTTTGTGTCTCTTATTAGACTCCATGAGAACCAGAGCATATACTAGCTGCACTCTCAGACTTCCTCTTAATATTTTCATCTCCTTTCAACCTACATTGAAAGGTTTCTCACAGATCTGTTATTTTTAAGAATGATTAAGATGATTAATCACTCATGATAAATGATTAATTCATTTAAGAATTATGATTAAAACAAACAAACAAACAAAAATTTAAAAGGCCTCAAGACAGAACATGCAATTTCATTCTTAAGCCCCACATAGCCTGCTTAAAATTTCAGGGCAGTTTTCTTCTGCATTTTTTTGGCAACAGAAGAATTTCTCAAAATCCCCTAAGAATATAACAAAATTATACATGAAAGAATATTTTCCTTCCTTTTCAATTCAGAGATTTTTAGGGTTTTAGTTGTCTTTAAAATGTCAATGGTAGAAAAAAACATTCTTATGTATCTTGAAAATGACATTTAAAACTAATTTAACATAAACCATTTCTTGGTTTTGGTTGCCTTGGAGGTAAGTTTTATAGTATATTTTCCCTTTTAAAAATTATCATATTCAATTGTGTTTAGTGTCTGAAACTTTAAGATATGTTTAAAAACATGCTTCACAAAACTGTCCAATAACTTTCTAAAGCCTTTTTCAAAAATGAAAAATAAAGACCCATTTCTTTTTATTTTAGAATAAAAAGCTAGACTGAAAAGCTTCTGTGTCACTATCTGCACATAAAGTCTAATTATTAACAGACTCAGCCCTTCTCCAGAATAAAGTAATTGAGAATAAAGTGAAGCTGACATTATTTCACAAAAAATAAAAGAAAAAAAAAATCTTTAGGAGTTTGCTGATAACAGGACTCTTGGCTTTGAAATATGGGTCCAAAAAGAATTTCATTCTTAGGAAAGAATCCACATCTTGAAGGAGACTGAGATTATTTAAACTAAGACAGATTTTAAAAAATATTTATCCTTCAGTGCCATCCCTTGACATACCTCCTCGAGACTGAAAAGGACTCCACCAATTGGGGCACCAAAGGCTACAGAAACTCCTGCTGCTGAGGCAGCTGACAACACCTAGAAAAGAACAAAGGTGAGGGGTTTTTTGCAGTCATGTTTTAAACATGAACAACAGAATCTCAATATAGCTATCAGTTTCTTCTATGTTTCTGTTAAGGATACACACACTTAGTAACAGAAAAGCATGTGGAGAGTGGCCACAGCAGCTAGCAAGCAGGTACTAGATGTGATGAAGCCAAGAGCACTGCTCAAAGTTCAGAGTTGAAACTGGCCAGTGTTGTGTCAGATGAAAAGAAGGACTTTAAAAAGTACATTAAGAGCAAGTGGAGTTCTAAGGAAACATTGAACTGATACTCTTTGAAGATTGTCATCTGACTAACAGGGATGAGGAAAAAGCTTAGGCATTCAATGTGCATTTTGTGTGAGTCTTATTAATAATACTGATAAACCTTGGGCTGCCCGGTCCCCCGAGACAGAGCACCACGAATGTGGGAACAGTGACTTCCCATCTGCGGACACAGAGATTTTAAGAGACCAGCTCTGTAAGGCAATGGAGCCTGATGGGATTCTTCCTAGAGTACTGAAGGAGCTAGTGGATGCTATGGCAAGACCCCTCTCGATCATCTACCAAAGGTCCTGGGAGTCTGGGGAGGATCCTGCTAACTGGAAGTAGTCAGTGTAAATCCAATCTATATCAATGGTGTGAAGGAAAATCCAGACAATTAGAGACCCATTCACCTAACCTGAGCTCCTGGAAAATTATGGAGAAGATTATACTGAGTGCCACTGAAAGGCTTTTAAATAATTAAGCAATCATCAGGCACAGTCAACATGGGTTCACAGAAGGAAAGGCTTGTTTAACTAATTTGGTATCTATGATAAGGTCACTTGTCCAGAGGATGAAGTAAAGGCACTGGATGTAGTTTTCCTGGATTTTAGTGAGGCTTTTGATACTGTTCCTCTAGACAAGATGGCCAAGTGTGGAATGAGCAGGTTCACAGTGTGCAGAGTGAAGAACTGGCTCAATGTTAGGACTCAAAGAACTGTAGTGAATGGGGCTACATATGGCTGGTAACTGCTACCAGCTGTCCATTTGTTCAGTATATTTATCAATGACCTTGATGCAGGAATTGAATGCACCATGAGCAAATATGCTGATGATACCAAATTGGGATGTTCTGTTGACTCTCTTGAGGGACAGGAGGCCTTGCACAAGGATCTAGATAGGCTGGGCAATGATTAGTGGGATGAAATTTAGTGAGTAAAAATCCTGCACACCTAGGATGAAGTAACACCAGGTCAAGTCTAAGCTGAAAGAGAAGTGGCTAGAGAGCAGCCCTGCCAAGGGGGATCTGGGGGTGCTGGTTGGCAGCAGCTCAGTATAAGTCAGCAGGGTGTGCCCTGGAACCCAGAGGGCAAAACCCCATCCCGGAGTGCACCAGGCACAGCAGGACCAGACAACCAACAGGGGTGACTGTCCTGCTGCATTCAGCCTTGGGGTCCTCACTCTCAGTGCTGTGCGCAGCTCTGGGCCCCACACGTCAGGAGTGTGAAGGTCCTTGGATGCATCCTCCTGCAGCCCATGGAGGACCATGGCAGAGCAGATCTTCACCCTGCAGCCAATGCCAGAGCAAAGTCCTGGCAAGAGCCATGGCCTGTGAAAAGGAGCCCAAGCAGGAGCAGGTTTCTTGCAAGCACTGCAGCCTGTGGGTGATCCAGGCTGGAGCAGTTCTGAGTGGCTGTACCCTGTGGAAAGGACCCACGCTGAAGGTATTTGTGAAGGACTGTCTCCCATGGATGGGGCTCCACACTGCAGCAGAGAAGAGGAAGGAGCACCAGAGACCAAGTATCCCCTTGTGCCACTTTGGCATAGAAGAGTTAGGAGTGAAGCTGAGCCTTTCAAGAAGGGACAGTTTGGGGCAAGATATATTTAATTTTGTTTTCACTTCTCCCTACTCTACTATTGGCAGTCAAGTAACTTTCCTCAAGTCTAGTCTGTTTAGCCTGTAATGGTAACTGGTGAGGAATCTCCCAGACCTTATCTTGACCTCTGAGCCTTTCATCTTACTCTCCCTGATGTCCTGCTTGGCCAGCAAAAAGTCTAACCCACCATGCTGTCATTAACAACATCGAACTGAAACAGGTCAGAAAACACTGCTGCCACCAGTAACGCTCTGTTCATGGATTCAGTGAACTCTGCTGTCCTCACAACTGAAGACACTCACTAATTACCAAAATGTAGAGACAAGCACAGAAAGAACTTAAATAAAATCAAATGGTCTCTGAGGCAGAAGAAATACAAACTGACTTTGCCATGGAAATTATTTACCTGTGAAAATGATTGGGATAATACATTGTTTTTAGCATAATAAATAACTATTGATAATCACTAAATATTGTCCAAGAGAACAAATAGAACAAAGATCATCTTTTAAACAAATCAGTATAAATGCACTCATATTCAATACATTCTAGAAATGGTTTTTCAAGAACTTACCTCTCTTTTTTTAGCTTCATTTGTACTGTATTTTGGAAAGAGGTAGGAAAAAATATTCCCACAGCAGCAGGCAACATGTACCAAAGGACCCTCTTTTCCTAAACTCAAACCTGATGCAACAGCCAAGACTAAAGTAATTGTTTTTATCATCAAAGTCCACTTCCCCAAGTATCCTCTGATGATGAAGCCACTCAAAATTGTTTTTATCTGGAAGAAATAAAAAGCTGTATGTCAGTGCTTTCTTTGATTTTCAGAAAATAATTCATTCTTTAATTTGAGCTGCAGAACTTCAAACTAGCCTTTTCAAATTACTAACTTCATCATACTTTAAAACGTGTCTCATTCAGATTTCTACGCTGAGTGTGTTTGCCAGAAGCTTTCCATTCGCAACTTACTCTAAAACACTGGACAATAACATACAACTATGTTAGCAATTACATTTAGTAGAAATAATCTTCAGCAGCTTCTAAGACTGGATTCATTAGTTTATGATGTCAATTATCAAGAAAGGCAGAAAACTTCTAAAGGAAAAATAAACCTGCAAAAACCATACTTGAGGTCATCTATCGCAGCAATATCCCGTTTGCACCAATATCACACATTTTCTCTTTATGTGTTACCATCACTACATAAAAATCAACAGGAGATTTCTTCACATAAAGATGGAAAAGATCAGCCCATCTCCACCAGAAAAATGTGCCACTTGCCAAAGGTATTACTGTGCTTAACAATGCTGTATTATAAGCCTGGAAAATATGCCCATATACAGGAAATAATATACAGTTATCTTAAGACAGCATGTCCACAAATAGGATGTACACAAAGCACTGGGCAGCTGTGTCTAGAAAGTAAAGGTAGCTAAATTTGGAAACCAATTTAAGATGAAATTTCTTCTGGAATAATGGCACAGAACTACTCCAGTCTTAAACAGAGGCGGATAAAAAAAACATTTACAGAAAAACTGAAGAAGTGAGACTGACCAGAATTCATTAGACTTTGAATTTTTCTCTCCCATTCTGTGGATAGTAGCAGACAGCAATTGTAAACAGTGAGTTTCTGAGGATATTACATATTTTACATTGTGACTGTCCATTGGTTTGTGCTACTTAAGGTAACTAAAGCCATTGCAACAAGAGATCAATTGCTCTATCAAAGGACTCATATTGTGTCAATGAATCACTACTCTCTTATCACCATAGGGAGGGTGTGGATTAGGGGAGGTTTGGAAACCATTCTTCAGAAGAATACTATGCCATAGGCTTCGTTAAAAAGTGGTCCTGACAGAAGCAAAATCTACTAACCCAGAAGATTCTTTTAAATTTGGGGCATTTTCTCAGAAACAATTAGCACAATTACATGTTTTCAACTGGAATGCTTGTATTAATATATTTCTTCAAAGGCATACGGTGCTTCCTCTTGCCTTCCCCCTGACCCAGAAAGGCAGCAGTAATCTACACATTAATATGAAACACCTATAATACATATATATACATAATAGTTAGACCTCACCTCAGGTATCCCTGAGCCACAGGCGTAGGGAGCAAATACCTTCACCAGAGAAACTGCTAAGAAGGCAAAGCTCAATGCCCAGAAAATGTACATTATGTAGTTCATTATGTATGAACCTGGGCCCTAAAAGCAAAAACAAAAAGTCAGAAAATAGATTTGATATAGGAGCAAAATCACTACTTAAAATAATCCAAAAGTATTCTTGCTAAAAGTAAATTTATACACATATTTTGAGGCACAATAATTTTTGCCAAGAGATGAGTTTTGTCTGAAAAGCACAAAGTCGTGACATTAGCACATTAGCACAGACTAGGTTACAAAAAGTAGAAAGGGTGCTAACACTTCATCTTAAAAAGAAAAAATAAACATAGCACAGGTATATTTTTAATAGCTATTAGCTGCTAAAATCTAGTGAATACTGAGTAAATCTTCCTTATTTAAAAAAAATGTATTCTCAGTTATCAGAGAACACCATATATGTATTTAATTTACATACAGCTATGATCAAGAATAGAAATTCTCATGTTCTATACTCTCATAACTGCCTTATATTTGCAATACTCCAAGGCCCCTTGCAGTTCATAAAATATACACTAATTACACTACAATCTATTAATCAATTCAAATGCTGAAAAATGGCACAGACAATACAACTCAAATTAATGTTCAGAATCCTAACCTTAAGACCATTATTTTCTTTCCCTATTTAGCCAAGCTGTTGAAAAAGACCATCAGAGAATACTCACTTCTGCTTGCCCAATTATTAGTTCTGCCCATGTTTTCCACTGCGGACATTTATCTCTCTCTTCAAATGTGGTCTCATTTGAACCCCAACAACACTGTTCATGGTTAAACCACAAAGCACTAAGGCAAATGCCTTCCTTTAAGTCAGTCATCCAGTCAGCAGCAATGTCAATTAATCCTGCCAATGCCCCTGTTGTAGAAACAGTTTTGTATTAATGTTCTGGTAAACAGAAGTAACAGGCACAGCTAAAATGAAGCAATGTGCTTGTATTCACCGATGCAAACTGTGATTACAGAAAACTTAATTAAATAGACATTTAATATACTACTGATTTCCAGGATTATATCCTATTTTCATTATGGTAAGACTAGCATTTGATGAAGAATTGAGTACTTTGTACATTTCCCAACTTAAATGAGAAATTTTCTTGCTTTTTTTTTCCCCTATGCCACAGTTTTCCAACAGTCCACTGAAACCAAGGAGCTAAGAATAAAAAGAGAACTGTCACTTTTTTGTGATAACGTAGTTTATATGGAACCAAGTCTGCTGGAGAGAGATGAGATTCACCTGTCTAAAAGTGGAAAAGGATTCTAGCCCATGAGCTGGCAAGTCAAAAGCAGTGTTTCAGTAGAATAAAATTTCAACCAAATTATTAAAACACATAAACATAAGATCTCCTTGTGACTGAACTCAAGGTTGTACCATTTAAGATCCACTAAACATGTAAGAGAAGGCATTTGAAACTGAAAACCTACCAAGGTTAAAGACCAGAATTTGCTCACTTTGTTGCTCAGAAACACAATAAAGGAATTTTAATAAACAGCAGCTTAGGGGGTTGAAAACACTACACTGCATGTTCCACTGAAATTACCAGAAACAATTTCCAGTAATTATACACTCCTGGTTTGTGCATCCAGAAGTATAGAAACATGTTACAAACTTTGCATATATATTAATTTATATGTGATTTGTGAAAGTGATTATGTATATACCTAAGCAGTAATTATACTGTTACCATGCTTTTTAACAGCCATAGCCTTATGGCACAACTAATTTTCCTAACATTTAATCTGTCTGTTTGAAGTACTTTCTTTTGAAAAACTGGGCACACAGTTTGTGATCTTTTCTTTGTGCAGATTTTGGTCACTTCAAACCATACTGAAAGAAAAAGCAGCAGCACTGCCTTACAGTGGGGCCACAAACTATTGGATGGTTTTAGTTGTAAAATTCATTCTAAAATACATTAAGAAGGAAAGAGAGAATTGAAGTATAGGTCAACAAACTCTGTTGTATTATTTTCTGTGGAAGAACCTCTGTAAAGGTATAACATAAACATATAGCCGGACTTCACTCATGCATAAACACATGCTTTATAAGGAAGTGTGCTTACCAAAACTACACATACACCAGAGCTACTTTTACAATCAACACTTTCATGAGAAATCCTACAGGTAAAAAACCAAAATTTTACAGAAAGGGAAAACATAAATCTCAATCACAGGATTAAAGAGCATTGCTAATTTAGTAGGTTGAAGTTCAAAACAGCTTGAGAAACTCTCTCAATTCAGTGAGGATTTTGGTTCCCATTTGATCAGTAAACCCTCACCTCAAAATGCTGAAGCCTGTAAATCAAGATAATCAACTTTTTCCTTCCCTTATGGAATTATTGTAGTAGACCAAACCAGCTCTGAGCTGAGTTGGTGGAGAACAAAGGAAAAACACAGTAACTATACTTGCTTACAAATATAAGAAAAGACTCCTTTGTGTTTTGATTTACCTGATGCCAAACCAGTTAGTGTGACTACCAACCATCCTGACCATGCATCGTACAAACTTTTTGTCATCTCCCATGCTGATTCTTTCTTCTTGCTGTTAATCTGCAAAGAGAAGTTGTTATGTAGAGTTGTATGGATTTCTGTAATATGAACAACAGAAAAAAAGGAAGTATGACATACAAATTGCATGATGCAAGCTGCAGGCAAATAAACACTCTCTTGAAACCAGAAGTGTTCTGCTTGCATTTAGTACTTTACATAGATAAATCAGCTTAATTATTTAGACATCAAACAACTGTCAGAGAAACATATATAGCTTAATTTAAAGAACTAAAATCCAGGAAATGCATTATTAGGAAGAATGAATACTTTTTATGACACACACTTAAAACATGAATTGTAACATTATTTCCCTCCTAGACATGAAATATTTTTTAACCTCAATTATAGCTATAATAAGCTATATTTCATATAATTCAAATTCCCAAACTTCTACTTCAGATATAAACATCTGTACCTTTAGACTAAGAACACATAAAAGTAAAACAAAACAAAAAATTGGAGAACTACCCTATAATACTTCTAGACAACTATTAATAATGACATCTGAAGTTATTGTACTGAAAAAGTTGCTACACTTATTTTATCCTTATTTACTTTGTGCACTTAGCTGCAGTGGCACAGACACACTTGTGTCAGTATAAAAGCAATATACATCACTCTTAACTCTTCTGTAGAAGTACCACCAAAACCACTATTGTACTATCACAAATATCTACACTGGAAGATAGCCTTATATATACTAGCATGCAAAAAATGCAGTACTGTAAAAATGGTATTTGGGTGACAGGGACCTATTCCCACTCTATTCAATTCCTGCTTCCTTTCCAAGTTATAATAATACTGCAAGACTGCAGGTATCAACTAAGCAGTGTTTTTTAAACAGTATTCAAGTAGTTCTACATGTAAATATGTACAAATTTAAAGGACATGCATATATTCGTATGTGTTACCAAATCAGACCTTAACTCCAACACCCAATTGAACAAGTACTGTTATTTATCTCAAGTACCCGTCTATGCCTTTCTCTGTCTTTGCACTTCTCTCGAACCCAGTCAATGGTATGGAAGTCATCGTATGTTCCTACTCCAGGAATTGTCTCATCCAGAAGGTCCAGTAAATGAGTTGAACTGTTGATATTTCCTCCATTTGTCATTGTATAATGAGTTCCTGCAGCAGAGAAATACAAGGATGAATTAATTCTATGACAAATGAAGTATTCAAACTATGTTCATAACACAAAAATTTCTGAATAACTAATTAAGACACTTTCCCTAATATGCATATTGTATTGTCATTTAGGTCTCTCAATGTTGCATGCTACTCCTTTTTATTGTCATTCAGCTGTAAGTTAAATTTGCATATTAGTGACTTTGTGTTTCCATTGGTTAAATAGGAATGTACTAGTCAAATTATTGTTCTGTTTTGTGTAGAGACTCCAGAAAAACTTCAATAGAAGCAAGTGGAAAAAAAGAGCAGCTCTGACACACATTTAACTTAAAGTGTATTTCAGTTTATGAACTACCAGAGGAAAACCTGTTTGTACAAAAACAAAACAAGGATGATTAGCTAGAAAGTTAACAGTACCTTCACATGTTACCAGTTATTTTTAAATACACATTCTATTGATTGTGTATTTAAAAATACACAAACACATTATTAACAGATTATAAGTGCAGCTATAAAAAGCAACAAAAAGCCAAACAGACACTCATATTTCATTTTTATTTCTTTTTTCAGGTAAGTCACGGAACAGTCCTCAGTCATGAAAAATTGGAAATACTGTATAAAGAAAATATCTTCTGCTAATTTGTCATCACTAGCTAGTTTCTTGACAAGCAGCTTGCACAGCAACAGCCCCACAAATATTTATTTCACTGATAAGAGAGTAAGAAGAGCAAGAGGGGTACTGAGAATTTTTCATTCTCTCTCCATCTCCATTCTCTCTCATTTTCCATCTTCAAAAGTGATAAAACAGAGTTTTACTTTTTTTAAGCTTTCAAATGTAAAATTCTGTAATATATTGGCTTTTTTTCTTAGTTCTCACTTGTTTGACTAAGAACAAAATAATTTACCCAACAGTATATTGCACACCCCAGTAATCTCCATTCATAAAGATGAAGGCCCAAGCTGACCAGATTTCTATCAGTTCAGACAGACACCAAGCTCATTTCATTAGTTTGACACTGGGATGTTTAGACAGGCGGGTTTTTTTTAAGCTGGGGGTTTTTCTTTTTTTTTCTCTTTTGTTTTGTTTTTGTTTTTAATTCCAGGGTTCTTTAATTCAGCTTCTTGGTATTGTCAGCAGAAATTTCCAACTAACCAAAAGACCAAAATAAACAAAAAGTTTGTCAAAGGACCTACCTGTAAACTTCCAATGCTACATATGCTGGGTTCACCAGCCCAAGCCCTCACAACAACTCACAATTAGATTTATACGTAAGTAAAATGTGCCTTTTCCCTTTAAAAATGTGAATTCTAAGATCTAGAAGAAGCAGTGCGACACCTGGCATTACACTCTGACCAAGGTGGTGCCTCAGTATTGCATGTTGATGCCTGTTATATAACACACTGTTTATTCGGACATTTTCTTAGTGGTGAAAGACGAAATGAGAAAATAATACAAAATTCACTTTAGGACAAAATGCAATCTTCAATTTTCAAGATACATAAACAACTATTATTACAAATTCTATAATGATTAAAAGAAAAGTACAGAAGACAATGCAAATGTAGCAGAGAGCTCCCCAATAACACCAATACCATTCTCTTATGTGAGACTGGCTGCCATCTTTAGCTTCATACTGTTTCCCCCAGTCTATGCCATCCTACATTCCCCCTCATCTATTTCCCATAGCTAAGCCCTCTAAATATCTTCCCAAAGCTGCTGGTCTCTCTCAAGGCAGATGTAAAGAAGTATTACCTATGCTTCCATTAATAAAAGGCTAACAACAACAACAACAACAATTTAAATCAGATTTAAAGGTGATTGTGAAAACCTTGCTTTAAGATAAGGGATTAAATTATCTTGAAAAATCCAATTCTCCCAACTAGAAGTCTAAGATACATGTCTGGCTAGCTGAAATGGCAAGGTGATCTTGTGGAAGAGATAAAAACAAAATTCACACTGTAATAACTCGTTTAGGTCTCAAAATTAAGACAGTAACAGAATACATTACTAAAATACTATTTTTACATGATACCAACTTCCTTTGCAAAGCCAGGGGACCAGCTTAATTATTAATCTACTACAAAGTCACAATGTAATCACACAGTTACCTGAATCTAAGTGATTAGGGTAGGGCAAAAAGCTTGTCTTTGCTCAGGAGGAGTTGATTTTATGCCCTGCTATATATGAAGCAATATCAAACTACAAGGAGCATGCAGTCCTGTGCCACAGAGGGCAAAGAAGGATTGAGAGTTATACATGTATCACTAACAGTAACAGATTATTTTATGCATATCACAACGTGCTGAATTGGAATTCCCTGCAGGGGATTATTAGAGATGGCACCATATGAATTGCACCTGACCCATAGCAGAACTTGGAGTAGACTACAAAGAATGGTCACAGTCTAGACAGTAAAAGTCCCACTGAAACTATGTCAGGTTCCTACTTTGCCAATAGTTGCTGGCACACCAAATACTGGAATGTAAGTGATTATGTATCATGGGAAGGAGACACAGAACAAGATATGAAGCAGAAGAAGAGGTTCTGTTGAATATAGAGCTGCTATGAATGCCTGATGCAACTCAATAGCTGTAATCTTGTACCACGTGAGAAAACAGGCAGCAGTGAGTGTGGTAGAAAGGCACCCTTACAGAGGACCATGAAGAGGACAACTCTACAAAATCTGTTGCTCTGTGTCTAAGATACAGAGGTCTGAGATGACACTCTCCTGCTAGTATCATGATCTATGAAGCATACAACTATTCTAAAGGAGATTTTAGAGAAATATACTTTTACTAAGACTCAACACTTTTCCAAGCTTTCACTTCCCTTTCTACCCTTCCTTCTCTAGCATTTTGCAGAGCAAGATGCTCCTTCCAGCTATAAAGATTATCATTTTCATCAGCATGAACACAAAAATTCTCAAAATTTACTCAGTTTCAAAGCGTCATTAAATGTATTTTCAACACAATAGGTTTTGTTAAAATTGTAACCAGACCACAAATATTTCATCACAACATTCTAACCGTCAGGCAGGAAATCATCATTACATAGATAAATTGTAGCACTTAGCAAACATTCAGAAAGTATTCTCCATTCCTTCCTCTTCCCCATTCCTCAAGTTTTAGGACATTTTCTCAGGCTACATGCTTTTAACCAAAGGAGAAACAGTTTTGGTCTTGAAAACCACAACAAGCACTTAGCACACAAGATGTATACGCACAGCCTCTAGCTATGATAAAAGAACACTTTTGATGTTCATATGTAGACACCTAAGCCATTTTGGTGCTGTAAAGTCTTTTTGCTACATAAGAGTTTGCTTAAGTTTTTATGAGACTGGGAAGTTAATGATAAAAGTGGCATGCAGGACTTTTATTATTACTGCTATTCCAAACTAACCCATGTTACTAGAGAGAGGAAAAAGTAATATACTGATCCTCTCAGAGGCTTAGTACAACTCATAAGAATCCTTATAAATCCTTATAAAGCAAAGTCTTTCAACACTTCACAAAAATAAGGCAAAATCACAGAATAGTTTAGGTTGGAAGGGACCTTAAAGATGACCTTAAAGATCATCTAGTTCTTGGGCAGGGACACCTTTCACTAGACAGGTTGCTCAAACCCCATCCAAACTTGTCCTGAACACGTCCAGGGATGAGGCACCTACAGCTTCACTGGGCATTCTGTTCCAGTGCCTCAGCACCATCACAGTAAAGAATTTCTTTCAATATCTGATCTAAAACTACTCTCAGTTTTAAGCCATTCCTCCTTGTCCTGTCACTACCTGCTCTTGTAAATAGTCGTTCTCCATCTTTATTGTAGGCTCCTTTCAGGTACTGTAAGGCATCAATTAGATCATCCTAAAGCCTCCTCTTTTCCAGGCTGAATAAACCCAGCCCTCTCAGCCTTTCCTCATAGGAGAGGTGCTCCAGCTCTCAGATCATCTTGGTGTCCCTCTGCTGGACTTGCTCCAACAGGTCCATAACCTTCCAGTGCTGGGGACCCAGAGCTGGATGCAGGTGGGATCTCACCAGAGTGGAGCAGAGGAGAAGAATCCCCTCCCTCACCCTGCTGGCCACACTGCTTTGGATACAGCTCAGGACACATTTGGCTTTCCTGGCTGCAAGTGCGCGTGACCAGGTCATGTCCAGCTTCTCATCCACCACCATCCTCTTGCACTTGGTCTTGTTAAACCTCACTAGATTCCCACAGGCTCACTTCTGGAGCTTGTCCACGTCCCTCTGGGTGGTACCCTATACCTCAGGAGTGCCACCTGCACCACTCAGCTTGGTGTCATCTACAAATTTGCCAAGGGTGTACTTGATACCTTCATCAATGTCATCAATTAAGATATTAAATAACACCAGTCTCAGTATCACCACTTGTCATCTATCTCCATCAAGACTCTGACCCATTGACCACTACCCTCTGGATGTGACCATCCAAGCAATTTCTTACCCATCTAGTAGCCTATTCATCAAATCCATTTCTGTCCAGTTTAGAAAGAAGGACGTTGTGAAGGACCATGCCAAAGGCTTTACAGAAGTCCATATAAACTATATCTGCAACCCTCTCCTTTTTAACTGATGGAATCACTCTGTCACAGAAGGCCATGGGGTTGGGTCAGGGAGGAACCTTGGTGAAGCTGTGCTGGCTGTCCTGAGTCTCAGCATGTAACTGCTGTGAGCCGCTGCAACCACAGACTGCAAGCTTATAGAGAGTAAGCTTCTAGCCAATAAAAGCAACATGCTTCTTCAGAAAAAGAAAACTCTTTTGGGGGATTCAGTCACTGTAAGTCTTGAATGAACTACCTTCTAGAAAGGCAGCTGACTTTTGTTATCCTTCCATGCATGTAATTCCAAGCCTTGAGCACAATCCTTTCTCAGCAATCAGCTCTGGTATTGTTGAAGAACTGCTTCAACTGAAGTTGTAAAAAAAAAAAAAAAGGCAAGATGTTAAAAGAAAAAACTGTAATAAGCATTACGGTTAGCAGTAAAACACTGTACTTTGGGACACTTTATGAGAATGAAGTACAACAAAAACAAAAATGCCATGCAAATGAAACCAGAGTAAGAGAAGTGGATCCCAACACTGTAAAAAAGCTTTTATATCTGAAGAAGTGAAGGACAGACTGCTCTCCTGCACTTCTCTTTGAACATGAAGATATATATATACTCAACGGCTGTTGGGTCCCAACACTAATTCAACGTCCTGCTTTGCCTAGATAGTTCCTCCTGATGGAACCACTAGGAAAAAAAATCACAAAACTAATATTTTGCTATACTCACAGAAGCTGCTTTATATATCACAGATTACTCCTTGTGAGGATTAGTGAGATGTCCCTCACTAAGGCAAGGAATATATCTTCTTTCATATTTTATAGATGTGCCTCATACAAGCAGTATTCAATCTCGACTGATGTTGGAACTATGATAAACATGACAGAAAGCTGATTTACGTAGATTACACAGAGCATTCTTGAGGCCATGCACAGTATTTTTAAAGGCTGCCTTTACCTCCTGCAGCACTAATCCCATACTGCTTTGTCTTTTTGCAACTCAGGAGACTTCTTTCAAATCTGAAAGTAACCCTGGGCAACATGCAGCTGATGAAGGGTGGGTTTTTTAAAGAAAAATATCTGGTACGTTTATAGCTAATTTATTCCACACAAGAGAGGGGTTTTGCAACATACATGATGCTCCTGATTCATTCATAGCTGTTTAACAATCCTCCCCAACTCTTTCCTTGCAAGCACTGTTCCTTCTTTTCTCATAAAAATAATGAGAAGAGAAACATCAAGATTTAAGACAAATGCTACATCCTCGGTAGCTGAACGATGCACAACAGATTTTTATGTGCTAATCCACCATGTGATTATCTGAACAATTAGCCAGTATCACCTAGAGAACAAATCCTCACAGCTACACCCTCACAAGAGAATAAGGTACAGAACTGAGACATGAACAGGCTTCTCAAGAGGGTGGCTCTGAGAGTTAACAAGGGACAATAATCTTATGATAAAGCATAAGACCCCTTCTATAAGCCACACAGCACAAAATACCCATCTTCTGAATGCACATCACAAAATACACCATTGTCTCAAACTGAGCCTATATTACCTTATTCCATTTTAAGAAATGAGACATACCTCTCGGGACATAATTACACAGTAAGACTGAGCTGATCTAATTGACTGCTGCCACACAAAAAGTAGATTTTGCTCCCTCTATTTCTCTCTGCCGTTCTTGGTCACACACTCCCACTCACCCTTGGATCAGCTCTGTCACCCTTGATCTGACTGCACAGTAAACCAAGCCAACATGCTAATCCAACTAAGCAGATAAAACTAACAACAACAAAAAAATCTGCCATTATATGGAACTGGAATCCAGTTTCTGTGCTGCTGGAGAAAAAAAACAGAGCCAGTACAAGGGCAAGAACTGAGAGAATTGATGGGAAGCAACAAGTTCACCCCCTTCCACAGCAACAAACTGTCAGACTAGTTATCCTGAAATACATAAACACACTCTTGGGGTCTTGTTAGATTTTAATTACAACGTTCTGCTGGAAACAACTCAAAACTATAAATATTAATGTCCAGACACCATACAGTAACATCTATTTCACAGAGTTTGAAACTCCCAAAGGTTTAGAAACATTCCAGAATTGTGAAAACAACAACAACAGATAAACAATGTCAATGCTGTATTCAATCGCAGAGCAGTAACAGGACCTAATTTCTCAAAGGTATTTCTCTACAAGCTATGTAATTGCTAATTCTTACAGCAAGAATAGCTGCTGCTGCTCACCCATCCCTTTTTCTAAACAATGCACAACTACACAGCATTCCCCTCGGCTGCTGTTCTTATGGCTGACAGCAGTGCAACATATCTCATTTGGGCAACTCCCAGCAGTGTTAAAGGAGGAGGGAAGAAATAAATGCACCTCTGTGAGTGAAAATGAAGCTAGTCAGATTACAGTAAAGGCTGGAATAAACTCCCCCTGACACGACCATCCAAATCTGCTGAGTGTTAAAATCAGCAGGGGCTGTAGCTTTCCGGAGACCAGATAACTAATCCAAGGCTTTGCTTCACCCGTGTGTCCTTGGGTATTAGGTTGCAAGGGGAGTGGAGGCAGGGAAGCACCCTGCGTGCAACGCACACCCTAAGGATCGCTTACGCTTGTAACAAAGAAGATTTGTATACGCAAGGTATGTGTTAGTGCCTCAGCTTCCTTCTGTCTCCGTATTCAGACCTCAGAATATGAGGCTTTCAAGAAACAATCATCAGTTTATTTAAATTTGTCTGTAGCCACTCAAAAAGAATCATTAAGCACTATTTCCTTTTCCTGGCTAGAAGTAATTTTTAAATTTCAGAACCAGAAGCATATCACACAATGCCAGTGTTATTTGTTACTGCTGATGATTAACGATGTTAAAGTCTTTGTAATCAAATAATACATTTCACTTTGTGTGCAACTAAGAATTTTCAGCATGTCTCTTCAGTTAGCTCTTCTAACTGCATCAAAAGGCTATCAAGCACAAACTGGTCTCAGCATTACAATCAAAATGCAAATAAAATTGACACGACTATATGAACACAAACTGAAAAAAATGAGCTGGAAAAAATCTGATAAATGGGAAACAGGAAGACTTGGAACAAGTTTTGAAAAAGGTAAAGAAATAAAATGACTTGTCAAAGTACTGCATGATAATACCCTCCATTTTGTCTGCCCCCAAAGAGACCAGGGTTAAAACCAACCTTTTAAAAAGTAGGACTCAAATAAAAGTTCAATAGTAGCACTTCAGAGTTAAACCAAGTTTTGAAGATTTGTGTCCACCACAAATGGACAGGAAAAGGTGGGGGGGGGGAACCCCCGAGCTTTGGCTTTTCACTTTAGGTGAAACAAACATTTCTGTGATGCAGCACCAAAAAATGTGTTTATTGTTACAGATTTCTTTTCTTGTAGTCTTAAAGACAGGTAGACTATGTTTATTTAATTATGACTATGATGAATAGGGACTTCATATATGCAAGTGAAAAGTTATTGAGATCCTCCCCACTACTAAACTTACAACTTATATTTAAGATGAATAATGATGGAGGAGATGAGAAAAATAGAAGGTATAAAAATATATAAAGTTAGATAAAGCAAACATTACAAAAGGGAAATCATCTATGATCTAACAATGATCAAGAAGACCATAAGAATCAGAACAACAGAAATTTAAGTAATTAGATTTCTAAGTGCCACTGCTGCAGGTACATCAGAGCAACTTATTTATATGCTGTTTTAGAGGGTAAAGTCAAGATGCACCAAAAATAATAATTCTGCTAATATGATTGTCCCAATCAGACCATATTCAGACCCAAGGAGTGCATAATCTTGGTGTGTTCATTAGCTTTCTAATATCTCAATAAAAATGCATCAAAATATTATCTCCGAAATTGAGAAACATGCTTAATAGAGAACCTTACCAGTTATACACCACACGCAGACAGATAAGCTGTAACTACCTAAATGGACTGTAGTGACATCTGATGGTACTTTATTTTAATCATCAAAGGCAAATATACTACACTCATAATTGAAAATCCTTATCCCTCTTTTATACTAGGAATCTTAAAACAAAGCATAGCAGAAATTCAGTGTCATAATAATGCTGAGTTTCTCCAAGCCATGTTTTTTCTCAAAGTACTCAAAGTTAGAGAATGATAATAATCTTGATCCCATTTTCTGATGTGAACATGTAAGTAACCTAGAAATTAATGTTTTAAATCTCCCTCTGCTACTAATAAAATTTCAGGGTCAAGCTCTAGCTCCGAGCATGTGTACACAGCTTTCACACCCATTTACTTCAAAGGTCACACTAGTAATGACTTTTGATTTATTACTAATTCTTAAACAAAAGAGGCCCTTAAGCAGAAATGCACCCTCAAATACCAAAGCATAACTTTTATCACTTAAGAGGATCTGAAGTGGCTCACTATGCATCTGACTCAAAGTCTTCTTAGGATAATATTAAATATTCTCTGTCCCACATCTTACAGTAACAGGTGAGGCTATAGGTAGCTGAAAGGTTTCCCCAATGTTACTGTTAGTATTGCCTAAGCAAAAGAAGTTGCATTTTCATGACTGGTGTACAATAAATGAAATTGTGACTTATTTTGTCTCCCCAAAAAATTAGGTTTGCTAAAACTACATCTTAAGTAAATCTGGCATGTACTTTATATACGTATTTTTCACATCTCCTGGCTATTGACTCAATCACAGCTTACTAGTGAAATAAAATTTTGTTTATTTGCTTGAAGACTTCCAATTTCTTAAATCTAAGACATGTTTATGTATATGTAGAAAATACCTGGGAGTCAGTAATGCTTGTGCCTAATGAAGATCAAGTCTTGCTTGATCTGGTAGCCTGGCCACTATACATGTACAGCTATTGCTCAGACTTCAATTTTTTAAAGTGTGGTAAAATGAATGCTTATTTAGGAATTTAAAAAAGAGGGGCAGGGGGAAGGGAATCAAAGAATGTGAGCATGTATGTGAATGGCTGTAAGACAAGCAAGATACTGATCATTCTGAATTTTCAAAAGAGTCAAGGTAGCAAAAATGATGCAAAAATAAATCTAAGGGCAACACAAGTAATTTATTTACACAACATATGTTCCAGTATATGGTTTGTTATATGAAAAATTCTTACCAAAATGTACCCATCAGTTACTTGGGATATATGCAATCCTAAATCAGAAGGTTTAAACCCTTTCTGAGGAGTAGTATTTTTAACTCTTTCACTCAGTTGAGAAGAGAGCAGAAGTGAACCATGTTCCTGAAGTTTTATTTCATGTGTCTGGGAGGATAAGTAGGTCCAGAATGATGCATTTAGTATCAGATAAAAAGAAGTCTTAGGACTGCATAAGTCAAAGGAACTCCTGGTACAAAGTATTCAATAATATCTGTTTAGTTTTTTTTTTTAAGAGATAGTAATGAGTAATCAACATAAAAGATAAACACAATTAATAAAAACACATTTTTAAATCCTTCCATTTGCTGTTTCACAGTGTATTTGCACAAAAAAAAAAATCTTTTTAATTCAAGCTAACGGATCAGGCCTTTAATAATAATGTATTATTATACTTTGTATTTCATCTCACTGAACGTTAATTAAACCTCAAAGACCCCTGATGATTTAAACAGTCATTTCATAATTGCTGAGGTACAGCTACTTTGGGTGAGCCACTGCAGTCAATTAGTGCAACAAATGCTTTGATGTTACAAAGCAATTTCGCATGACGTGAACATTACTCTGCAGGACACAAGAGTTGTCAGTATGTGAACAAGGGAAAAAATTTCCCTGCCTTTAACAATTACGTCTGCTTTCTCAGAATATCTTTACCCATGTTCTCTGAGCTTGTTACTACAATGCTCTGAAATCTACACGGGAGGAAAATAAAAATCTTGGTAGTGCACAAAGTAATGTCAGGAATTTACTTTCAATTTCTGGTTTTGTCAGCTAGCATTTTAAGCTTTACTTTAACAGCTGAATCACAATAACAGATTACTGTGGCATTGTAAACCAGCACGAAATACAAATTTTGGTTACATCTATGCAACAAACTGGTCTGGAGGCATCCTCTTATGAGACATATGCACTGAAAAATTCAGACTTCCAAGAGATTACGGTGACTCTATTCAGGTTTTGTTGTTGGTTGGGGTTTTTTTAATCTAAACTCGCTATATCAAGCCCAAGAAGCACCAATAACATTTGTTTTGAAACACAGTATTAGAATATGGGAGTATAAGCCCTATTAGAATTCAGTGAAACTGCAAAAATGACAAGTCACAGCTGGGAACTGTATTGCTGGCCCCCAGCAGTGTCACCACAATGGAACTACCTAGTTGAATTCTCCATAGTTTCCATCACAGTACTTGCAAACATATTTAACAGCAATAATCCATCCTGCCAGACACCACTTTGCACTGCAAATTATCTACTTTTTGTATTGTAAAAATCAACTAAAACCTGTTAATTTCCAGGAATATACAGCTGATCACATTTCAATATCCAACTATAACTGCAGAGCCTGAAAGCGTCATGTTAGGGCTGTTTTGCAGTTCTCATATTTACATCTATCTACGAATCGAAACTCACAGCATGGTTTAAGATGGAAGGGATCTCTAGAGGTTTTCTTGTCAAAACCCCTGCTCAAGCAGGGCCACCTACAGCTGTTCTCCCAGGACTATGCCTACACAGTTTTGAATATCTCTGAGGAAGATTTCACAATCTCTCTGGGTGAGCTGTTTAAGTGCTCAGTCAACCTCACAGGGAAAAACTGTTTCCTGATGTTCAGAGGGCACCTCCCGTGTCTCCACCTTCTTTGCATCTTCCCTTCAGGTATTTATATTCAGCCTTGATAAGATCCCAAATCCACATTTTGCAAATCTTCTAAGAAAATACTTGCCTCAGTTTCTCAGAAGTGGTTCTAAAATCTGACTTAGAGAACTATGTAGCACTTGCTATATAATAATAACTTGGGCAGTGTAAAATTTGCCTAAAAGAAACTGTATTGGAACTTGTTGATGTTCTAAAAATATGCTGAAAAACCTTCTAAGAATGTTTTAAAGAAGAAAAAAAGACAACAAATAAAAAGACAACAAATAACCTTCTATGTCAACTCCTAAAAGACACATAAAATGTTAGATGAAAATAAATTGTGAGCCAATTTATTTATAGAAATAAGAGTTTGCAAGGACTCGGAAACCAATAAATTACATGGAGAAAAAAAATCATTTTATGTAAATTGTATCTTTATTCTCAGCCTGCCTCCTCTCCAATGCCTTCACTAGCAGCTATAAATGTTGATAACGTTCTAATTTTAGATAGGCCAATTAAAACAAAAGTAGAAATTCACTCATTTGTTTTAAACACCACTTTGTGACCATGCAATCCAAACAAGAAAACTCATATCCTCAGAATTTAAAGGCATAACTTTTATTCCTACTACAATTTCTCAGGGCAAACCCAAACCTTTACAGAATATCCTCTGCTTTAAATCTGCAGTGAGAAATAAAATGTAAGCTCAAAAGAGGACTTTTTCCCCCCGAACACTGATAACACGTTTTCTAAATCTGCTTCCTTACAAGCAACAGTGTAAAGAACCTACCCTAAAGTACCTTATGAGTTCATCAATATTTGCTGAGCTGATACGTTGCCACTGCAGAGCTTTCCCTTCGCATATCAAAGACGGCAACAACCGGTCAAGTCTAAAACCAGGTATGGAAACTTCAAAGCCAGACAAACACTGCTCCTATTCATGTTAGTGGAAGGCAGGTAAATATCCTCATTAATAACTCTAGCTAATGTGGTCGTAGTCAAAGACAAATACAGGTTTTGGAGGTTTTTTATTTTTCCTGCATGAGATAGCTTTATTGATTAAAAAAAAACCACACACAAAAAACCCCGAGAGAGAGCGAAAGGCAAGGCTGCCACATATCGAAGATGGAGTCACAGGGCGATGAGATGTGAAGCAGGACTGATCTGCCCGCAGAGAAAACAATCCCTGACAACACAGGAACCAGCAGAACCGAATTCTCCTCCTACAAAAGGCATCGGGCAGGCGAAACAAAGCAGAGCGATAATTAGCGAGCCTTTACGTCCCTGATTCAAACGTGGACAGCGGTCCCGCACGTACAGCTATGCAAACAAGTAAGCCAAACGCCAATCCGGCATACCTCGTTTATGCAACTCCCGGAGCGGAATGCCGTCTCCTCCCCCTCCATCGTAGGGCAGATACGGATCGGAAGAGACATCCATGGACGTGACGAAGGCGAGGCCCGCCTGCCGGCTCAGGAGGGCCGCGGCATCGCTCACGCAAGGGCGGCCGCGGGGGCCGCTGCCNGGCGGGAGAGGGGGGAAGCGCCCGCTGCAGCCCGCGGGAGAGCCGCCCCCGCCGGGGCGCGGGGTCCCGTCCCCGCCCGGCCGAACGGCGGAAGGGATGCGCTCGCACAGGTGAACCCGCCAACGCTGCCACCTTGTCAACAGGTGAACGGTGGGACCCGGCTCAGAAAAACAGGCAAACCTGCCCCGAAGAGCTGCCCTGAGTTCCTGCACCTTTCTGGAGCCATGCCTGCTGACGCTTCTAAACACCTAAAATCTCATTTTATTTGTAAGGGAAGATTCATGCTTTGTGGGGGGCTGTGGAGAAGCCTCATTCCCAGGCATTTTATTTACTCTTTTCAAACATCAAAACGATTACACCCAAGGAACAACGACATAACCTGCCAAAAACCAACCCTTCTATTCCACAGGATCAGCTCATGCCACTTTCATCAACCCCCTGTCCCCCATTCACTTAGAACTTTCAGTCCAATAGCAGTGACTGACAGATTTGAACATGTCATCAAAAAAATTAAAACAAGAATTTAATTATATATCTAATGAAAATGGTGTAGTGTCTCTTTTTTCCTTTTTTTTCTTTTTTTGTGATCAATCTGGTATTACAACTGTGTAACATCCATACTCACACTACAAAGCTTGGTGTGGGGGTGGAAGAAAACGTAATAAACACAAGTCCACACTTAGCTTGCATTACTCTACACATTGACAAATTGGTCTGAGTCCCTTAAAAGTCACAGGCTCAAAATAGGCAACAACCCACATGAATGCTAACCAAGGCATTCATGTGATGCATCATCAAGCAGTGGCTGTTGAGAGCACTGGCAAAGCCCAAGCACTTCAAACAGCTGGTATCTAAAGACAGGAAATCTTAAACTGACTACATGCTTCCATTTCAAGCAGATATTATTACTTATTGAACCCATAAACAATTTTATGTTTAATGTACAGTCTTGTCCTGGTCCTATCTTGCAAATGCTGATAAGAAAGCTATTTTACATGAGATTTCCAGTTGGTCCAGTGGTAATGAAATACATACACAAGGTATACATATTGTTTTTCCTTTCCTTTCATCAAGTACCGAACTTAATACATTGCATGCCTGCTGCACCAAGGCCCAGCTTTAGTTTTATTCACACAACAAATAAGGAATTCATTTTATTGTGTATGCCTTTGCACCTCTCTAAGTGTGACAGTTATTTTAGTTCTCAAATGCATCAGTTTCTTAAATTATTTTCCAACTATGTTCTTAGAGAAGTAATTTCTTTTATATGCCAATGTTACAAGCTGTGTACTGCAAATGATCATTTTGAGGACAGAGTAGGACATAAAGAAATATTACATCTACTTCACAGGTTTGTAAATATACCCAATGTTAAAAATATTACTCCAATACAAACATTGAGAAAATGCAGGTATCTCTAGAGGTGGAACAACAAATGAGAAAAGGGGGGGGGAAATGAGCATTTAACAAAATATATTTCAAAACCTTAAAGACTACCTTATCTCCAAGACAAAGGGAACCCTTGAGCCACAGATACTTAACTGTAAAATCCACACAGCTCAGTTTGCTATCATGCATACCAACAAATGCTTTTTTAAGAGTGGCCTCCCACAACTTTTCAACAAAAAAACCAGAATCTTTAAGATCTTGCACATCCAAAACTTTCAAAGCCATTATGCATTATTAGCATTAATTTTTGCCTGTGAGAAAACAAATCTAAGCACCTCTTAACTTTAAATTATCCATATGCCTTATTTACAGAGAAGTACAACAGAAATCCCCCCAAGCATTCTCAATTCCTTACCTCAACAGAACCTGGAAATAGTCTGTAATCTTATTTTAAGGCTCTAAATAAAAAGTCATTCACAGCAGGAAGCAATACAACAGTCACTGTAATCTGAAGCAAGAATTATTACAGAATGAACTGCTAGTGCATTTATTATATGTTGATTATAGATGACAACACTAGAAATTCAACTTCATACTTGAGAGAATATGAAATAAAGGATATAAAGGACTTGTATTAAAGTCTGGAGGATTACCTCTACTTTAAGAGTTTGATAGGGTTACTGAAAGCCTGGAATGTCTTAGAACTGATAATAAAAATCAGTCACAGCAAAGAAATGGCTCACTTTTTGGCCTGTTAAGTGGACTAAGACACATGCAAAATTTCTGCACAAGACTGAAATCCAGTTTGAGTTGGAAAAGGTGAAGAATTTAACTTGTTGGAGAGCACATCTGATGAACAGTGGATATGAGCGAAAGTCACAGCAAGAGGTCTACAGTGTAAAATAGATGAGACTTCACATTCACTACATAAAAGTTCAAGAGAAAACCTAATATTAAATTGCAATAGCTCTTCAAAGGTCACTGCTTATAGACTGGCTGCCAAATACAGTCCTTTGTCTAATCTTAAAAAGCAGACCAGTCATTTTCCCTTCTCAGTTATCACCAGCTTGTGTTCTCATTGTTCACACCTACCACCACTGTGTGTATTCCCTTTCCTATAAGACCATGAAAGGTGGTTTTAGATTTTGTGTTGTTTTGGTTTTCTTAAGAAAGAAAGATACTATGCATACCAACCTGACAGTCTTTTTTTTTTATTTTATTTTATTATTATTATCTAAATATCTATACAATTTAATCTTTCCAAATTACTCCTTTTCTACTGATCTGAGAAAGTTCAAGTCATGCACTGTCTGACAATTTTATATTCCTAAGAGTATATAAGTTATTTCTGTTGTTAAGTTCAGCAAATTCCAAAATTATAGTTAGTGAAATGGTGCCTCTAGCTATGTATTTTGAATATTATGGAGTACAAAATATTATGAACACTTGTTGTGAGGCCTAAACTGAGTTTAACAAGAGCCTTATTTAAAATGGCTGAGAGTCCCTTGAAATTGCCAATTTACTACATAGAACAGCTCACACATTAACAGCAGGTTTATATAGCAGCTTGCTCTCCAAATTTCATCGCAGTAATTATAGACTAAGGTCTCAATCCCAGAAATCCTCCATGCCCAAATAACTTCACACATCTGAGTGCTCCACTGCCCTCCGCAGGCACATGCTGTGGTTAATCATACTTAGATGCACCTGTCTTTGCAAAGTCCATTGTTCGGAAAATTTTGGAATGCACACAGATGGCACACCTTCAAGGCATACTAAGAATGACAAAAGACACTTTTATCTTCTCTCCACACCTTATCTTTTCCAATTTAGGGAAAGAGAAGAATCATATTCAAGACAAATTATCTGACAATGTAAGAACAACTCAGAGGTTATACCAATCAGATACACCCAGGAAAATGTGTTTTGAAGGGACAAAACAAGGCCAATAAAAAGAAGGGGAGTACCACAGAGGTAAGACAGCCTGTCTACCCTCCAAGGCTGGAGGGAAGACCTTAACCCTGAAGCACTTCCCACCATTTCATACTAAAAGGTAAGTTAGGTTTAAAAAAGACAGCCAAGCACCTTGTTACATATAAAGTTTATTTTGGTGACAGACTATGTAATTTTGTCGCACCAGATAATGAAAATTAAAATCCTGTCTTTTATGAAGTTAAAAACCTAAGTTTGAGGATGGTGAATGATTTCATCAGCATAACAACAGATGCCAAAAACGTGACTGATAATTACAAACATTAAGTGTGATTGATGCAACAGATTTCGTGACTCTTATCTGTCTCTTTCCTATTATTATTCAAAACTGAATCTTCTCTTTTAGCAGAGCTAGAAAATAACACTCTCTTGAAAAATGCTACATACAGAGCACTTAGCAAAGTAGCTACCATCTCCAACCATTCCGAAAAGAATTTAACTCATATGTGCCTTCTGTTGAAGAGTGGGCATGAAAGCATCCCTTTAGAACAGAGTGCCCAAAGTATATATAAAATGTCTCAAAACACACTGTGCCTCATTACTCTTCCTTCCAGCTTTAGTCTCCTACCTTTTCTCCTAATTTCTTCTTTCATTTACCCCTTTCTCAAACCATGCAGCCAAATTAAGCCCAGGTCTAACCCCTCTACCAGCTTGACTTCTCCTAATGTCTCAGTTTACTATCTTGCAGCCCCTTTAGCCTGACTGAGTTCATTCCACATAAAATCATACAACTTTCTCATATGGGTCACACAGAGCCTGCTGTGAGAATATGAACGGTAATAAAAAGACAAGCATCATTCTCTCAGTTCTAGTACCCAGACATAGTCCAGGATGATGTAACAAAGATGCAACCACAGAAAATAGGAGGAGGGGAAGAGAGAGAGAAAAAAAGTAGTTATACATACCTTCAAATTGATACACAGTAAAAAACAAGGATAAATTCTTTTAGAAACATTGTAAATCAGAGTCTTGAACCTCATTCCTTCATTAGCAGTATACAGAATTCTGTCCTTGATTAGTGTATCAGGGTAAATATAGAAGACTCTTTTAAGCTGTTACCATTACCATCCCATCAAAAGCCTCAATAAGGCAGACAGATAACAACAGGAAAAGTTTTAGACCAGATGTAATGTAAAAGCAGAAGAAAACAAGTTTATAGCATATGCTGTTGAGTAGTTGAAGGCAGATGGGGTTCAAGCAACACAGAAGTACAAAAAAACCCAGAAGAATGTGCATAGCAGTAATACATAATAAGATCTTTCCCTATTTGCATTTTATGGTACAGAAAAAAATAGCTTCTTAATCACAGTTTCTTTTTCATAATTGCTTGTTTCCCACACATTAGTTACTTAATTTTGTTCACAATCATTTCACCCACCAGAGAACACTTTACTCCAGGTTCTCACCTACTAAACTCACTTTGTCACTGACCAACCACAGGTTTTCAATTATACTCCTACAGTTTTGTATAATCTCCAATGGTGCTCGTATTCACTGTCCAGACACAGAAGGTGGTAACTGAAGTCAAACCCAACCAGCAAACAGAATGCAGTAGAACAGGTCATATAGCCACCAGCATGTTGTGTAATCAATTCTGAGACTGACTTCCCCTCAGGGAAGCTGAACCTTCTCTGCCAATCAGGGAAACAGCAGTAAAGGTTTCCCACTGCCTTGCAACACTTCAGAGCAGAAGAAAAAATAGACTTAAAAAAGGGAAAATAATAAAATCATCATGCAATATTAACACCTAAGACCAAAAATAAACTGGTGGGGGGGCNNNNGAAAAAAACGGTGGGGGGGGGGGGGGGGGGAAGCTTGGTCCCTAAAGACTGGTTTGACATCTTAGCCCAAAACACTGAAAGCAAGACTAGTCTCATAGTTTTCCTTTCTTCTTGGGCCTGTCCTTAACACTACTTAATGTGTAACCCAATGAGGCTGGAAGAAAATACTTGACATCAACAGACTATGTATAGGTACCAGCTGTGAGAGGTGGGTGTTAGTCTTTTTAGTCTTTGGGGTTTTGTTTTGTCGGGGGGTTTTTTGGGTTCTGGGTTTTTTTGGTTGGTTGGTTGGTTGGTTGAGGTTTTTTGGGGTTTTTTGGGAAGGGGTTTGGTTGGTTGGCTTTTTTTTTTTTTTTTAATTGATCAGTTTTACACTGACTTTAGAAATATCTACTACTGTACTAATCATGTGAGGAGGACTTGGAAGAAAAGTAAGCTATTTTCTGCAAACAAGTTACTCTCTCTGATACTCAAAGAGCTTCTAAAGTACTTTCTATATTTTTTGTTACTTTTTGTTTACAGGGTAGGCTTTTACTAAGAAAAAAAGTACTGCTGCATTTTCACCTTTGCATATGTGTTCTCTTCTCACACTCCAATCTGCTAAAGCT
>VZTN01007940.1:25341-43352 GCA_013400515.1 Erpornis zantholeuca | reverse complement strand
CTTAAAAAAACTGCAGTCTGACAACAGTACAAAAATCCACCTCCTACTGAGCTTGCCCTGCACTTAAATAAAAAACAGTGAAAAACTGATGCAGTCCTCTCTGATCATATAAATAGCCCTCAATTTTGAGCAAAATTATGGAGACCTTTCGGTTTCACCTCACTGGTTGGCTAACACTGAGTCATAAAAGAAAAAAGCTTGAATTTTTCAAGAGACTTGTTACATCCTTCAAGCCCTGCTAATAGCCAAGAATTGTGACTCTCTCAAACTTTAGAGACAGGCAAGGGAAACCACTGCTGTGAGAGAAAGAACTGATTAGACACTTCACCTTCTCATCACATTCCATACTTAATATTAATCTAATAATATATTTCAATTCTGGAGATCTCATTTCTGTTTAGAAAGAATTATTTTTTTCCTCTAGTAAATTGATAGGGAACAATGAACTATCCTAGTGTAAGATATTGTTTAAAAGCTAAATAGTATAGCTCTGTAAAATTTAAACCAGTAAATATTAGCTTATATGACTTGATTATTAAAGAACTAATAGCTTTCCAGAGCTAAGTATAATATGTTTATATTGACCTAGCAAGAAGCAGGGCAAACAGTCTAAAAATAAAAGACAGATAAGTCATGATAAAAATGACTTCCACAAATTGCAAATATGGATCTACAGTCTCTGTACGAGCTCTGGTAACATGTCTTTCATACAAAGAGGCAGATGCTTCCATTTCAGTATAAAATCACCATACTCATTAGCCAGCACTTTAACAAGGAAAAACACTAACTTCAGTACTACAAAGTTTTGATAAGCAACAAAAGCAAGGTTTGTTCAAAGCTGACATGCAGCATCTTTTCAAGGCAGGGCTGTGGTACAAGCCATCCAAGCCTTCACATGCACAGCAATGTAATTATTTAGCATGTTAAAATACACTATGCTCAAAGAATTCACAATTTCAAAATACCTACTTGTTCTCCGTAACACTGCCACTTAAAATCTATCATTCATGCAAAGAAAACAGCTATCAGAGAACATAACAGGCCTACTACAGGCCTACTTACTATACATATATATGTATTTAGTTTACAACACTACATCATCACAATTTCTGTATTTTCCTCAGATGAGACAGTAAAGGACAGGTCACATAAATGCTATCAGATGGTGTTAAGAAGAGCAAGTTTGTTGTACAGCATTCGTTTTAAGATAATGGTGATTCCCCAACATGGAACTATCCATGAACTTTCAAATAAGATGACACTAAAAAGACAAATTGCTATCAACTAAATATTAGAGAAACCTAAAAGTCTAGGTGACAGGACTTTCTGATTACTGGGTTCAACTAATGTTCATTTGTTTAGTCCCATATAGTACCAAGGAATTTCCCACATAAGACAAGGAGTATATGAGGTTAGCATTCTTTCCCAACATCATCCAATGTCCACGTGCTTTCAACAGAAGGCACATTCACCACTGTGTAACAGCTTCAATAGCTTTCTAAACCTCAGTTAAGTACTTAAGTATGAGTGGTAATGTGAATAGCAGTACTGTGCAGCTTTACAGAATTGCTGTCCTGAGATCCAAGGGACTGAGCAGTGAAATACTGAAATAAGCAGACTTCTTCTGTTAACTTACCACCCTCTGAATGAGGGGGGAAAGACCACAACTACTTTAGAAATTCCATATTCTCAGCCTTTTACCTATGTAATATATGTGCAGCTTATGGTTCCATTTTCATTAGCTGAAAAAATAAGAACAATAAAGACAATTTCTTAATCTTTCATTTTCTCCTCATTGCACAGTCTTGATTTTTTAAAAAATCTGCAATTCTGTATTTTATTACATAAACTGTGAAATGTTGATGTGCACTCTACCGTCCATGGCAACTTACCCAGATTGCATAAATTCATGTCTGTGCTCATTTGTACTACAAGCTTACATTCTGCAGCTATGCAGCTTTCAATTTAATTACATTATTTCCACAATCATCCTAACTACAGATACACTATTGCCATTTTGCTAATGTTGCTAAGATACCAGCCTTATAAATTCTTCCAGTCCCACTGACTGAAACCACACTGTCTGGCAGGGTTAGTCTAGAACTAGACCTCAGGCCTCTGCATTCACATCATGGTCTGGAGGGCCTGCAGTGCTGACCAGCATGTGATCTTCCAGTTACTGGGATGGTCCTGCCCTTCCTTAGGAGGTGGAACACATTCCAGATTGTGAATTCATCTGTACTTAGACTTAACAGAACAAAAATCTGGCTAAAGGATAACAGCATTTAAATAATACTAATAATAATACAAACAAACCAAATGGTTCATGCTAAGTGAGTAGGAGAGAATTATAAAATGGACACATGCAAGAAAGCCCTTGTTTTGTCTTGTCAATGAGATTTGCAGTATTAAAAACACAAAAAAACCCACCTGACACATTTGGACACCTAAGGAATGAGAAACACAGATGTTCACCTCCTGAATGCAAGTATATGTGTAACATTTTTCAAAGTATGTTACCACCCTAAAAATAAAATTAACATAAAATTCTGATCTATTACAATATTTATTGTGATTTGATGTACAATACAACATTTTCCATGTACAGAGACACATAAATCACCATTCACTTAAATAAAATAATAGGGCTTATTACTATTGCTGCCTCTTACAGGGAGTCCAGAATTGGTGCAAGCAGGCAAGTCATTAGCAAAAAATTATAGTTCCAGAAAAGAAAATGCATTCATATTTATGTACCAACCCACATTCTGATAGTTCAGTGTTACAACAAGCTGGGAGCTGCTGGCATGTGCAGCAATTAGCATTGATTTTGACAATGCAAACAAAACAACCACCTCATCTGTTTGGACTCAATTTATGGATCTGATTTCACAACAACTAATGGGCAGAACACCAGCTCTGAAACTATTTATTTTACTGTAAACTCGTTTCTCTTTTGCCACTGTTGGGGCAGCCACAACACACACAGACTGTGCTTTGGACAATGTGCAAAAAAGTCTTTATTAAACAAAGCAACTTTTTTTAATAAACTTTTAGACGTTATTTGTGTTACATGATTATTAGTTACAGTTAACTACAATATATTACCATTGGCTACCTATAGCACAAGCATTCAAAAATTCAGAAAAATACCAAGTGTTGATAGGTTGTGTTTCTCCTCCTATTTTTAAATTTTTTTGCTTCTGTTGATACTACATTTACATGAATAAAAACTAATTGCTTTTCTTCTTATGAGCTTTTCTCACTAATAGAGGTTAACAATGTCCAAATTAAAGTTTGTGAAGCTGTCAGACCAGCTGTTGGCCTCAACACTCCTTCATGCTTTAAGTGATGGAAACTATATATATGAACAATAACCAGAGTAGCTTCAGACTTTCAGTACAGGTTGTAAGTATCGTATCAGACGAGCAAGGCACTCACTTTATTAAGAGCCATATGCTTAGAACAAAGAATTACACACAAAAGCCAGTTGTTCACCCAATAGCTTTCCAACTCTTAAGCACAGGCTTTTAGCATGCTGGACTTCTCCAAGTAATGTGCCAGAAGGAATAGAGATTGAAGGTGTGCTGGCTTGTGATACCTGTGTTGGTGTACAAGTTAAACAACTGCACATTCAAGACAGATCTAATTAGATAGAAGGAATACAGGTGAGAAGGATGCTTATAACGATATGGCACAACCATCTAGTACAGTGCCAACACCCAGCTGCGAAGTGCAGCAAAGGGAAAACATACAGTGGAAGGGACAATGCAGGGAAGGAAAACAACCAAATGCTAATGGGAGAAAAAAAGAGGAAAAGGCACTAAAAAAGCACAAAAATCCAAGAAGCAGAGTTTGATTTTAAACAAAGTAAAGAGGAAGTGACCAGTATACGTTTAACTGAGTTCAGTATCTTCAACAGAAATAACTTTCTTTACCTTCTTCAGTTCACCTCTTTGACTACTGCTAAATTAATGTCAATGTTTTCACTACATGAACCTCACTACATTTTCTTAAACTAAAGAAAAAAGAGAAAGAGCTTCCCAGTTCTTTCTTCTTTGTATTACTTCAGTGCTTTTATAGTGTTCACAGTAGAAAGTTGCCTTAGCAACTTCTTATCTAGTCAAAACTTCAGCTCATACGGTGCTTTCTTTAGCTTCTAACAACACCTCTACTTTTGGCTTTTGCCTCTGTTTCACAGAGTTGAAGCTGAATGAAGCAAAACAGATTTATCTCTGGAAGTAACAATTAAAACAGCCTGTTAATTTTTGCATCAAAGAAATATTGGAGAGAGTGAGACTTCCAAAATCCCACTGCAGAGAAGAAAGACCACGTAGCTGCAGATTAGCCATCCTTCTACATGACAGCAAGTTTTACATTTGTCACCAGCATGTTAATATCTGCCTCGTATCAGAAGTCATCCCACACACTGGAATTGTTAGGCAAGCACACAGAAAAATGATCAACCCCTTTCAGGTTTCAGAGCTGTCTCTCTGAAGGGCAGATCATCTTAACAGAAAAAGATCAGATTTGGTCATATAAAACCAAAACAAAATAAAAACAAACAAACCCCCACCACACATAAGAATACAACCCAGAGAAACTTTCAGAAACACTGAAATTAACTTACCAATGGATGCATCACCATCCAAAAGATTGTCATCTTCAGAGGTCTGAAAATCCATAATTACACCTGCTCCATCTAAAAGCTCCTCATCGCTGCTTGCACTAGTTATGCTGTTGTAACTGTTTCGATAGTAGCCTCTATGAAACAGCTGCTCAGACTCCATTTAGCTGCTTTATAACCTGTATGCATATACACAAAAAAGTTATTTTCTATTTGAATATTCAAAAAACACTAACAAATTTGTAAACAAGAGTATTTTGTGGTTTGGGGAAAACTTTATGGCAACAATACTACAAGTTACAAAAAGGTAGCAGCAATACAGAACAAAATAATCTGATTCAAGAATTATCAGTTAAGAAAAAGAACTTCATTAAATCCTTAAATGAATCCACATCTTGTCTATATTTTAAACACTTTACATAAAGTAAAAAGTGCAAAAGGCTTATAGAAGAGCTGAAACAGGTTACAGAAGAGCACGGTGATGATGGAGAACAAAATAGCTTTCCTTCTACAGGGCAACAAACTGCATTGGGACTCTTCAGTCTGGAAAAGATGCAATGTAGAAGATGACACAATAGATGTCAGCAGAACCACAAGTTATGTGAAGAAAGTCAAGAGCATCAGCTGGTTTTCATTGGGCCCTACACAATGTAATGAAAAAGGTAAGGTGATGAGCAGAGGAAAAAGGGCTAATTCTTCATACAGCATGTAGGGAAGTAGTGGAATTCTTTGCCACTCTGGAGAAGAATGCAATGGTTCATAAAGCAGTGAGACATGCTGACAGAACAGCAATAGAAAAAAAACAGCATCAAAAACTATTAAAGACAACTCCTCTGGTAGAAATGCTGGAGGCTTGGAGAGCACTCTGGAGATGTGCATATGCTTATTCTCTTCCCTAGAGATCTGGTAGACAAGATCTCTGACTTTACCCATTCTTATTTCTTAAAAAAATTATTTACAATTTAAAACATATTCTCTCTTAAGATAAATTTATTCCATTCATCTCTATGTGAACTTTTTTCTTGATCTTTCAATATTTTACAGGCACTGAGAAAAGCTTAGTGGACAGCCAAGAACATTTCACACTGATATATTAGGAAGCATATTCTACTTGAAAATACAGTTGCATCTCCATTGTTTTACCTAAATAAATCAGATCACAATTTATAATTAAATCAGAAGCTATACTTGAAATTGTTCAAAAGATAGTAACTTTTCAGAAAAAGCAATTTCTTGAATTCACAAAAAATGGTACCTACAGAGACCATGCCTCCCAAAACTTCAGTACACAAACAGACTGACTATTTCATTACTGTGTTCACACCAAGTCCTGTTAGTATTCCTCTGCCAGTACCAGTGAGGTGTTCTCACCATCAGAAGACACATAGCACAGCTCAAATAAGAAAACGGGACTTCCTAGAAGTGTTTTCACTCATTGCATCATTTGTTGCCTTCCTCCACCTGCTTCATGCACCAAAGCCATGTCATAGGCTCGTCTGCCAACTGGCCTCCTGCACAAGTGAAATCTTTATTTTAAATTTATATGAATTTTCCTACATTCTGGTGAGATTTGCAAGGAGACAGAACACTCTCCTGCCTTGTCCATAGAAGTAGCACTAGAAGATAAAAACCACAAGACACAATGAAACCTCTGTAACACAATGTGAGGTTTTGTCTATTGCGTTCTTCTCCTATTGCAGACCTGACTTTTTTTAACAGTTCTTTTTTCCTGTTACTTTAGTAATCTTTACTATTGGGCAGAAAACAATTAATAAGAAGGACAATGCTAACTGAACGGTGGCCTATCATAAAAAGTTGTTTGTGAATTTATCAAAACAAGAAAGAGATAGCAAATGTAGAGCCCAAAAGTACTACTACCTTTCTGTCAAGCCCAGGCCTCCAAACTGAATTCAAACTGCACCTGAAGATCCTTACTGTGAGTGTCTCTCTTGTAAACCACAGGCAGAAACACAACTACCAAAAGCAATTACTTGAGCTCAGAGGGAAATGAGTCTATGTTGTTAACTGACCCAAATTAAGGAAGCATGAGCACTGGGTTCTGTTATTAACCATTTGCTGTTGTGTTTGATGCATACTGAGGGCATGGCTGCTCAGTCTTTTAATTACAACACCAACTTTCAAAGCCACGTACAGTTTTTTCACCTAATAAAGACATTTTCCTGTATTATTATCAGCAAAAATATTTAGTACAGTATGAAGACAGAACATTGTTAATATATCTTTTAAAATAAAAGACTATTTTATTTACACTAAACTCCACAGCTTCAGTTAATTTTACAAACCTACTATTCAGAATAAGAGAAATAACACTCCCCTTGGAGAAACACCTCTTCCTAGATAAATATCAGAACAACGGATTACAGGTATTAAATCTTCCAATAATTGAGAAAATGTTTTCAGACTGGGCTGCAATGGAAAGCAAAGTTTCATCAGTGGGTCAGGAGCTGACAAACAAAACCAACGCTGCAGAGCCAGACCGAGCGTACTGCAGAGAAGCCCTGTAACACCTCTCCACGAGAGCGATTCCACAGGCCAGCTCCTGTGGCAAACACATGCCCCCAGTCATGTGACAGGCATGATAATACAGCCCTTCTCATTTTAAATGCTACATGTGTCCTGCTGCAGAAGAATTGCTGCTGACAGACCTCTCCAACAGCCAAGCAAAAGCTGTAATACCAAAACCATTCACTTTGAGAGCTTTAACCAAGACTTCAATTCTCTACATTCCCAGAGAGTCAAGTACCCCAAGTACTTTGACTCCATGTTACAGATCCTGCCTCACAGCAGCTGCAGCAATGGAAGGAATACAGGAAACTAAGACCAGGAGAACACTAACTGTTCAATAAGCTTCACACCGGACCAAAATTTTACTTGTGTCAATCACTAATGTGTACAGCACTATCTGTAACTAATGGCAGGGAGGACAGTTCAAGTCAATGTACAACAAATTTCCTTGTGTGCCTTAAAGAAAAGGGTTTGTTTAACAAACTACGGTGAAAGATTAGTAATGCACCATCTTGAGCTGTTTTAAATACTCAAGATAATATATAATGTATGTTCATGTGACCTAAAACACTGCTAGCAGGTGAGAAATCTGCCTCACTTAAGGAAAGGGAGTGATGTGGGCACAGAGAGCAGACTCCTCCTTGGAAACAGATTGCTGGGAGCATCAATAATAATAATGAAAATGAAGAGCCAGGAAAATGATTCCTATTGCTACGACAGCCAGAAGAGAACCAGTATTGTGCCTGACCCACTCTGGTGCAGATTACCCTTAGTGGATAACTGGAAGAGTATGTTTATATAAGAGAATCTGCACAAATGCTTGTGGAGTTGAGAGGGAATAAATAATCATGCAACTTGCCATTTTTTAATGTCAGATCCATTCCACAGACTCCCTTCCTTATCCAAAGAAGCACTAAATGGCAAGTGGGGAAAAACGAAAGATCCTCAAGAGAAGGAAAAAAAGTTTGACTGGCTGAATGCTAGTCAAACTCAATCTCCTGGAAAAACAAACAAAACACTCAACACCAGGTTCCCAATAAATTCTAGTTACAGTAAATATTTAAGCAATACACCTTTTTTCAACCTAGACTATCGTAAAAATCCAAGAGGAATTACAAAGGAATAATGAGAACATTAAAGATACTACCTTTAACTTATTTCTACAAAGCACCACAGTTTTGATAGAGTCTACTCCAAATATCTCAGAAAGCAGACTCAAAAATGCTTCCAGTTATCTCTGAAAAAACCCAAAAACATTAAAGCAATGCACTGTAAGAACAAAAAAAAAAAATACAAGCAATAATCAGGAAGCTCTTGAAACAGGAAAAAATTTCACTCAACTCATATCCAAGTCTTCTACTAAAAGACTGTAAAGTGAAAAAGGTGCAAGTAACCCCTCACACTTCTTTTACTAAGGTATTTCCAGGATGTCCTGACCCATCAAAATGCTTCTACAAAAACAGGTTAATAGAGAGGGCTCTGGCACTAAAAAAATTAAACAACAACAAAATAACCAAACAAACAAGCAAAAAACCCCAAACCAAACTGACGAACAGAGAGCTAAAGCAGGATATCTTACCTGTTATGACTAGTGAGACAAAGAAAGTAATGAGCACATGGGCATAGTATATTGTGGAAAATCTAATTAAATACAGTGCGGGCAGGGAGTACATTGGTAAAGGAGAACAGTGGACAAACAGCTACATTAATAGCAGAAAAAGCATATAAAGGCTGTGCTGCACAGTCTAGTACCATAGGCATTTTTCTGCTCTCCAACATCAGACAACCTGCCTATCTTTCAAGCTCTACAATTAAAAGGTCAAGTAGGGAATCAAGTCAGCTGAAGGAACCACTTCCAGTGCAGAGACATGTCTGTGGAAAAGACAGAGCAGGCCAGTAAAAAGCCAGATTTACAAGACATTTGTTGACAGCTGATGCAAGCAATTGGTAAATCTCAAGAATGTGCTCCATTATCCCATAAAAACATTTTTCTGTATCTCAAAGGAGTGGCAGGAAAAAAAGGCAGCTTAGGCTTGTTATTTCCCCATTAGGAGGGTGGAGTGAAAAACTTAAAAGTAGTCTTCCAGATTAAAAAATTGCTTTAAATAGTTCAAAGTCAAAAACAACTAAAAAACTCCAACAACAACAAAGAATCCAACAAACACAATCAACACAAAACCACCACAATTACCGGTCATAACAAAAGAGCTCTTTCTCAAACTAAGAATACTGATTAATTAAAACATCAGTGTAAAATTCGTTTTTTCTGTTTAGTACTAACAACTAAGTTAAAAGGCAGTCATCTGTCCTCTAACTCACATAAATCTTCCATTAACCCTACTTGGGTACAGCACTCAATGAGAATGTTATAGACTTATGAGGCAAAAGGAGATGAAATTAAAATTATCAATACAAGATTTATACATAAGACTGTTCTACAGTAGAGAAAATGCAGTGATAGGAACCAAAGAGTAATTTGATGAAAAACTTTTGAAAATAATATAGAATTTTAAATGGTTTAACTGTTAAGAACTTTCAAAAGTAATTATTTGTTATAAAATAGTCAGGCATTCTATATATATCAAGTTATTTTTAAGTATCCAACTACTGTATACTTTAAGAACAGACAAATAATATGACAGACATTTCCCACACCCATGCTTAAATTAAAGTTTTAACATGTATCCATGTATGTATGGTGGTCTATGTCAAAATGCCTGCTCAAAAGATGAAAGCAGAATTAAGCTTTAGCACTGAATTCTAAACCTCCCATATTACATTAATTTAAAATCCTGCATCTTTTTAAGTTTTTAAATAAACCTGCCCTTCAGAAAGAAATTTTAAACTCAGAATTTACAAGAATTTTACAATAGTTCTAAAACTAAGGCCAGGTTGTGGCCATTCTTTCTCTTAGTCTCACCGGCATGAAAAATGCATTTACACCACCAGATCAGCATATCTAGCTTTCATTTACTTATTCTGTCTGCTACATGAAAATATTTAAGCAGGATAAGAATACCACTCATCTTCCAAACTCCAGGTCTGGAAAATGGGTGAGTGAATTGTGAGGAATTTCTCACTGTATTTTTTAGACCACTAGCAGATTATTTCTTCGCAAAAAGGCACAAAAAATTTTTAACACTTTAGGTTAAGCTTCGACCACAAAAATTTTTAAGGATACTCAATAATCCAAACTGTTAAAATTTATGGAATGAATATGCTAACCTTTACAGAAATATATAAAAAGATCATCCTCTGTAGCACTCAAAAAAAACCATCAAAAACTTTTTTGCTTTACTGTGAGGCTGGTGATGCACTTGAACCGATTGCCCAGAAAAACTGTAGATGCCCCATTCCAGGAAGTGTTTAAGGCCAGGTTAGACAGGGCTTTGAGCAGCCTGTCTAGGGAAGGTGTCCCTGCCCACGGCAGGAGGATTGGAACCAGATGATCTTTAATGTCCCTTTCAACTCAAACCTTTCTGTGATTCTATAACTGACCTCAAGAAAGGGTGAATTTTTAGGTCATCTTTGGAAAAACAAACTTATGAAGGAACACTGCCAGTTAACTGAAGCTATTTGACTTTAAAAATCAAAAAAATCCGAGTTTATGTAGTAGATTCCTAGGTTGTCTTGGAATAGAATATAAAAAGTCAGTTTCCAAAAATATCCACAGGTAAAGCTTAGACTAGTTTCATTCACAGCTGCTTCCAAAATAAAACTGACACTTATGGAGGAAAGAGACATAGTCAAATATGAACGGAACCACACAGACAAAACTACAGGAAAAGATAATACTTGTAAAGTACAGTCTTAGCTTTAAAACTGCAACAAAACCCCTCAGTATTCATATTTATGTTCTACTGAATCTTAACAATCTTAGTTAAAAACACTTAACAACAACCCGAAAAGTTTCTTCAATTTTATGACAAATACCAATATAGAATATCATCACTACATACCTGATCTTCACAAAAGTATAATAAATACTCATTTTGATAGTATTTTTTAGCTCCTCAGCTTTTTTATTTTTTTTTTAAATAAGCCAACAAAAAACCAACTAAAACCTGACAGCCTAATTACCGGATGAATACCGAACTCGTGCTTCTGGTCATGTGATGCCAAACACTGAGGGCATTGACTCTAGTTTGTATAAAGTACTCAAAACCATTGCGTCTCCACTCCCTAAAATGTCACAACCAGAAAGACTGTGGCTACCCATAGTTGTGAGAGCTGAGGAATTAAACCCAACGGCACAAAGATATCAGCCAATGGAAGGCATTGCTTCTTTCACATTCAATTACTAATGTGAAAACTTTTTAATGGCATTTCACATTCAGCAAGTTATTAATGTCAATACTCTAACAGCATTCAACCAAACTGGCTGGATCAGCTGGAAACTCCAATTTAAATTTACTAATCTAACCTCATTTACTGATACATTAATAAAAACTCTGTTATCGGAGTTGAAGATCAGTCTCCCAAACAGGTACAGTAACAAGCAGCTCCATGAGTGGTAAAGCCTTGTAGGGGTTTTCAGTCAACAGTTTAAAAAGGACAGAAAAAAAAAAAAAAAGAAAAAGAAAAACTAACAACATAATCCCTTAGCATGAACCTGAACTAAATATAAAAGCAAGTATGACTCAAAAGCTTTAGCTTCACAGGCAAGTACTGATCCTTAGTCAAATCATGGTAAACAACTGTGTCCATGGCTGCTGCTTTGGAGCAAGCCCGAAATACATGTAAGATACAGCACTAGTTTCTAAACTAACGGGTCAGTACCTATAGCTGCAAATATTCAGTACAGGAAAGAAAAGATTAAGAGTTCACTTGGCAAAAAAAACTCTGGTGTCCCTTCTGCGATTATACTCAGATGAGAAATAACATTGCAACTTGTTAAGACAACTGAAAGGTAAACCCCATATTCCTCTTCTGAAGGGCAGGAACTATGACTGCAGTTTCTATTGTAGACAATGTAACTTCTGTTTGTTGAGTCCTAGGTCACGATGTTCATTTTCTGTTTGATGAAAAGCCACTGCAAGAGTGTCTCTTTACAGTTTTTAAAGGTTTTTGCTCCTTATTCAATGTGCACTTGTGTTGAAGTCACCTGAGGGTTATACGATGGAGCAGAACTTTTATACATCACCAGAATGACCAGAAATCTTGTTAACCATACTACTTTTCTTCAACTTTTCAGAGAAATGCACTGAGAAGTCCCTAACTATGTGAACAGATTCTTAAGTTCAAGGTCACACCAGAGTTGAGAATCTTTCAGATGATTTCATTCAAGTTCAGTATAGTTCAGGATTGTCAAACTGGAATCTGAAAAAGCACCATTATCCCCAGTTTCGCTCTAAGCATCTTTTCAGTAACAGCAGCTACCACAGATTTTTAAGGTCTGAATTAAAATTTCTTTAGAGACACACTAAAGCCCCTGAGATCAAGGAAAAAATCCTATAGAGCTCTCCAAAACAGGGCACAGGACCCCTATTTGTGAAATCTTGTGGTGATCCCTGGTGGTTCCTGTTCTCCCTATTAACAATTTTCCAGCTTCAAAGGAGTGAAGAAAACACCAGCTAAAGAGGAACATATCCACTGTACTCTTTTGGAAGTGACAAGCATTTGGTCACCAGAAACAAAAAAAAAGGCTGGGCACTCCTCTTGGTATGTGCAACTGTAGAATCCCACAAGATAAGGGGCTAATGCGTATGTCTCAAACACTGATAGCTAGATGGCTGTGGAGCCAACCAAGGATTGTTGGTACTAACAAGCCAAGAGAAAGAACAAGATGTGGGTGCAGAAGAGGCCATGCAGAGGTAGGGCAGCACTCCTCCAGGATAAACATCCTTGGTCTAGTTCCGAGAGACAAGCACAACTCAGTACAGCACAAGCACAGGAATGAGGCCAAGACATGGCCATGGACTGCAGAAAGGGATCAAGACCCCAGAAGCTCCCCAGCCCATTTCCAGAAAGGTCTGAACGAATGGACTGCACATGATGGGTAATTTGCACAGAAAGCAAGAAACCTGCCTTCAGGTTCAAGAAACCTGACATCCTTTGCTGGACTACACAGAAGCCACCTCATTCTTCTAAAAACAGCACTTCCAACCATTACTGGTGGCCATTCTGGTAATTTTCAAAGGATGAAATAAAATATATATATGTGTTCACAGAGACCTGTGAACCTCTGATGTTAATAAACAAGACTATTAATAGCCTGTTCCTGCTTTTAAATAGAAACAGATATTCTAACTACAGGAGATTTAAAAAAAAAAAATCAAAAGGCAGTGAAGCCCTAGATGCACAAACAGCACAAAAAGCAAAGTATTTACTAAATCAAGTGTGTTAGCAGTTCAGAACGCACAGCAAGTTCCCCTCACTTGAATATTCTTCTCTCTCCAGCTGTAAAATCTACTTGAAAGGTTGGCAAGGGCATCTCCTAAAATGATGTGTATTTTGTCAGGGTCTACATGTTGTCTGATAGACAAGTTCCCGGCAGTAGAGTCCAGAGGGAAATTTACTGTTCAATAGTGGTACCAAGTTGAAAACAAGACTCAAGGTGGGTATTTTATGACATAAAAAAAAGAAACTGGGTTCATGTGAGATTTTTAATATTACAAAAAAAAAAAAAAAATCACCTAGAATTTACTAAAAGGCTTCTGGCTAACAGACTGCAAAGAATGTGAGTTATCTTAAATGCATTATATAACCACAGAGTTGAGGTCAGTTCACTGATTATTAAAAATAATCCATTTACTACTTAACCAAAGAAACAAAACATTCTTTAAAATTAGTTAGGAATAAATACTGAGATTTTTCTAACAGTGGTAATGACATAAATATTTAGTGCACAGATTGTTAGGTCTCCTCAGGTGTCTTAGAAGCTTTACTACCCAAGTTAAAAGAATATTCACATCTCAGCACAAAACAAAAGAAAACTGCTAAGTCTGTAAGACTTACAATAATTTAATGTTGTCTGTAAGACAAGCAGCAAAAAGTCAAATAAGAGTTAAAGAAATCTTCCATTTTCTTTCTAGATATACTCTGGAAATTTATAGATTCACTTTTCAAAATCAGAAAATGAATGTGTTTGGAAGCATATGGAGAACTGAATGTTTTTCCCAACATATACATGAAATAAATTAAAAGCGGAAGACTCAGGGGAAAAGCTGCAGTAGATCAAAAACTGCAGATAACACATCAAAATCCAACAAATCTGGCAGAGAACACTAATTTGAAGATAAGAGTGGAAGGAACTCCAACACAAACTTATCTTTCAGGAAAACAAGTACTTGAATTTAAACTGGCAGGATGTCAAAATATTGAATCACCCTAGTAGCTCTAACTGGAATTAAAACAAAGCACTGAAGTGAAATGTCATTTTTACTACTTTGATTAAGAAACGTTTCTTCATTATACTTTATTGCAGTACGAACATGCAAAATGCACATTTGTGTCCTTCATCTCTTTTGAACTTTTCAGAGAAATCTATCAAAATATATCAAAAATAAGGAAAAAAAGTAACAGCAAAAGTTATTTTTATCAAAGGGTCTGTGCTCCAGGACTGAACTTAATCCACTTTTTCATTTATTACTCCTCATTACCCTCACAGAGTAAGCACTACTGCATCTAGAAAGCCTATGGAAAATGTTTAACAAACAAAACAGATGAATACTTACAAAGTGCAAGGGGAAAATACCTGACTAGACTCTCCGTAAATTATTAAAAATAACTGCTGGTACCCACTATGAAGTTATAAATTCTGTTCTTCACATTCCTTTCCAGGAATATACACTCAAGACTACTTATTACATAATACAAACTAATAAGGATACCCCAGATATAAACAGATTTGTAACCATTTTAACAGCTTCGTCTACAATCCTTTCTATTATGCGTGAAGCCTGTGAATTACTTCATCAACTCTCTTCTCCAGTAATAAAAAATATCAGTTAAATATAATTACTATCTCAACAATTTACATTTTTCAGTTTCTATGTTTTTAAAGCAGAGCACATTTCCCAGAAGAAAAAAATGTTTGTGTGTACAACCCTCTTATCATAATCAATTTAAATTAGCATTGTTTTGTCTAGACTTTATTTTTTCAGATGATTTTATAAAGGATTCCAAAATTCAAAAACAAGTTTCAAGTTAAATGACTCTAAAAATTTGTAATTGTCAACTTTCTATTTTTCTGAGCATGTTTCAGTTTTCAAAGCATAGCATACAGTATATATAGCATATAGCAAAGCATAGCATTTCAAGACAAGCACAAAGTACTGTATTGCAGAGCCTCCTCGTTCACAAGCACAGGTAAAAGCTGGCCTGACACGTGAAAAACTTTAACGAGTCAGACAACACAGAACCTGCACTTTTAGGTTATGACATAAGGCAACAACTGAAACAAGGACGACAGAATTAGGAAGTTGCTCACAGGCATTAAGTTGAAATCTTAGTTTTGGGAAAACGAGCAGGGAGAGTACAAAGGCAGTTCCATGCACATGATCACTGCCACTGCTGACAACTTTTGGAGTTTATTGCTGCTGTCAAGGTGCCAAAGCAAGAAATTTAGGAACATGCAAAATAGTCCGAGAATTAGGAAATTACATCCAATTGGCACTATCACTTCTGGCACAAATCTCTTCATCAGTAGAGCTTCTATTCTACTTTGTAAATTTGTGACCAAGTTAAAAATATCCCTACTGCCAAATTATTATAAGACTTTACCCCAAAAACTTGATCTGCACAGTTACGCCTATCCACATGCATATGAAGTCAGCTAAGTAAGAGCAGGAAAAAACTATCTCAGTGTTCCTAGAACGCCTTTTGGCAATGGTTGTGAACTTGGAACAGTTGTCCCAGCTCTAGTGCTTACACTCAAGGAATCCAACTCTGCTCTTCAAGGTAAGACCCCAAAGCAAAGTCAGAGGGTTGGGGGGAAGCCAAATTATATATTCAGTGATCAGGAGAACATATATTACTCAGCCAGACCCATCTGTTCAATAGAGTAACCAGAGCAGTAGGTTTTCACTTGCAGGTTACTCAATTTGCTACAAATGTTTGGTGTGCAAGTGAGCACAAGAGGAAGTATAAACATGGTCGCAAGAAAAAACACTGACAAATTCATAAAATAAAGTGGCTCAGAGCAACACAGTCACAAAGAGCAAAGGCCAACACCTTCAGGTGTCTTTCCTGGTCAAGAATTTGGATAGGCTTGTTCTTATTACAAGTGGAGAAGAGGGGAGGAAGCAGGGGGGATTTTACCTAGGATTACTTTAACTTGCAAGTATGCACCACAGAAGGAACAGTGGAACAGTCAACCATTCAAAGAGGGCGCTGTAAAAATTTGGGCAAAGAAAATCTTGGAATACAACAAGTAAAATATGTTTCTAGAAGCATTACAATACACATTGTGTATGACATCTACTATTGTCGGGCAAAGAATTTTTAGTACTGACATACCACATACCAATACTAAACAGAAGCAAACAACAAACAAGCTCCATTTTTCTGAACACCATGTAAATTCTGTTTTCACATGTGTTGCAGAGAGATGCAGAGACGTGTTTCAAGTTGTGAATTGCAAGCTACCTGTAGTTTTCCTAGAGCAGAACTCCTTCCCACTCTGACAACTTTGCAGCAAGTTTACATCTGATTGCCAGCCAAAGGGACATCAAATTTACAGCAGTCAGCGAAAGACTTATCTTAGCAAAACCAATAGTGACAGCTGGTGAGTTCTTTTTTATTATGCTTCACAAAGGTATGTTTCCTATAATGCACAAATATTTTTTTTTAATTTTACATTGCACCATATTGACATTTCCTTAAATAGAGAAACAGTTTTGATGACTATCTGCCTTCAAATCTGTCATACAAACACGTCTTTCATTCAAATAGCTGTATCTGCAAAGAAGTATTTCTGTTGCTAAGGGATACAGAACATAAACCCCTTCACAAAAGAAAAGCACCTAAAAGCACCAAAATTCACCTGACAATTTCTCTCACAAACTCTCACCTGACTCTTTCTCTCACAGAAACGTCAGAGGTCGCACACCCTCAAAAATGAGGCGCAAGTCCACACACCCAAATAACCACCATTAACCAGTACACTGCCAAAAGTATTTAAGCATCTATTCTAACATAGGTTAGCCCCTGAAACATTTTACATTTAGTTGTAAGGCCCTGTTTTACCTAGTTTAGTACTTTAAAGTGACACAGCAAATTTACTACACTATAGTGAACATAATTCACTACCACCACACGATTTTCCACTGTCACATTCACAGCCATTCATTTTAGGTGAGAATTGATACACACTTGTTTTATAGCCATTTCCACGGTTTTGTCTAGGGAAGGGAAGAATTTTGGACAAGTAGGGAAGATAATATGAAAGAATGCTGTCAATATTCAGTTTTAACCTGGCTGACCTAAGCACTCACTTAATTATGAGGCTCGAACAAGAGCTCATTACCTCTCTCCCTTCTCTAAGAGCGGCCCTACTAGCCAAACCCGTGAGCCGACATAAAGCGAGCAACTCATGCAGAATAATCCTTCCAGCGCAGCTTACGTGGAGAGGAGACCCTGGCTATTCCCAGCCGCAGAGCCCCTCGCTTTCCGTATGCGCACGAGCGCTGCCCGGAAGAACACCGGGATAGGGTGACAGGGTGTAAACATGCTGTGTTTACGCCGTGTAAACATGCGGGGCACTGCCCCCCTCATCCCGGCCTTTCGGGGGAGGAGCACGGACGAGGTGATGGGTCCGCGAGGAGCCACCACGTCCGTCCCTTCCCGCCCCGGCCGCCCGGAGCCGCTCGGCGGGCGGAGGCTGCCGGCTGCCCGCTCCCCTCCTCCCGCCGCCTCG